>JAHTLZ010000065.1:6303002-6314587 GCA_023846285.1 Phrynocephalus versicolor
ACGCTGCCTGTGCACATGAACCTAATTCCCACCGCTGCCACCCTGATTAGTTGGATAGGTGATCACTTGCTCAGAGACAGCAAGCCTGGCTCCTGGAAAGCAAGCCACACCAACTGTCTCTAAAGATGGTCTCAGTGGAAGATGCAGGGGCAGGACAAAGTAGGGAAGCAACGGGGCCAATGGGAAGAGGGGTGGAGGAGGAGAAGTGCACTGCTGTGCGGTTAAAAAAGTTTGGCACTTTCTTTTGTTTTGGTGAAACAGGCTGTACAAACCGAACCACCGACCAGCCCAGTTTGTGTTTGGTTCCAGTTTGATTTGTATCTATCTTTAGTCTTGAGTCCTCTGAACAAAGAGCCTTCACCCTCTTTCATACGGTCTATGCTGCACCAAGAACATCCAAACATTTTTGGAGACCCTTTTGCACGTGGACCCAACATAATTCTGCTCATGTTCAAAAGCAATCACTGCGAGTAACACAATTTAGAAAATCATCCTATGATAATGAACATTGACCCCGCAAGCATCATGTCCATGATACAGGGTCATTAAGACCAGGACTAGCTGCTTGAGGAACAGTTTCTATCCAAGAACGGTTTTGGCTTTGAATGCAGCGAAATGCAATTTCTGAGGGAGCTTCTGTAATTAGTTTTTAGAGTTGTTAGAGGTTTTTTTTTTGGAGTTTTTAAGTGTGTTGTTAGTGGGTTAAATGTGTGTATGAGGGTTGGGGGACAGGTATTTATGTATGGTTGTACCGTTAGGTCCTGTAAAAACTGATGTAGATTCTTTCAATCTCGTTCTGCACAGGACAATGACAATAAAGATTCATCTATCTATCTATCAAAGAGATCTGTCACCTATTTTCTTGGTGATTTATTTTTTCTGTTCATTCCTCTGCCCACCCCTGATTATGGGCTCTCAATTTTCCAAAGCTGAAAAATCAGGCCAAGTATAGAGAGGAGACTGTGAAATCCTGCACCATAACCTCCATTCAAGGCATTCCCTACCACCACATGTTGGGTTATTAAGCAAGCATATGGAGCTCACACACTGTAGGAATGCCTCTATTCACTCCACCACTGCCACTGAATATGGAAATGTGAGAATCGGAGGAGGAAGCTGTTCTGTCTGGATGGCTTTTCTCCATGAACCAGAATCCCAGTTTTGGATTTCTTTATTTTTGGCTCAGGTGGAGATTGCAAGTCAAGTATAATGCCTGCCTCTCTTCAGGCTGCCATGCTTTCATGTTTCGCCTGGTAACAGATGGCAAGCTCTCTTCAACGTGTAGAGGTTTCACATAATGAATAGACAAGACTTTCACTGTAATGAAAAAAAATGTAATTAATCTGTTTCATGTCCATTCCACAAGCTTTGTGTCTTTTTTTCACAGCTCAAAGTTACCAGTGGCTTCTGGGTCGTTAGGGTGATGTATAAAGAAGGCTGGTCGCCGCACAATTGATGCTTTTGAGCTGTGGTGCTGGAGGAGAGTCTTGAGAGTCCCCTGGACTGCAAGGAGATCAAACCTATCCATCCTGAAAGAAATCAACCCCGAATGTTCACTGGAAGGACAGATTTTGAAGCTG
Organism: Phrynocephalus versicolor; assembly: GCA_023846285.1. NCBI lineage: Eukaryota > Metazoa > Chordata > Lepidosauria > Squamata > Agamidae > Phrynocephalus > Phrynocephalus versicolor. The sequence continues at coordinate 6,304,583 of JAHTLZ010000065.1, forward strand.
AGGCTCCACTACTTTGGCCACCTCATGAGGAGAGAGGACTCCTTGGAAAAGTCCCTGATGTTGGGAAAGATTGAAGGCAAAAGGAAAAGAGGACGGCAGAGAATGAGATGGTTGGACGGTGTCATCGATGCAACCAATATGGATTTGACCAAACTCTGGGAGGCAGTGGAAGATAGGAAGGCCAGGCGAGCTCTGGTCCATGGGGTCAGGAAGAGTTGGACACGACTGAATGACTGAACAACAACAACAACAACAACAACAACAACAACAACAACAACAACAACAACAACAACAACAACAACAACAACAACAACAACAACAACAACCCTCACAGAGGCAGCATAGGGCGAGCTAGAGGGGCAGTTCTTCTGGGTGCAAACTTCTTAGAGGAGCATGTGCTGCCCTGCCCTGCCCATTCCTGCACCTGCTCCTTGCACTAACCTCCCCCCTCTTGGCAGCCCGGGTCCAAGCCATGAGGGGTGCCCAGCCTGCTCTGTTGCTGTCACCGACTTTGATCGGCTCTATGGCTGCTTAGTGGTGCCATCCTGGGAGATTCTCCCAGCACGCCCTCACACCCTACCACGCACACCCATGTCTAGGGGCACATGACTCATGCCCCACAGTCCTTGCCCTGGGTGCAGGAAACCCAGGCTATGCCACTGTATGCATCTTTATACCAGACGCTGAGGAACATGAGATGAATAGGACCATCACAGTCATAGCCTTTGGGTAGCTTCCAACATACATAAGGTGGACCATTTTGTCTGGAATACTGGACCAAATGTGCATTTTGGGTTGAGCCTGCATGGCTCATGTCCTCATCTTCCTGATAAATTTGTTCATTTCTTTTCCCATGCAGACTTTGTACACAACTGAGCTACATTTTTGTCTTTCAAGTGTGGATCAGATCAGCTGAATCTTCATTGGCACCAGGACTTAACCAAATTCTTCACGCATCCTTATTGAACAGCATGCATTTCAGTTTCCAAGCAAACATGTTTGTACAGTATTTAGAAAGGAAAAACCGCACAAAGATTATGCTGAACTATTCGGAAATAATTAATATTCCAAAAAGTCTTATTATTTACTTTTTGCTCACCTTTTGGGAATGCGGAGACTTAATTTATTAATGAGGCTTTCATTTACAAAGCTTGTTTTGAGTCCTTGTTGAAAAGAAGCCACTAAGGCTTACAAGGTTAGGGTGTAACATTCTAAGCACTCGATTTATTTATTTTTTGCCTCTGCCAGGGGATTAATTTGGATTGTAAAAATTGTTCTAAGCTGGTGGAGCTGATACTAATTTGATACATCTAAAACTATCCGAACACATTTGCTGATTGAGTTTAACACGATAGAACTATGAGAGCAAAAAAGACGGGATAGCTACCCAGCTAGTCCAAATTGGACAAAATGCGGAAGCACAGAGTACTATAAACAAATTCCCACAGCAACTTCCCTCATGTAGCATGTGCTCAAGAGTACCAGAAGATGATCACATGATCTGTCATATGGTTACTGGGGGAAGGCAGAACCAAGAACAACTGGGTAGCAATCCATCTGTGCCAAAATATTGTGAAGAGTTGTTTTGGACTTAATGAAATGATGAAGTAAAAGTCTAAGTGACAGACAGTGGAAAGGTATACATACTTTTTAAGCAAACTAATATTGCCGCAACTGCTCTGCAGACTAGAAAGCTAAGTTCCAGCTTCCAAGCCCTTGTTCTTCAAACATGTTAACCTACATGTTTTCTAAAAGATGTCTCTTCATTTTTTGAAATCATAATAAAAAAGGGGGGATTTAGGAAAGATTGTCACTTGAAACCCAGGATCAAAGTCATCCAGAGTTTGTAAAAGAAGGACAAGGAAACAAGTCAGTGGAAAAAATCAGCTCATTTGAAACACGATGTTAGTGGGGAGATTTCCAGAGACCGCAGACCCCTTGCCAAAAATTCCTTAATTTTGGCACAGAGCATAAGCCGAGTGTCTGCCACAACTGTGCCAAATTTGGTGCAGTTTAAAAGTTTTATTTTTTTTTGTTTGGGCTGCCCCCGTTTTAAAAATTGCCTTATAGAATGTTGAATTGCTCAGCCAGAGGAAGTTCATTTCTGCACTCCTGTGCAGCAATAATACTATTAAGCTAGGCCATTAGTGGACCAACTCCATCTATAGCAAATTATACCTCTCAGCATTCCAATTATAACTCTAATTCCTTGTGAATCCCTGAATTTTGCCCAAAATTTGCAAATTGCACACTCAGATGTTTCCGGTGAATGTAATTTGGGTAACCCACACATTTTCATTCCCACAAGGTTTTCAAAAAGGCTCTTTTCAGAACTAGGGAGTGATAAGCCATTAAAGAGCAAAAAGAAAAAAAAGGGAAAAAAGAAAGAAAGAAAGAAAAAGAAAAAGAAAGTAAGGAATTTTATACCTCAGAATGCTTCTGGGGGATTTAAAATTTGGGTGCTTAGAAAATTGGTGAAGGATTGTCAAGGGGGAGTGCAATTCTCCAAGTTCTGGAAGAGTGGACAAAAACAGCTCAATCAGAGATAACAGTGGTCTGATTGATATTGCAGAACCAGTTATGGAAAATTCACCATATAGACACCCAGACAAGAAATGGTCTTCCTCTAATGATATATGGATATTCCTATCTTCGTTTTGAGATTACCCGTTGAGAAAGTAGGCAGATGATGTCCAATATGTAATGTGTTTACAAAGTTGAAATATAGTCAAACGTGAATAGCAATCAAATTGCAAATGAGACAAAATCTCTCTATAACAAATATGTTCCTATTTGGATTTAAATATGTATATTTTCATCATGTTCTAGTTAGCTGACAGTTTTGCTTTTGGGGAAAAAGGGAAAATACAATATTTATATGAAATGAAGGGAAATCAGAGCATTACAATATTAAAAACTGCATTAAATATTTGATGGAGTTAACTGACCTAGTACGTTTCTTCCACAGAATGAAGCAAAAGGGAGCTACAGAAATGGTGCCTTATTTGTCCATCAACTTGATGCTGTTTAAGAAGTTTACACTTTTGAGTAGAGGTGGGAACAAAACAGAAAACCGGTGGTTCTGTTGGTTCTGTTTCAGGCCCACCCTTGGTTCAGTTCGGGTTCGGACAATTTTTTTAAAAAAAATTCATACGAACCCAAACTGAGCCGAACTCAAGACGGGCAGCGGTAGACCATCCTGCTGCTGCCTCTGGAGCTCTGGCCGTGGCTGGGCCAGGGAGCGGTAAACCATCCTGCTGCTGCTCCCCCCCCCAGCATCAACCATGTGGCCCCAGAGGCTGGGTCAGCACTTTTTAAATTTCCTTCATTTTTTTAAACAATTTACAGTGTGGACCATCTGGCTCCCCAGCTGGGTCAGCAGTTTTATTTTTTTATTTTTTTTTAACAGCCTGTTTTTTTCTTCTTCACAGCTGAGAGGCTCTGGCTTGGTGCCGGGGTCTCTCAAGCTTGCTTCCCTGCAGCTGGGGCACACCATTTTAATTTTTAATTTTTTAAAAAAAAATTTACAGTGCCGACCACGTGGCCCCCAGGGCCAAGTTGGCGCTTTTATATATATTTTTATTTTAAAAAAAAACATTTTAGAGTGCCGACCATGGGGTTCCCCAGCCAGGTCGGCACTTTTTAATTTTTTTTTAACAGCCCTGATGCCAGGGCTTGTTCTCCCCACCAGAGCTGAGAGGTGCTTGCTTCCCTGAGAGGCTGCGGGTGCCATTTTTATTTATTTATTTATTTTTAATTCCAGGACCCATCAGGAGTCTACTCTGCAGGTGTCCCCCAAATGAAAAACGAAATGAACAAAACAGAAATTTCCATTTCGTTTTGTTTTTCTGTGATGGGTTGGTTCGTTATTCATTTTGTTAGCTAACAAAATGAATAACAAATAACAAAACGAATTTAAAAAATTAAAAATGCATTTCGTGCCCATCTCTATTTTTGAGTCTTAATCGAGATGTTGTTGAGGCGAATGGGAAATGTTAGACTTCAATTACAGACAATGCAAATATATTTGTGACCCCAGTTCCATGTGACTGGTTTCCAAACTCACTTGGACAATATCTAACTCAGCTTGGGAGATGCCACTGCATTACAACCCCTACAGTCCATGTGATGGATGGTCACCCTGGGTGGAAGTGTAATACATCAACATCTCGAAAAAGATGGGTACCACTGCACACACATATTTGTTTGGTTGTTTTCAGAGGATCCTGTTAGCCTCCTGGAGCCTTCCAAGCCTTCTTGCTTAGAATCAATCTAGTCCCAAAAGGGGATTTATGGGTGAAAAAAACCCCAGTCTGTCTTTTTTATTCTTTGACCTATTTCCTCCTCCATGCCTGTCAGACTGACACTCTTAGGGGCTCATCAATCTCAATTCATTCCCCATTTCTTCTAAGGAGCAGACATCCCATTGCTCCCCTGTGTGTACATTCTCGGCCACGTGGCTACGAAATTGGGTTTAGGCATTTTTACTGGGAATGTAACTTTCTTACTAAAGGTTAGTTGTTTGCTTTTAACAGCATCTCCTGCTTTCCTGTGGGATAGTTGTCTATGCAGCATTTACTCTGCTACAGAGAGAGAAACCATAATATACAGTATCTTCCATCTCCCTTTGCCATGATTTGCAACACTAGTGTCAGCCTTATTTGCACAGACAGATAATTCTTATGTAACTTATCTACATTCCACCTTTCAAAGGGCAGGTTTAGAATTTTAGTAATAACTGTAAAGAAACATAATAGCATGTAGTGTATTTCTCCTTCAGAATTGCTTTTTAGGTTCCAGACAAAAGTCATCTTTGTAACTTATTTTTAAACTGTGAAGTTCCTTGGGTATTTCATAGAATAAAAGATTTTGGATTTGTGAGGTGAAGCTGGTAGAAGGTCATTTCTATTATCCGTTTTTCCTCACTTTTGCATATACCTTTGTTTAGGTTAGTTTAGCAAAGTAACGGTCTTTACAGTAAACTAGGTTTAAACTGAAATGTTTTAAATATCCATATAATGATAAATTGTTGAATGATGCAAAGCCCTCCTCTAAAATTCAAACAGAGTATCTAAATATATACTTCCTGGACTGCTGAAGTGGAAGAGACTGAAAATAGATTAAGCTTTTGATAGTTAACCTTTCCTACCCACAAACTTTAAATGGGGTGTCAATACAGAAACCTTTGGGTAGTGGGCAGCATATAAGTTGTATAAATAAATAAATAGAAATAAATAAATGGGAATGGGTTTATTGCAAGGTTTATTATACTGTACCTCCAACTCACTGTTATTTGAATGCTTGCTTTAAGCTTTTCACAGGCATGTTTTATCATTCAGTGGCTAAAATTCTGTTGCCTAACTTAGTAGAGTACACCCAATTGATCAATGTGGATTTGGAAGTAACTCCATATATTCCATTGATTCAAAGAGGCTCAAATACATCCATTTGAATCAATGGAACATATGCACAGGTTGACTCATCAAATCCCTACTATTTCATTGGGTATACTCTAGTGCTTCTCTGACTATGCTAAGGAACAGGACATCAGCTATAATTTTCAGCAAATCCACATGAGGACATCATCATTTTTTTTGTCTTTTTGTTTTGTTACAAAAAGTTGTATTTATTATTCAAAGCAGCCCTTCAAGAAGGGCAACCCTATTTAAAGGTGGGACATTTTGGAGGGGGAGGGGCAGAATGCAGCCAACCCCCCCCCTCTCCTGGGTGGAGATGATATAAGGGCCAAGCCCAGGGAGTGAAACCAGAGTGACCTTTCCCTTCACTTCCAATACACAAACAGAGTGTGTTTAATGGTCTGAGTAAAGGGCAAGTCACCAGGAAATTTAGCACGAACACTAAGAATTAAATTACTGGTGTATCCCTGAATTAACATTTTTTTAAAAAAAGAATGGGAACATGGGAAAACCCACAAGTGTGAAACAAAGTATTCCATCCTACCAAGTGTTTATAACCTACCATAGAACTTGTCGTTCCAAATGAATCTTAAAGCCAAATGACAACACCAATGCAACAAAACAGGGTTAGATACAGAGGAAGGAAATATCATGGTGTAACTTGTCAGTGTAACTGTCCTCAAATACCTAAAGAATTTGAGGACAGCAGTGCTGATAACATTATGCACACAATGAGAATGAGTCCTTAACTTTTAAAATACTAAATATGCCTCTTTTGTAACTTGAAGCTTCGTGAACATGTAAGACAGCTTTCTGAATGGCAGGTATACAATGCACCCTTTTCAGAGAGATTTTTTTTTTGCACAGCATCCAAAAAGGTACTTCAAAAACATTTGCAGTTTGGGGGGGGGGTTTTCCTAGAATTAAGGTAATGTTAAGAGTTATTAAAATTACAATTTCGCTTGCCTTTCTTTTTCAAATGTGAGATGAAACCAAAATTTGCTCAGGTTTGGAAATCACTGAAATTTCCTGTGGCTGACCGATCTAATGTTAAAACCGAAAACAGTAACTCACTATGGGGAACTGAGAAAGTCTTTGCAGCCAAAAGTTCACATGGATCTTGAAAAAAAGACCTTTGCTGGTAAAACTCATCAGGTCTATGTTTTCTAAGAAGCTAAATGGATTTACTTGCCCAAATTTTGACTCTTCAATAGATAAAACTGCAGGGATCATTTTATCATCAGGAAATATCCTATTATTTCCAATGAAGATTTTATTCATTACTTCAATACATACTGTATGTTCTTATTCTATTTCAGCTTTCTAATCCGTATCTTCTGTTAAATCATACATACTCTTTCAGGTTAATGCATCTCTACTTTTTGGCAGGGGGTTGATTTTCTTCTTTCTGTTGAGCATCTACATTTTTTAGCTTCTTGTTTAGCAGTTACCTAAAATGTTTCCACTGCTAAATATATAAGTGCTACATAGCCCCTCTGTTCTGTTTTGTGAGTTTATAAGATTTTATTGTCGGTTTCTAGAAACTCAAGAAATTTCACCAAGAACACTACTAGACAAGATGATGCACACAGAATTCTAGAATGTTAATTTTTGAACAATCAGAAATTGATCTCCATTAACAAAATCCACTTGTTATGATCATAAAACATACAAAGCACATTGGTGAAAATACTACTTGATTTGTTTCTATTGTCTGCCGCTTTTAAAACGGCTAGATATAGACACAAGTGTAATGTAGCTATTAGTGTAGTTGATTTGTGGAACATTACTCTGAACTTCTCGTTAAATTACGACTTGTGCGTCTCCCTTTCTGCCATCCATGCAACTTTTTATTCATTCATTCATTCATTTATTTATTTATTTTTATTTTTACAACTTATATGCTGCCCACTACCCAAAGGTCTCTTGCTCAATCATAATTTTTCATCACAAACTTGGATGGATCCTGATTGATTCAAGTGATTAACATTACAATTTAAATAAAAGACATTTTATAATTAAATAATCGTACAAATCTGATTTTTTTTAAAAAAATTAAACAATGGATTCAATTTAAAAGAAATCCACCCTGCTTAGTTCCATGAAGGACATAGCATCAAAAGTAGTGGCGGTTGCTATTGCCTAAAGAATTAAAAACATTGCCATTTTTCACGTATCAGATTCCCGAATCAATGTTTTGGTTTACATCTCTAGTGCAGGCATGTCCAAAGTCAGGCCCGGGGGGCCAAATGCGGCCCGTTTTCAAATTTCGAGCAGCCTGCAACCTCTTCTCCCCATCGGCTCAACCTGTCACTCATTCCTGCCAGCTGGCCCCTCCCCATACTGGATGGAGAGTCAGCTTGCAGTTTTACGGTTTGCCTGCCCTCCCTGCCTCTGCCCACCCCCCCCCCAGCCATTTGCCCAGCCTACCCACCCGTGGCTCCCTTGCTGTAGCATCCTCCCCGCATCCTTACATGTTATAGAGACTTGTCCAAAGTCTGGCCCGGGGGCCAAATGAGGCTGAATGGTTGGCCCCCACACATTTTCACCTCACCAAATCTGGCCCTCCTTGCAAAAAGTTTGGACACCCCTACTCTAGTGGAATCTTCTAAAACAAAGACCATCTCAAAGCACCAGAGTTTAATTTCATATGTAATATATTCCACGTCTGGATTCTGTGTTTCAGAAGACTGATAACCTGGAATGTGTTTCTGAAATATACATTATTATATTATTCTCCATCACCTGATGCATGCTTTTGGTACACTTTTTCTTTTTTTGATGGTATATTCAAAACAACTTTTAAATAAGCCATATAGTATTTTGTTGTTCTTCGCTGTAATACGCTCCCTCTATAGCTCTGATGGCTAAAAGCTGATTATAAAATGGTTGTAAAAATATATCTGTTTAAACAGTGGTATTTAGTAAAATGAACACATGGGTTGCAGCTGACAGTCACTTCCCCACCATGCCATACAGACTCTGCTTAAACACAGGCCATCAATACAGCACATTCGTGAAGAGCTTTCAGCACTTTTTCTTTCAGTTCCCAAAGTCCTCTTGTTTTGACATATTGATTGGAAATTGTGATGTGTAGGAAAAAGAAGCATCAGCGAAAACAGAATACTCTAACCATTCATGTTTCGGGAACTATTCCCAATTCGTTTGGATATCTCAGCATGTTACGTCCTACTATAGAGACCAGGCTCATCAGTTGTAAAAACAAAATACTCATCTGTTTCAAAGACAAGTGTTATTATTTTTACTGTTAAACTTTTGTTTTGTTGGAGGATTTTGTGTATTTTTCTTTATTATTCTGTTGTGTGGCATTATCAACCATAAATCATGATGCTGATTTCAATTCGATGTCCAGATTTCCATCATTTTGGAATATCCTGGGACTCAATGACTTTTGGTTTTCTCTTTATGTTTTGTGGGTGGTATGGGGTTCTAGTGTTTCTACTGTTGTTGGTCACCCAGATTAATGCTTCGGCACTTGATGGGTGTGATAGAAATGGAATGAATGGATGGTTGAACGGATGGATGGATGGATGAAACAAATAAAAAAGGATGAATAAAATATAGCCTTTCCTTTCTTCAGGTATAAGACTTGTTGAACAATATTGTTGTTTCTTGGGAGATAAGAAGGAATCATGAACTCAAATGTTTGACTCTGCCTGTTGCTCAAATCCTTTTTCACCTGTGGTCTATCCCTCTACTTAGGTCCTTTATAACTTTTCGGGAGAGGCAAAGAGAAAAGAACTGTTTAGGATGTATTTATTATTTCCTCCTTACAATCTCATCCTTTTAAGTTTCATTTTTTGACCTTCAGATTTCCCTTACTCTTTGAACAATCTAGTGAAAATCTTTTAGTTGATCACTATAAGGACTAATTAAGCAACTTAATTGTCCATAGAAGCAACTTTAAAAAAAAAAAAAAAAAAACAAGTTGCTTCCGCCCATGAATTCAAAATGTCACAAATCCTAATTAGGCCGGACTTACACGCTGGGTGACCATATAAGTAGCCAGCTTGAGTGAGAACAGACATGTTGTATACCTGACCTGTTGTTTTGAACCCTCTTCCCTTGATTTTGAGGAGAAAAGTCATTAACTAGCCACAGTGACCATGAATAAAGGGTAATGAAGTGTTGGTGTCTTATCTTTCTTGGCTTTTAGCAATAAGCACATCGTCCTGTTCTCATCATTAGAATGAACCAACGTGTACTTCCGACTATAGACAGACATGTTTCTTTATTGCAAGCTGAAACTGGCTATGACCGATAAAGCTCGATACGGCTTGAGTCCAGAGTAGCTGAAGGAATAGACCTGCTGTTTAAGCCTTCTCATCTCTTAAGATCTTTGTGGGAGACCCTTCATCCTGCAGTCTTGCAAATATATCTGGTGGGAAGGTGAGAGTGCACCATCTTTGTGGCATCTGCCAGATGGTAAAAGTGGGATACTAGATTGGCCTCCTTCCTCTCTTTCCAGTGATAGGTGAGTTTCATACTATTTAGGCAGGTTTTTAACAGCTCATTATTTTTACATACATACATACATACATACATACATACATACATACATACATAC
>JAHTLZ010000065.1:6323514-6349501 GCA_023846285.1 Phrynocephalus versicolor
ATTTATTTATTTATTTATTTATTTATTTATTTATTTATTTATTTATTTATTTGGATATCTATACCACCCATCGAGTTCCAAGGCTACTCTGCTAGGTTTATAGCAATAAGCAAGCAATTAAATAGCAAAATATAGAAATATGAGTCAATCAAGTATCTTTTCATGTATCAAATGACCTCAGGATTGTGTCATTCCACAACGTCTCATGTATGTTTTGTTTGATGAAAAGATCAGGGAAATCTTCACAGATTGTGACATTGTGGATGGTAGCATTCAGTTATAAAATATTTCCCACCCCCATCTTTTTTTTGTTCAAATTGTTCTTTAGTCACAGAGTTCCTCGGCAAAAGTGAAGTAGGATCTTACTCAAATGCAAGTGAAATAAATGTGGATATGGACCATTCTATTTTTATTGACCCCTAATTTTTGTGTGTGTTGACATAACTAGATATTAACTTCTGTTCTGTTTTGTGCTTTCTGCTACAAGTAACTCCCCCAACAACAACAACAACAAAAAACCTAGAGAAAAGGTTGATACTACCAAGACATGATGTCATAAAATATGAAATGTTTCTCCACCCCCACACTGGATAACAAGAGACAGACTTACACACAGCCAAGAGTATGCTATAGTGTTAAAAAGCAAATGAATGAAGAAAAGAACAGTTTTTCTGTTGCAGTCAGTCCGTCACCACAATCACTCCTTTGATGACAAAAAAAAATTCCCTCACATTTTAGTTTAACAATTGTTGAGTGTGTAGAGCATGTTGGAGCATTAACTAATTGTCTATTCATGGCAAGTCACAAGCTACACTGATTATGACTTCTCTTATATTAGCATAATGACCCAAGACTGTTTTTCTAAACAGATGTAGTAGCATAAAACAGATGTACAGTAGTAGCATAAGTATTTATTCTGATCAAAGATTAAATATATCCCAACATTTTGAAGATTTTTGGAATGGGGTTAATTTGGATTTCCCAGACTCCACCTCAAATGAACATCTGTATTTGAGAAAAAGATATGCTGTGCATTACTTTAATAGCCTGATGTCGTTCTTGAATAAACCCTGAACACCAAAGAATGCCCAAGATTCACAGGTGTTGATTTAATCAGTCAATAACTCTATAATTAAATAACATAACGCAAAGACCATTATAGATAAATAAAGACAAAGATAATGTTTGTATCAGCTTGTACTGACACATACAATTCTCAATAAACATATTTTCTACCTTTACATTCCCCTAGTCAATCAAATAATGAACAACCAAGGGACGAATAACCTCACGGACTAACATACATGGCTGTTCCACAAACAAACACTAGGAACAGGACTTTTGCAGTTTCTGGACTGCAAATCAGTCACAGATTGTTGTTCATTCAGTTATATGTCGGTAGGTGAGATATACGAGTAACTAAGCTGATCCCTGTTGGCAATAGATGCCATCCAAGGTTGATGAAGTTTGGGTTTACCCAACCCAGTTGCTAAGAGCCCTTTCTGATCTCAGATGTCTGAAACCCAATCTTCATAAAACTTAGAGATATTGTACAGGACACTTGGGAGAAGCCTCTCTGCAATTTTGGTTCCTCTGGGTGCCCGAGGGGCACTTTCCTGGGGGCCTTCTTCGTGGCCACACAGCTCAAATCTCTGAAGCCCAATATTCACCAAACTTGCCCGGCTTGTAGAGGAGATGAAGAGTAATAATCTCTACAAATGTATTGCCTCTAGATTCTGGGAGTGGATTTTTATAGCATTTTAAAGGGCAGATACATCAATTCATTGATTTGTTGCTGGAAATTCATGATTTCAACCATTTGTCAGCCCTGACGAATTATCAATCATGACAATTCTTTTTTTTTTAATTCATCCCCATCTCTAATAAGAGGGCAAGTAAAAGATGAGTAGCGTATGTGATAGCATCCGATTTTTAAAATTTTTGACAGGTGTGCAAACCTTTTTTTTTAAAAAAGTCAACTTGATTTAAATTAAAAAAAAGTTTGTTAACTTAAATCATTTAAAAATCAATTTTTTTAAACAGTGATTTACCTAAATTTTATTTTAATCAAATCCATCATATTTGGCAGGAAACAACATACTTATTCAAAATGCCCAGTCTTTTAGTTACATGGTAGAAATAAAAATATATGGAATTATTTGATGCCTGTCAAACAAGCATGGGTTTGACCCCAACCCATTTTTGTCATCAGTAACTAGCAACCCAAACCCAACTCCTTGCACATAGCTAGGCTAAAGTGCACTCAATCAGCCAGAGCCTGTAGTTTCCACTTTGATATTCTAACAATATGTTTTCTTTGAGATCCCCATTTCTGTTTTAAGTCTGGCAGTTACATCTTCAAACACTCATAATCACTGAGGCCCTATTTAACTTAAATAGGCCTGTTGCTGATGAAGAGCTTTTAAGGTTGAGCCATTTATTATGCTTAACATGTTAAAGAGCAGCACAATATGGAGAAGGCATGGGGGCATCCCAAGACAACAGCAAGTGCTTCAATGAGTGCCAATAAATGATGTTGAAATGTACCATTGAGGAGCATACTGTTGTACCTCTACTTACGAGTGGCTCGACTTAAGAGCAATTTGACTTAAGACCGAAAAATTGATGGCATTTTAACTGGTGCCTTACAAATTTTAGATGTGCTCTGCTCTACTTACAAATGTTTTTTTATTTTTTATTTTTTATTTATTTATTTTTGATTTTTTTAAAACAGGGCTGCTCTACTTAAAAGTTGTTCGACTTAAGACCATGCATTTGGAACAGATTAAACTCATAAATAAAGGTACCACTATATTACTTATTTAGATGGTCATTAAAATCACGAAAGACTCCGTTATCAACCTACTTAATTGTCCCCAGAATTGTAAACTAAAACTGTGCTGACAAGGTTCGCGCCCTTTGCAAACAGTAAGATGGTTCACCCATCATGGACTTATTTATCTATTGTATTTATAACTTGAGTTTAAAAAACAAACACACACCCAGAGTTGCTTACATGGACTTAAAAGAGTCATGTCACTCATCTAGGCACTAATCAGGCCTACAATTAATTAGTTTCAACAGCCTTATTCTCCTAGAATAGAACATCAAGGTTTCTAGGCAAGTGATCTCAACTAGTGGGAGAGGCTTAATAGTCAAATAAACAGCTTGAGTGCATTTTTGCTTTATGATTTTTTCTCCGACTTTGTGCAGATTGGCTTAAGGTTTCCTCTTTTCTCCTCCCCACCTTGAGATCACTTCCTGTTGCCTCCGAGGAAGGAATTTAGTTTTCTCTTTAGTGCAAAGTCATGCACGTAAAAAGTGCATTTTTTATTTTTTTTAAATTCACATCTGGAGTACTGGTCCCCACCATGATGCCCTTCAAAAAAATACATGTCTCTGCCATGCCTCCTGAAGAGCGACCGACATTTTCCTGATCCTTGCCTCTCCGGTAGTAATTTTTTGAACCGCATTTTCGGAGAATTGAATCAAAAGTACGTGGGGGTGTTGTTAGTGCACATTTTTTGTTATTCTGCTCAATTTATTGATATTTTCTTAAATTTATTTGCTCTTTAAAATAAAAAGCGGATTACTGGCACAGGAAAAAAACCTAAATGTTTGTCATGTCCTCCAGCAGTAAAACTAGAAGCCCAGCATACTGATAACCAAAGCACAACAACAGTGTGCATGTGATAGAGTCTCTAGAAGTCATGGAAGTCCATGATACCAAGATGATACTACAGATACCCATCATCAGATACTTAAGGGAGGGAGTACACCAGCATCTGAACAAGATGAAACGAGGTAGATAAGAACCAATGGACTTTTCTAGAATTAATTGTGTATTACCTGGAAAAACAGATTATATAATTATAATAAATAAATAGTTGTACTCTCCACAAAACATAATTTGTAATTTGACATAACTAACAAAGGCAAAACTAAAATTATGAATCATTCAACCTTCTTTAATTTGACTGCTGCTTTTTAAAGGGCTCTTATTATGAAAGATGTATAATGCCAATACTGTATAATGTTGATTTGTGATTTACTCAACTGACTCTTTGGTATGTGACATTTTTATTTAGACTGCTCCAATGCTGAGTCACCTTTACTCAAGTTCATGTTATTAAGTATTATAATCTATAGTATTATAACCATTATTATGGTTAGTTCATTCATTGGTTTTTGTCAAGATTTTCTAGTACAAAGCAATGTGAAAAATGTGATATAAAAGACAGACAATGCCATTACTGGCTTGGTGCCATCCCCCTGCCTTCCCATGTTTACTGTTTCCCTCTGGAATTACGGCACAGGCAGAGCAAGTACTAAATTATCTGCTCCCACCCTGGCATGTACAGCAGTGGCTTCTTGTCATATAAAGAACTGACGTCACCCTTGGAATCAGGTGGGCAATGGGATGACCCAGCTATCTTACACAACTGAACTAGAGATGGTTACCTTTACTAGGAGGCAAGAGTAAAGAAGCAAAATGACACTCGGCTTGTGAAGTCAGGTACACCACATACAAATCTGAAACACCACATCACCTTCTATGAGCCCTGCCCAGGCATTAAGATCATCATTGAAGGTCTTTCATTCAGTCCCACACCCTCATAGGCATGCCTGGCAGATGGCCTTCTTTGTCACTGCCCCGATACTTTGGAACTCCCTTCCGCAGGAAGCCAGGCTGGCCCCATCTTTGCTGCCCTTCCACAAAAAGGCAAAGATCTTTATTTTCAGGCAAGACTTCCACCTTCAGGACTGGCAGTCTGAACAAGTTTTTTAAAATGGATTTTTAAATATACTTTTAGCACTGGTTTTATTTACCATTTTTGATGTAATACTTAATTATTTTTATTATTTCTATACTTACTGTTTTTAACTTTTAAACATTGCCTTTTTAATTATGTAAGCCATATTGGGCCCCATTAAGGAAAAAGGCAGGGGAATTTTTAAAATAAATAAATAAATAAATAAATTTACAATTGCTGAAGCACATTGGAAAAGGCGCATTTTCCAATCTGTCAAAAACCTTTCTTAAAAAAACTGAAAATTGTTTGGAGTTAAGTACAACCCAAAAAGAAGGTTCTTGTGATATTTAACCCAGCTGAAAATGAAATTAATAATACACATCAGTTTTTCATTAAATATTTTAAGAAGTTAATGGTTGCATGTTCCTGAAAGCAGAAACTGGCATTCCTGTTTTTGTTGCAGGTCTCCCCACAAAATCTCATCCCAACCTTTTATAAACAACACTTGGCCATGTTTCAAGCCTACATGATTAGAAAACATTTTTCTATTGAAACAGCATCAAAGAATCATAATACACTATAAATAGATTGGTTGTCATTTTCTATGTTCAACATTCTGTTCGGCTTTCCATCAAACTTCCACAAAATATTAAAATAATAATATCATTTAGTCATGAATGTTAAAAACAACGGACACCATCCAGTCAGGTTTAGTGTTATTATGTCCCACTGATTTCAGTAGGGAGCAGTATTTTTCCGTGTATAAGACTATAGTTTTGTTTAAAACTGTAAAACAAAAAATTGAGGGCCATCTTATACATGGAAGTAAGCCAAGGAGAGAACTGTGTGGTTGCAAAACTGTAATTTTGGGTTGGAAAAGTGGGGTTCATGTTATACACAGGGGCATCTTATTGATGGAAAAATACGGTTAAGTTCTTGTTCCTCCCCTAGATTGGGCATCATTGTGGCTATTAGTAGGCACATGCATTGGGACAACGGACAAATTATTTTGGGTTTTGAAGTGTTTCTTGGCACTCTTCATTCAGTTATGGCTTCTTTTGGGTATTGATCCTTTTGATAACCCCCCAGATACCCAAATCTTTTGGGTTCTTTTATTTTGATTTCTCCAGTCCGGTTTCTGACATAAGAACATAAGAAGAGCCATACTGGATCAGGCCAAAGGCCCATCTAGTCCAGCTTCCTGTATCTCACAGTGGCCCCATCAGATGCGTCTGGGAGCGCACGAGACTAGATATCTGTCTCCTGATCCCACTAGAGCAAATTAAATCTTACAGAACCCTCAAAACTAGTCCCAACAAGCAGACACAAAATTTTTGGCTCTAAAAGCAGGTGGCAACCACAACAGCACATGGGAACGAAAAATCTATCACCTACAAACCGACTGTATGCAGGCACTAATCATAATTTAAAGTTCATGCTTATCATCACACCACCATTCTTATAACTCATCAGCAAGAAACAGCACAGGTGGCAAAGAAGCATCATCACCATGATCATAACAACACACACATTCACTAAGAGAAATAAAATCAACACCCACAACCTATGGGTGATTGGGGAGACTGGTCTCAATTAGAGATGGGTACTTCATACTCCATACGAAGCATGAAGCGTGGCACCACAGATGCCAAGGTGGTCCATCCCCTGGGTCAGGTGAGCCACTTACCAGACTTCATGCACTTCTGGTGCACTGCTGGTGTCCTTCTTCTGCAATAGCACTTCAATCTGGGTAGGAGCCTGGCTGGCCCTTCCCCACCTCCCCAGGCAGCTGACCACTCACAGCCTGTGCTGGGAGACTCCTGATCACACCTCCTCATCGAAGTGGTCCGCTCCCTGAGGAGGAGGGGAAGAGCTGGCAGGGCTCCTGCCCAAACAAGCGCACTGGTGCAGAAGAAGGACCTTGTCACTGCACTGCCACTGCAGTAAGTGGCACTGCCAGCCTAAGGAGTGGAGGATAGGCCACAATGGCACCAGTGGTGCTGTGCTTCATACAAAACTGCGCAAGGCATGAAGCACACACTTCTAGTCTTGGTAGCTGTTATATAGTGGGTCAGATGAAACCAGGCGACGCCCAAGTGAAATTCAGTTCTTTATTCATAGCAGAAGCACACGTTGCAAAGGGATAAAAAAGCACACTAAAAAGGCCCAAGGGCCAGTTTATATACACACCCAGAATATCCCCGTGGCAGGCCATTGGATGGTTTAAACAGCCTGCTGGCCCCCAATTGGACAAGCCAGGATCCTGCCCTTCAGTCATTCTCCAGCCTCCAGCTCCCACATCTCACACCTGTCTCCCATTGCTTGTGCTTGGGAGCTTGATCAGGCCCCGCCGGGCTGGAGCTTGGCTGGAACTAAGGTAAGTTTGGAGCCTTCCTTTCTATTTATTAATATACTCCAAACTCAGGCAGTTCACGGGTTGCACTAAGAACACAACACTTCAGTAGCTTCTGGGTTCTTTCATTTTGATAGCCCTATAAGTAGATTGTGTTAGCATCTCTTTTGGATTCCTAAATTTTTCATATAGAAGACTCTGAAAGTGAAAAAAAAAATCTTTTGTGCTTCTTCCCATTTGGGTTAACCTGAAAAATCTCATCTCATTTTTTTAAACATTTCACTGCATAATTTAAAATTTTGGACATACATGAAATATCGGTAAAATTAGAAACAAACTAACATGTTAAAATTTGCCTATTTTTGATCTCACGGCTAATTTGACTTTGGATGCAGTTTCTATGATATTGTGATGCAATGAAATCAGGTTTTAAGTTTCTTCAGAAAAGCCCCCCCCCCCCCCCCAGTATTCTTCATGCTTATTTTGCTATTTAGAATCAATCCCTCTTTCATGTTGATTCTACATTGAACAATTGTAACAACCTCTATGTTCTGTTTCTTATTTTGTCATGGAAACATTCTAGCACTCAAGATTTTACTTGTGTTATGGTTTTGGTGGTTGTTGTTTTTTAATCTGCTTTAGTACTTTTTCATTGCATGCCCCAGAAATTGAGCACTAAATCTCCATTTCAAGTCTTCTATCTTTCTTTTATAATAGCCTGTCCATGATTCCATGCCATAAAGTAGACACTAGGTTATAGAGCACCATGCAATGTGTCATCTCAAAAGCCAATTTCAGCATTTTGTTGCATATTATGTTCATTATCTTAAAGAAGATGCTCTTGGCCATCTCTAACGCCATCTTTTATTTCATGATTATCACCCACTGCTCCAGGAACACTCCACGGTAGCATTCGGGATCTTTAACAGTGTTTTTTAGGCTGATTGCTTTGTTTATTTTACCGATCACCATGAACTCGGTTTTCTTGACATTCATTTTAGACCTCTGTTCATTACTTAATTGACTTTACTGAGTAATCTCTGCAGACTGCATAAATTGATAACCAACAATACTACATTGCCCACATATAGGGTGGTGGTGATATTCACTCCATGGACAATAATGCCATCATTTGAATTAACAACTGCTTCTCTAAAGGTTTCCACTGAGAATACGTTGAACGGCAATAAACATCTTTCTTTAATCTTCACACCTTTATGTCGTCTGTGATCCGATCTTTGACTTTCATTGCAGCTTTTTAATGCCCATCGAGGTTGCCAATTGCACAAATATGTGCAGCGCAAGGTTTTCATTTGTCAACAACTCCCTCAGTTTGCTACGTTGGCCAGTCAAAAAGTTTCTTATACTCAGGAAAACAAGCATATCTGCATTCATGTCAAGGCATCTTTCCCCAAATTCATGTATGATCAGTCCTTCATTCATTCCATATTCTCTTCTGAATCCAAATTGCAGGTCTGCTGCCCTGTCTTCGTACTTCTTATAAATTCTTCCCTGAATTATTTTTACAAAACCTTGAAGCAAATGGCATATTAAAAGTAATTATTCTGTAGTCTCTACAAGCTTTGCTGAGTCACGAAGGCCGGTCATTCTTAGCCAAACTTCAGGAATAGTTTCTGTTCCTTAGCTCCAATTGAAAAGAGTTACTAGCTTTAATAACTCTATAAAACTATATCCCAGAGTGTTGACATTATTTGCTAGTGGCGTTGCATTGTGGATTTCTGTATTTCCAGTCTGGTATTGTGATCTCGTACAGAAAAATGATACAGGTTTGTTTTCTTTGAACAGCTGCTTAATGTACTCACTTCACGCTATGATTTTACTCTTGAGCTCAAGAAACAGAGAATTATTAACATTCATCAGTAATGGATCTTGTTGTTCTTTAAATGAGCCTGCCTTTGATCTCAATATACCCTTAATACACGGATCTTCTCTTTCTACTTCTTTCTTCAAGCCACCTTTTTTCCTCTGGCCTCCTAATTCTATTTCAGATATCCTTGTCTAATGCTTGATATTATCTGTATGTTCTCTTTATTGCTCTAGTTTCATCATGCTTTCATTAACACTAATATTTCTCCTCGCAGCCATTTCACTTTTCAAAAGTTATACTTCTACTTTGAAGTTTGGTGTTGGTCATATTTACTAATAACTCTGGGTTTAGAGCAGTGGCTTCCCAAAATAGAGACCCAGATGTTTGTGGAGTCAAACTCTCCGAAGCCTTTGCCACTCACTCTGCCAGCCACGATTTCTGGGTCAAAGAATATCTAGAGATCCAAGGTGGGGTACCATTGGTTTAGAGCAAACAGCATTCATACCTCAGCTATCCGTGTGGACCTTACTGATGTACAGTGGTACCCTGACTTAAGAGCAGCTCAACTTAAAAGCAATTTGACTTAAAAGCAGAAAACTGATGACATTTTAACTGCCGCCTTACAAATTTAAGATATGGTCTGCTCGACTTACAAATATATATTTTTTATTTTTTAACATTTTTTTAAAAAATTAGATAGGTACCCCAACTTAAGAGTAGTTCGACTTAAGAGCATGCATTTGGAACGGATTAAATTCGTAAGTCAAATTTATTTATGTATTTATGAATACCTTCCTTTGCATTACATACAGCTAGATCAGAACTTGACTTATTTCTTTCCTTTATTTCAGTGTTTTAATTAATAGAACCCTTGCTAAGCTCTTGCTAAGTGCAGGAATCCAAATCAAAGCTTGTCTGGCAGACGGTTGTCCAATTTGAAAGTTGATTTAATTTGAGGTGAACAGCAGGAATCAAAAGATGTGAATTTATTTTAGATCCAGGATACATTTTCAATACATTTTAAAAAATCCTCTGATTAAGGAAAATGTAATTTATTTGGTTCCTGGTTGTCTTGTTGTTTCTGCCGTTCTGGAAAAAAAATGGTATATCCAGCCAAAAGAAAAGAAAAATTAAAAAAGAGAGTCCAAAACATCATCTACTACTTGGAACTATGGAAGCCTCTTTGGTATTAGTTTGAAATGTTATGTTGGCACCTGCACATTTTTTATTTAGATGAGGTCCGAAAATCTTATCTGTTCAACTGGGAGCCACAGATGTTGGATGTAGGGAGAAGTGAGTGACCAATGTAATTTATTTGAATTTTTAGCTAGTTTTAAGCTGTTTTTAACTCTTTTCAATCATTGCTTATTTTGAAGAAATTTCTGTTGATGTAATAATATATATTTATATAAATGTGTTGCATATTTGTACATTATTGGTTTTAATGGAATGCATTCTGGTGTACAGTGCAATCATCATCATCATCATCATCAACAACAACAACAACAACTAGTCATTCACATTTATTTTATGTCTGTAGTATGTATTTTCCAACAAGGTTTCTGTCAGCTTCTTTATCTTGTCATTGGTGTCCCACATTATAATATATAGGGTTTTTCATGTTTTATAATGCCTTTGTTACAGTTGAAAGTGTCTTTTCGTATCATAGCTGCAACTCCATAAGTTTGCTGTGTCATTACTGCCTGAGCTAAACACTCTATGGTCAGCAATTACCTCTCCCCACTGTCCTCATTCCAGGGAACTTACGAACAGAGGGCTACTAAAGAGTCAGATAAATCAGATAGAATCCAAGCCAGAATCTAAGAACAATCCAGAGTTAGAGGTGTGTGTGTGTGTGTGTGTGTGTGTGTGTTTCATGTGTAGTTATCCAGATGGTTGAATCATTTGCTTAATCAAAGTCCCATATCTACATAATTTAAAATCATAACAAGAATCTTTTCCCCATATTTACACAATTTAATCACAACTTTCAACTAACCCAGATCTGTGCCCACTGCCCAGTATATGGCACACAAGCGATGACCAAATATAATGTAACAGCCCAGAAACTAAGCTTTAGCCAGGCTTACAAACAGATTGGAATGAGAGAGATTTTCACCTACTTCAAACCAATGGATGCAAGCATATGCAAATTTCCATATAAATTAAAGTAAAAGCAGCCATTAAGATAAAAGGCAATTTCAAGCTAAAAATATGCAAGTGTTCAACATCATCCATCCAAAAGTTAGGTATTACCACATGTAAAAAAACACTGTTTCTTCAGTGTTTGGTAATGGTAGGGTTAGCCATAGATGATATGCTTGATATTATCTATATCCCACAGTGCTCCACCAGAAACTCACCCAACTTCTTGGGTACAATCTTGAAGCACAAACAGGTTCACATTTGTTACAAAGAAAACCTGAAGTGGCCACTTCACCATTTCCATTTC
Organism: Phrynocephalus versicolor; assembly: GCA_023846285.1. Classification (NCBI taxonomy): domain Eukaryota; kingdom Metazoa; phylum Chordata; class Lepidosauria; order Squamata; family Agamidae; genus Phrynocephalus; species Phrynocephalus versicolor. The sequence goes on from JAHTLZ010000065.1 coordinate 6,334,902, forward strand.
CATGTATTATTCTAGGAGCCATTTTATCTATTTAATTGCGCCCCCCACACCCAATGGCACTCGAAGTGAGTCACAGTAAAACTGAATAAAAAGTGCAGCTGAAACAAGCACAGCCAAATGTGTAAAACAGAAACGGAAAAATAAAAATGAAAAATTTGAAAATACACAAATAAACAGTGGTAGGCATCCTGTGATGTCCCCCAGAGTGTGACATTGTGTGGAAGTAACCAATATGTAATTAAAAAAATGTGTGAGCTGGTGAAAATATTTTAGGCAAATTTATAGAGTATAAAACTTCCCCAAGACATCTCATAAAGATAAGAACAAGGTAATAGTAGGTGCCATTGTTCATATTTATACAACACAACACCTTCTGTTAGTAGACAAACCATGCAACAGATCTGTTACTGGCAGCCAAAGGAATACACTAAGAAGGATGTCATTGACAATGGTTGTGCTTCAGGAGGAACCAAGTTGATCCACGGCTAATCATAAACGTAAACCTGCATCAGCCAGTTCACCCTCCAATTGCAAGTGAAACTGAAAGTACCAAAGGAGATAACAATGACCTTCAGGGCAACTGGGGTGACCTTGAGAGAATTCCATTTTCTCCAGAATACTGTAAATAAAACAGTATCCTATAAACAAGCATTCAAAACCATAACTTCTGAGGTCAGTAAAATGAGTACCCAGCTTGCTCAGGGGGCAATGTGTAGCCTGCATAATTAAACTGGAAACTGCCCAGTGAGTGCTTGAAGCAGTATGGGGCAGTATATAAGCAGAACACTTTTGCTTTTGCTTTATAACTGCACACCAAGGTTTTAATTATGCTTGTGGCTATCAAGATTGCATACACAGTGTTCCTTCCACATTGTAACTTTTTTTTTGTCTTCAAACCACCCACAGGTTAATCATCCATATAAGGACTCCTAGCCACACTTATTCCATTTGAGAAAACAAACCTAGCAAGCAGAAACAAAATTCCATCTATTAGATTCTTCTACATTTAACAGGCTATTTCTTTCGGAAAGCTCAGAGAGTTCCTCACAATAACCTTCACAGGTCAAATACTGTAGTCCATGTACAGAATTTCACCCTGTCCCAAACGCACCCATATTCACTGGTGCAAATTATTTGGGCTAAGTAATCACTGCTTAAAAACTTGGGGTACAAATCCATTTTCACCAACACTGATCATTATCATAAGTTCACTCTTCAAATAATAGGTGTGAATGACCACCAGAACACTTATTAGATACCCCCCTCCAGTCAACTAGTGTGTGGTTTGTGCAAATGACTCTTTGACCTCTTTGGCTGAGTCCTGCTGCATACAGGTTTGTTGGATGGCTGCCATTTGTGTTTTATATATTGATCATCAACTTTGTCACAGATTATTTTTCAAGGAAAGTATTGTTTTTTTTTATTTCATGGACTAAAAACAAAGGGTAATCATTATGAAATTTAAAAAAGACATTTGCGCTGATATACTCTTTAGATATACAGTATTATTGTAAATACATTAGTAAGACCTTATCTGCCATGTAGGAAAACATACCCCAACCTTCCATCCAGGATTAATCACCATTAAGACATTAACAGTAACTCGAATCAGTTAATTAATCATATAATTGGCTACAGACAAGGCTGTTAATTGACTGCAAAATTTTTACATGGATGGCAAGCAAAGCTAAAGAAAGAGGAACATTTTTTTTTTGGTGGACGGCTACTTGATGTCTACAAAGCCACTAACCTGGAGCACTGGTTCCACTTGGCTTTGTCTAAAACAGGCTTCAGAACATAAGGTTTAAGGAAATACACTCAAAAGTGTATGGATCATCTCCAGGATTAAAAACGGGGTACTTCAAGGACCAGATGCAGGGGAGTGGTATCAGGAGACAGATATCTAGTTTCGTCTGCTCCCAGACGCATCTGGTGGGGCCACTGTGAGATACAGGAAGCTGGACTAGATGGGCCTTTGGTCTGATCCAGCATAGCTCTTCTTATGTGCTTATGAGTCTATCTCAGCCAACATGAATCTGACGACCTACCACTAATAGGTCAAGAACTATGGGTTTTATATTAGTTACAGTTTGTTTGTAGGTTGCCATTCAGAAATGTATAACATCAAGTGCAGAACAACAGTAACGTAAGAAATTAGAGTTTCTCATTAAAAGTTTCCTTTTTGCCCAGTCCATGTTTTAGATGTCCATCAATGAACTCAACTAAGTAAACTAACTACTTGATATCTTAGAGGTGGAGATACAGAGGTTGGGAGTTCAATTCCCTACTGTGCCTCCTCCTTGACAGGGGCTGGTCTTGATGATTCTTAGTTAGTTTCTTCTAGCTCTGCAGTTCTAAGAGGATGATGGTATGTTGTGTGTGTGTTGTGTCGTTACAGTTGTGACCGACTCTTTGTGACCCCATGTCCATGGAGTTTTCTTGGCAGGAAGACTGGTGTGGTTTGCCAGTTCCTACTCCAGGCGCCCACAGCACCTGGTATTCCCTGGTGGTCGCCCATCCAAGTACTAACCAGGGCCGAACCTGCTTAGCTTCCGAAATCAAGCGAGATCGGATGTGCTTAGGGCATCTAGTAGTTGGGGTTATTATCATTGTTATTGGTCAAGCAGACATAGCCACTTAGAGGAACAGGGGAAGGAGGTCTGGGAAAGCAAAAAATAAAGACAAAACTGGGGCACCTTCAAGAACAACTGCTCTTCAGTGGCACCTCTTAAGACAAATGCCTCATAAGAAAAAAACTCGTAGGAAGAAAACAACTTCTGGGAATCGACATGCTTTGCATGTCAAAAAAAATCCCTATGGGATGCTTTGTAAGATGAAAAACTGTTCCTCATGTACCCAGGAGAAAAAAAGCCAGTTATATTTGTCTTTATTCTAGCCTCTGGAACGGATTAATCCATTCCCAATGCATTCCTATGGGAAACCGCATTTCGTAAGACAAAAATTTCATAAAACAAATTGACCTGTAGAACGAATTAAATTTGTTTTAAGAGGTGCCACTGTATTTTAAAGCAAGCTTGCATGGTGGGCAAGTCCAATTTCTCAGACCCAAGAGTGGGACTACACAGCAAATATTTATACATTTATGCATGCTCCTCATTTTGGGCACAAGTTGTTGACAGGCATTTCACAGCTGTCAATGACCTCAGGGGCATATCTGGGGGGGGGGCAGAAGGGTACATCTGCCCCGGGCGCAGCAATCGGGTCGCCTGGAGGGGGAGCAGGAGGAGGAAGCCATGTACCCTCCCGCTGCCCAGCAGTCCTCCTTTCCCTAAGGTTTGGCGATGGAACCACTTCTGCCACCTCCTCCGCCAAGTGCCAGGAAAGCGGTGAAGCAGGCAAGCAGGCAGGCAGGAGTGTGGTGGCACACACACACACACACACACACACAAACACACTCGTCCTCCTGTGTGCATGCGCGCACCCACCCCATGCCTGCAGGGTTCAGCCCCCATTGCTGGGTGAGTGCGATTGGGGGGGGCAGCAGGAAGGACACAAAAAACCCAAACTTTGTCCCCAGGTACTCCAAATCCTCTGAATGACCTTTAATGCCTTGGATAGAAAGTGTAGCCAGTCCAGTAAAATCCTAATGATGTTCAAGGTCCACTCGAACCCAATATGTCCACCATGCCCTTTCCAAAACACCCTTGACTGCACACCCACCTCACTTTTGTCACCTCACACCAACAGTATCTACCCCATGCCCCATGCCGACTCCCATTGATACCAGTCCAAAAGACAACGCTGGGCAAAGCACAACATTAAGACCAGCAACGTGCACCACATGGGGTGGGGTGGGGGTGGGGCTTGTGTCATCCTGTCCAGTCCAAAATGGCGCCCTCACCTCCCTTGGCATCTGAGCCCTCAGACAGCAGAAATGGCCTTTCCCAAGTCAGAGGTTATCAGCCCAGTGGGGAGTGGGGAGGACATGTGTCCGGGAGAGATCCAAGGCCCATTCCCCTATAGCAGTGTTGGTGAGCCTATGGCATGGGTGCCAAAGGTGGCACTCGGAGCCCTTTCTGCGGGCACCTGACGTTGCCCCTTCACAGCCACCTGTATTCAGGCTAAATGGCTGTATTGGCACTTTGCAAAACATGAGTGGGTTTGGAATCGCAATTTGGGCATTGGGTCTCTAAAAGGTTCGCCCTCACTGCCCTGTAAGGAACCTACCCTTCCCCCCTAGACCAGCCACCAACCCAACATCCATGTGGTTGGCCAAAGTCTCCCAGCCTCAGCACCCTGGAAGCTCTGTCCCAGCATGCATCTGTGTGGCACCAGAGCCCCTCCCCCTCGCTAAACCCCGCCCTCGCCTGCCTCGGATCCCCCCTCCTCTCCCCCAGGTGAAGCCCTCCAACCAAGGGACGTGGTGTGTGTATGTGTGTGTGTGGGGGGGGGAGCGGGGGTCTCCTTCCTCCGCCCAGACTTTGCGCAACCGGGGCGCAGCGCCCTCCTCGCCGCCTCTCCTTCCCTCTCCCTTCCCCGATGGGGCTGGGGTTTCCGGGACCACTTCACCTGGACTTTTCTGTCCCGGGGACCCCCGTCCGGAAGGGGTTAGGGGGATCCCCCCTCCCTCTCCGCCGCAGGGCCCCCTCTCCGCCCTCCCAAAGCGGGGGGGGCTGCTCAAGCCCTCCCTGGAAGCGCGGGGGGGACCGGAGAGGTCCGCGGGGCGGAGGGCAGCGCGGCATCCTCCCCGCCAGCCCCGGCAGCTCCCCGCCCGCCCGCCCGCTCTCCGGCTGCCTCCGCCTTCCCAGCCCTCGCCTTGGCCATTTCCTCTCGGTGCCTCCAGGAACTCCCCAGGCAGAGAGCGAGAGGCGAGCGCCGAGGTGCCTGCGCTTTTGCGCTGGAGAGGAGCCGCGGCCAAGCAAGTCGCCTTTCTCCACCCCCTCCCCAACCCCGATCGGCACCACGCAGCCCGCGGCCGGGCGCCCCTCCGCACCCCCCCCCCCATCCCAGCCTAGCCTGCCTTCCTGCCCTCTCTTTCCCTCCCGCCGGGTGCCCGGCAGCCCAAGGCGGCCAAGATCCGGTGGCGGCGGCGGCGGCGGCGTACCTCGTAAAGGTCCCCCGAAGCCATGCTGGGGCTCCCGGGCGCCGCTCGTGCGCGGGGGCTCCTCTTGCGCTCGCCTCCGCGCTGCGTGTGTGTGTGTGTGCGTGTGCGTGTCTGTTTTCGCCCCTGGCTCGCCCGCTCCGATCGGAGCGAAAAAACTGTGCTGTGCCGAATGACAGGCTTTTCGGGGCGGCCGCCGGTGTGCGCAGAATCGGAGGCGAGGGGAGACGGCGAGAAGCTGCCTGGCTTGGCTTGGCTTGGCTCGGCTCGGCAGGCAGGCGGGCGGCCGGGCTGTCGTAACCACCGCCACCAGCAGCCCTCGGAGAGCCCCCCGCGCGGGCTGGGCGGGCGCCAAGGAGGAGAGGATGCGCGCCCCCTGTGCTGGTGTGTGTGTGTGTGTGCGTGCGCGCGTATGGCTCTGCCTTCGGGACCCTCCTCCTTCTCTCTCTCTCTCTCTCTCTCTCTCTCTCTCTCTCTCTCTCTCTCTCTCTCTCTCTCTCTCCCCCCCCCCCAACAGCCAAGCGGCTCAAGGGTAGCGGGGGCGGAATTAAAAGAGGCTGGATCCCTCCCCATCTCAAGACCACCGCCTGCCCTGGTGGCCCAGCCCAGGCCAATACCGGCGCTTCTTGCCCTCCACACGCCAAGGACAGCCCCCTCTGAGATCCCTGTTGGCCCACTGAGCGGCCAAGGGCAAGATCCTCCACCCATAAGGCTTGGGGTGCGGATTCTTTTGTACCTTCCTCTTCCTTTAACAGAAACATCCAAGATAGCCAAAGACCTAAAAACAGAAAATCACCTGCTTGGGTAAAAAGGAGGCGGGAGGCTGCCTTGGGTTCCTGAGGGACATACACACTCGCAGAGAGATACCTCCCAATGTTGAGGTCACTTTTTTGGGCATTTTGAAATCTGTTGCACCCACATCCATTGGCCTCCAAGAGTCCAGCCTTGTCTGTTTCCTTCAAGCTCTCTAAGCTGAACTTGGTGCCTTTCAGCCTTTCCATTCTAGGTCTTTCAAGGTGTTTGGATAAGAATGGATCAGTTGTGGATATTAATGAATGGCAAGTACCCTCATGTCTTCTTACCTTCCATGTTAGCTCGGGCTGTTGGTTAGATCAGCCTGGAAGGTGACATGTCCCCTACCTGTTGACTTTCAAGGTAGTCCACCTGGAAAAACATTGTCTAGAACAGTGGTTCTCAACCTGTGGGTCCCCAGATGCTCCTGGACTGCGACTCCCAGAAGTCTTCATCACTACCTGAGCTGGCCAGGATTTCTGGGAGTTGCAGTCCAGGGACATCTGGGGACCCACAGGTTGAGAACCACTGGTCTAGAACCTATGAAAGAGCATCTCCAAAATCCCAAAACAGGGAATCCAGGAAGCCTCCTTAGACCCAATCATAGAACCGCTTCCTCTTACTCAATATTGACTACCTTGACCAACGGTGACTGTAGTGTTCAGCCTTGTATTATTTATGTGACTATACAGGAGGGGGAATGAAGGTTTAATGCTTATGCCCATATATGGAAAGTGGAGGCGGGGCCTTGGTGCTTAAATAGCAGCACCTGAGGTAGTTAGAGTCAGATAGGGCTTAGATAGGGAAACAGGCACTGAAGAAGAGACAGGTCAGTTAGAGAGAGGTAATACAGGAAGACCTTGGAAACATTAAATGAATTTAAGTCTCCTGGGCCAGATGAATTGGACCCAAGGATATTAAAAGACCTGGCGAAAGTAATTTCAGAACCATTGGCAATAATATTTTAGAAGTCCTGGAGAACAGGGGAAGTCCCCATAGATTGGAGGAGGGCTAATGTTGTCCCTATCTTCAAAAAGGGGGAAAAAGACGACCCAAATAATTACCGCCCAGTCAGCTTGACTTCAATTCTCGTCTAGATCCTAGAACAAATTATTAAGCAGACAGTCTGTAATTATTTAACTAGCAATGCTGTCATTACAAGAAGTCAACATGGATTTCTTAAAAATAAGTCATGCCAAGATGCCAGACCAATTTGATCTCTTTCTTTAATAGAATTACAGGCCTAGTGGAAGAGGGAAACACTGTGGATATTGCTTATCTAGATTTCAATAAGGCCTTCCACAGGGGTCCCCATGGTATACTTGCAAAAAAGTTAGCAGAATGTGGGATAGATAGTGCAACTGTTAGATGGAGTTGCAATTGGTTGACTGATCACACCCAAAGGGTGCTCAAAAATGGCTTCTCTTCAACTTGGAGAGATGTGAGCATTGGGGTGCCCCAGGATTCTGTTCTGGGTCCGGTGCTGTTCAATATCTTTATTAATGACTTGGAGGAAGGAATAGAGTGTCAAAAAAAGTGGTGTGAAAAAAAATGTGTACGCATAGCGTTCCCCACACAAAACCCTGATAGACTATAACATAGTCTTAATAAAATAAAACATTGTATACTGGAAAGAAAACTTGAGACCCAGCAGAACTCAGTGCTTTTCAGGATACCAAAACACTTTGCAGACAACTTGTCTTAGAAAAATAATTTTATATTTAAACATTCAACTTAGAGAGCTTTTCTTCAGCTTCAAGCAAAGACCAGTAACTTGTGACCCCTTTGTGCTACCTTTATACAAATTGCAGCCACAATCACTTGCACCTGCCTATGGCTGCTGCAGCCTCAGAGTTTTTCCTTAGAATCTTAACATCTGTGTCTGTTTGACCCACACACAACTCGGAGTAGTTACACTCCTCTGTGAAAAAGGTATGTTCAATATTTTATTTATGTTTTCCTATCTTTGTTCAATGTGAGAGACAGAAGACCCAACCGGCCGGTGCTGATGAAAGTGTGCCGTCTGGAGTAGTTGGAATAAAGAAAGATGACGAGGAGGAATTAGAGACCTGTACGCGGGAAGTGAGGATGATTGAATTAGAGGAGGAAGGACCGAGGAACCAAGAGACGGGCACGCAAGAGATATTATGGGTATCTAGTGACCCTATAGTGAAGAAGCAGGAGCGCGAGACGGGTGAAAGAGAGAAGCACGAGCCGGATAAGGGGGCAGGGCTAGAGGGAGCGACCAGCTGTGACAGTTGTGAGAGTCAGTTGAAGGACGTTGGGACTCAGACAGAGGCGGGTGGAGAAGAAAGAGGGTTAGGGCGATTCAAAGTCCGAAGAGGGGAAGAATTCGTCTGGTCTGTGCATGTAAAGCCGTTGAGATGGCCCGAGACTTCTCCTTTATTTAGAAGGAAATGGAGGAGCGAGAGACCACTCAATCCGGTAGCACAATGGGCCCGTCACCCATGTTGCGGCACACAATGTTGGGGTCAGGGGACGCCCACCCTCCCACCTCCTTAGAAGGTAGCCCGTTAGCTACAGAACCTGTTGATGTTGTCTATGAAGACTATAATGTTGAAGAAAGTGTTACCCGGTTTATGCCTAAGTTGACACCTGTTACTAAAGAAAGATCCTACAGCCAGTTTGAGACTGTATGCAATAAAAATCCTTTTAATGTTTCTTTACAAAACGATCCTCGTCTCATTTGTGACTCAGAAATACCGGGAGATAACATTGAACCCTCACATTCAAGTATAAAAACTTGACACCCCTCCTAAATCAAATATTGAACATTCCTCTTCATTTAGACACTTCATGCTTTTCTACTGGTAGAGGCTTTGTAAAGAGGTCAGCAATGTTATAACAAACCTCTACTTTCGGTTTCCCTTGTTGAACAACTTGTCTTACAGCTAAATACTTAATACAAATGTGTTTGCTTTTATTTTTAACACAGTCGTTATCAGTCAGATTAATGCATGCAGTATTGTCAACAAACACAGAAACATATTGACTATATTAATACATAAATCTTGTAGTAGCTGTTTTATCCATAACATCTCTTTAGATACCTCCTGTAAAGACCAAAACTCTGCCTCTGTAGAACTTGTGGATACATTTTCTTGTTTTCTTGACTTCCATATCACACATGTATTGTCCAGATAGATAATCATCCCAGAAATTGGCCTTCTATCCACAGGATCTGATGTCCGGTCTGCATCCGAATAAGTCGTCACCTCAAGACTTCTTAATACCTTTAATTTCAACTTTAAATCCAAAGTACCCCTAAGATACCTCAGCAACCTTTTAACTGCAGCCCAATGGTTATAGTTTTGGGGTTGATCATTTTTGAGTAAGTGTATCAACACTTGCTGCTATATCTGGTCTTGTCCATAATGACAAATATAACAGTGACCCAATTATTGACTGATACAATGTCATATTCTCAAAATCTCCTGTATCATCATCTTTATAAAAGTTTGTTACCATTGGTGTTGCTACTTTATTAACCTCTATCATGTTGCATTGTTTGAGCAAACAACAGTTTTATCTTTTTTGCTTATTATATAATGCCCTTCTTGATCTTTACTTACAGTTACCCCTAAGTAACTTTTGATTTCACCTAGATATTTAATCTTGAAATGTTTACTCAGATTTTCCTGAAACCATTCCAGCTGCCAAGTGTTCTAAACTATTAGGCATAATTCATCTACAAAAACTAGCAAATAAATGATTTGCTTCCCTTCACTTTTACAGTAAACACATGGAATGCTACTCACAAACCCCAACTGTTTTAATTTTTTGTCTGGAAACATGTTCCAATTTCTCGATGACTGTCTCAGACCATAAAACACTTTATGTAACTTTAACACCATGTCTGGGTTTGCATTTTGAAAACCTGGAATTTGTTTCATATAGATATTTTCTGTAAGATCTGCATGACTATACGCAGTCTCAACATCAAAATGATGAACATTATAAGCTTTCACACTTGCTATAGTTAAGGCTACTCTAAAAGTTTCACTCTTTACTTTAGGAGAAAAACTTGATCACAATGTATATATTTTTCTTGACTATATCCCTGAGCAACAAGTTGAGCTTTATATTTAACCTCTTGATTTACACCTTGTTTGATTTTATACGCCCAACGACAACCTACAGGTTTTTTTACCACTTGGTAGCTTTGTATATGAAAAAGCTTTATGTTCCTGTAGAGACTCAACTCAGTTTGCATAGCTCTTTCCCACTTGTTTCATTCCATGGGAGAAAGCTGCAAAACTTCCTCATAGCTCTGAGGTTCAGCCATTTCAAAATTAATATTGGCTACTTGGAATCATTCTGGAGCTACCCCTTTTTTACTTCTATGGGAATGTCTGGGTATTATTTCCACATCTTGCCTTTTTTCTTTTTGCTCAGTTAAATTTTCAGTACTCTAAGTCCCATCATCCCCTACTAGAGCTGCTCTACTTTCTAGCTTAGGAACATAAAACCCTGAAAAATTTGGCCACAGTGCTTCCTGGTTTTCATGTATTTTGGACCAGTTTGCTTGTTCTATAAAATTTGCTGATCTACTAAAGACAGACCTATCACTGCTCTTATCATAGAAACGATAAGACTTACTGCCAGTTTGATAACCCATAAACTGCAGCTTCCTTGCCTTTAGATCTCCTTTTCTCCTCCTTTGCTTGGAAATATGTACCCACACAAAAGATCCAAAAACTTGTATATGTTTTAATGATGGTTTCCTTCCATGTAATAATGTATATGGCACATTCTCAAATTCAGAGTTCCAAATTCTATTTAGAATGTAACAAGAGCAGAAAAGTATCGCCCTATCAGCCTGTTATCCATCACGGGAAAGCTGTATGCAAGCCATCTGGTGGATAAATTGACAGAATGGATGGACTCCCAAAAGATACTAGGGCCAGAACAAAATGGTTTCCATGCAAATAGGAACACACTAGATCACTGTCTGCCCCTGGCCCACCTGGCTGAAAAATATAGAAGTGGAGGGGGGAGTGGACTGTTCACTGCTTTTTTTGACTTGAAGGGAGCCTTTGATTCAATTTCTGGAAAACTACTATGGGATAAGCTGAAAAATACTTCAATAGATAGGAGACTGTTACTTCTTATTCAAAACTTATACTCCCATACGAGTTGTTATGTTCGCTATGGCCACCAAGGCGAACTGACAGATGAGATTCAGATTATTCGGGGAGTCAGGCAAGACTGTGTGCTGGCTCCTCATCTCTTTAATCTTTACATGAACGATCTAGAAGCACACCTTAGGATGGTAGAAGGCCATTTTCCTAAACTTGGTAATCAGCAGTTTCCACTATTATACGCAGACGATGCCATAGTCTTATCCCAAACTCAACTGGGTTTAAAAAGACTTTTGGCAGCCTTTGTAAATTATTGTGACAACAACAGTCTAAACGTAAATATACAAAAATCAAAAATTATGGTATTCTCCAAGGTCTGGAAAAAATTCTGCTGGTCAGTTCAAAACAATGCCTTGGACCAGTAAGAGAATTTAAATACCCAGGATTGAATTTCGCATATAACTGCACTTGGACTGCCCAACGAGAGTATGCACAGAACAAGGCTACTAGTAGTATGACAGCCATCACTCTTTTTTTAAATATCAATGGAGGCCATTACATTGTCCCTGCTGCTCGTGTTTTTAAAGCAAAAACAAGGGCACAGCTGCTTTATGGAATACCTATTTGGATTAGTGATTTTAACTCAGGGATAGAAATGGTACAATCTACCTTTTTACGCCGAATCCTAGGTGTTCCCAGCTGTGTAGGCCTGGCAACTTTATATATAGAAATAGGCTTTGAGTATGTTGAGACGAGGGCATGGATACAAATATTAAAATATTGGTTGAGAATCCACTTTCAGGCAGAACAACTGGGATATATTTACTATTTGCTATCCGATTCATATACTAGTAAGTGGATGCATATAATCCAAGGTAAAATTAGATCTACTGGAATGTCCCTTGATTCCATCTTACTGTTAGGACAACAACAGGCCTTGCACGCTCTTAGTCAGCGACTTCATGACATAGAAAGACAAGAACTGTCCTCGATGACGAATAGAACTTGTTCACCACAGGCATATGGCATTATCCCAGTGTATCGAACACCTGCATCGTACTTATCCACACTTAGAACTCCCCATTCAACCTCACAAGATTTAATGTTCTCCCCTCTGCTTTACTTCAGGGTAGGTTCCAGGGAATTCCCCGACAAGAACGACTTTGTCCATGTGGAGCGACTTTGTCCAGAGATCTGGTCACATATCCTCCTACATTGCAACTTTTACGAGAAAATCAGGAGGGAACTGATTATCCCTTGATCCATAGACTTCAAGGGAACTCAGAGAAGTGGTTGGTTGCATATTGTCTAATGGGCCAGAACTCTCATATAACAACTCAGGTTGCTAAATTTTTCTTAGCTGCAATCCATAGAAGGGCCATGTTGATGGCAGATTGCTGACCTATATGTACCTTTTGGGAGGTTATAGTTTCTGTGCTGATGTTTATGTTTTGTACTATCACTGTTCCTGTTCTTTGTCCTATTGTTTTGTTGAATTGGGTCATATGACTGTAATAAACAAAAGAGCATTTTACTGCCTCACCCCAAAAATACTGGGGTAGATTAGCATCATGTAACATGGAATCTATCATAGATTGCAACATTCCTCCATGTTGCTCAGCAACTCCGTTTTCATTGGGACTCATGGGATTGGTAGTCCTACGAAAAATCCCTTTTTTCTTGAGCCATGTCCTAAACTCATTAGATACAAACTCTCCTCCTCAGTCTAATTGTAAAGTTCTAACTTTGTGGTTAAATCTCATTTCTACTCGAGCCACCCAGTCTTTGAAAACTTTAAAGACTTCACTCTTATGTTGTAAGAGATGCACAAAGTTATACCTTGAAAAATCATCAATCAGAAATAATAACCATTTATTCTGGCCCAACTATATCAGCATGGACAAGCTGAAGGGGTTGAGTCGATACTCTTAAACTTTTCTTGATGGTAGGACAGGTTTTTGACTTATTCCTTTTACATACACTACAGTCCAAATATGTTTCGCAAGTTTTTAGACATAGATTAGATATACTTGCGCAAGTTTTGTTAACAACCGCAAAACTCGCATGTACTAAACGTCTATGCATGAGATGTATGCAATCATTATGTTGGGGCTTATTGTAAATATTTTGTATAGACTTTCTGTCATTACATATAAATTATTCTCTAAATTTTCAGTTGCAAGAACTTTGCCTTTTTGCCTAACATAACATTTACCACTGAAAAAATTAATCTGATATCCTGCCTTATCTAGTTTTGCAACACTTAGCAAATTATGATGTAACTCAGGAACACATAAGACATTTTTTAAAGTAACCCCAAGATAATTAACAATAATCTTCCCTTGATTGGTTAAATTGGTTATTTGTCCATTAGCTAAACTTACACCTGACCTCTCACACTTTTCAAATGTCTGGAGCCTGTCCTTGTTGGCACAAAAATCATCTGAAGCTCCACTGTCCAAAACCCAAAAGTCTTCTTTTTGTTTATCTGTACAAACAATAAATACACTTGACCTTATTCCCTTTCTTTTCTTTAACTCTTCCTCAGAAGAAAAAGAACAGTTTTTCTTTAAGTGTCCAGTCTTCCCACACCGGAAACATTTTCTGACACTCCCCTTCTGGAAGCACGATCCATCTGGCGACTGGGAACTCACTGCTCCTCTGCCTCATGCTCTTTCTCCTTCCATCTCTCCACTTCCTCTAGCAAATGTGCAGACAAGAAAGATGACGTGAGACAGTCTGGGTTCATGGCTTCACATCCCAGGAAGGGTCCAGACTTGATAGAATGGTGTAACATTGTCTTTCCTGTGAATACTCCTCACCAGCAAGTTGAAGCTGAAAAGAACAAATCTATTTGTTTAAATGGTTTGCAACTGATTGCCTTTGCTCCAACCTGGTTCTGACAAAGGCCTTGTCAGCACCATCTTGGTTGCAGCTGTAGTACATATAAACACATCCTTCACAGCCTTCCAGCACTCATGGCCTCTCTCAGTATATCTCACATGAACCAACACAGAATTGTCCATCGAGAGAATTATGATAGCCAGTGCTCTATGGTCTCTGTACAAGTCCTCCTCTGAGAAAACACATGGTGGCTCATTAACAATTTGCCACAGACCTTGGCTTTTAAGATACATCTCCATCTCGATAGACCAGGAGAGATAATTATCACTGGTTTAATGTGGAGTGTTTGGCATACTGGCTTGAAACATAGGAATAACCAGAGTACTTCCCTCTGCCATGTCTGCAGCTGTAGCAGGTGTAGTCTGGTCACCAGGCTTCTTTTCATCTCTCTTCTTCTCCTTAATGTCTGCTCAAAAATGCTTTAAGTACTCTTCTGTATGTAACATAAAGCACAGCTCAATTCAATTCTGAAAAAAATCTCCTAGCACTTTAAAAATGGATTTTCCTCTGCTATCCAGTCTTATACAACAAACTTACAGTTAACATAAATCAGGGTGGGGTGGGGCTGAGCCTGGGCCCATAACCCTGTCAAAAATGTGGTGTGAAAAAAAATTATATGCACAGTGTTCCCACCACAAAACCTGGATAGACTATAACATAGCCTTAATAAAATAAAGCATTGTATAATGGAAAGAAAACCTGAGACCCAGCAGAACCCAGTGCTTTTCAGAATACCAAAA
>JAHTLZ010000065.1:6366468-6388870 GCA_023846285.1 Phrynocephalus versicolor
TTTGTTTTTTGTTTTTGTTTTTGTTTTTTGTTTTTGCTTCTCACCCCTAGTGCCAGCCAGCTGGCCAGTCGGTGCTGTTTTTTGGTTTAACTCCCCCCCCAGCACCAGCCAGCTGGTCTTCCAGTTGGTCTGGCACTTTATTATTATTATTATTATTATTATTATTATTATTATTATTATTATTATTATTATTATTATTATTATTATTATTATTATTATTATCCCTCACCCCCCTAGTGCTAGCCAGCTGGCTGGTCAGCACTTTTTTTTTTACTTTCCCCACCCCCAGTGCCAGTCAGCTGGTCCTCCGGCTGGTCTGGTGGTTTTTTCTTTTTATCTTCCCCCAAGCGCTGCTCAGCTAGCGTTTTTGTTTTACTTCATTCTTTGTGGGAACTGCTATCCCACATCTTCTGTCACATGATCAGAGGAAGAGGAAAAGCTGGACCTTCAGAAGATCAGGATCTTCCCCAGGTGAGATAGCAGACAGGCATGGAGCCAACAGAATTGCTTCATATCAGCATTTCCCAACCAAGGGGGAAGCAATGTGTGTTCCTTTTGGTTGTGGGTCACCTTGTATGTGTGGTTGCCCTTGTTAAATAATTTCTTCCTTGACCTTTTGAAGCCAGATATTTGAGTTAGCGTGTATGGATGCGTATGAGAAACAGACCATTTGTGGAGAAAGAGGCCTCTACTTTCTGAGGAGGAAGGACTTTGCCCCTTTAAAAATGTCCTTTAATGAAAACATGGGTGGGGGCCAGGTTACTTGGCTGTTATGAAAGGGAGTTGTAACTCAGAAAAGGATGGGAACAGTGAGTGGCTTTATATAACGACTTTTACTTCTTTCGCCGAAATATAATTTGCAGGTGTGTTCAATATCTGTTGCTCTCTTCCCTTCACATTTGGTGATACGATCTTGCTTTCTCTGTTTCCTCTTAAGTCAACCGAAGGACTGCTGGCTCAAGTTGAGTGGTGCTTGTGTAAATCAATACGGTTTTCAGATTTTTAAGTTCTTTAGTTAGAAAACTTTGGTAGGTTGGCTTTCTCCCCCCTCCTTCTTTCTTGAGGAAACAACAAATCGGGGGAACTTACCCATAACAGAGAAGGACAAAATGTTGTATTAAGGAAAATTAGAATGGGAAGTGGTTTGGTTTATTTTTTAAAAAAACAATAAAATTAAATTAAAATGTCCCCTAAAATTTAAAGGAATTAGGCATACTTTTTAAAAACTTAAAATATGTTCTACACAACTGCAATGGGGAAAAATATGGGTTGAGATTCTTTCATTCAGGTTAATAGTGCTGCTTTGTGTTGTAGGTACTGAACTGATATTCTTAGGACTGATGTCCAAATAATATTTCTGCCAACTTGTTTTGTATTAGATTTTTCCTCTGTGTTCCCACACTGTTTCTACCTTGCCTATTCTTCGTCATTTTTGGTTCTCCTTCGTTCTGGGGACAGAATTTACTGCTAAACTGCCTCCCAAGATTTTCTGTTACGATGCATGTTCACAAAGTGAAAGGTATAAATTACCAGTTGGAAAAGCCCTTAAATAACATAAAAGACTTGGACATATTTGATGACATTTTGGGGGTTCAGAATAGCGAGGGAAGTCATATATTAAAAACAGTGGTACCACTACTTACGAGTAGACATGGGCACGGAGCGGTGAAATTCTCATTTCCGTTACCATTTGTCGTTTCCTTTACATAACGGGTAACGGTAACAAGAATTACTCCGCTCCAGCTCGAACCCGACCCGATAAAGATAAATCGGGTCTACAATTGTTATTTGTAGTTCTTTATTTCTTTATGCTGTTTGTATGTAGCTTAAAATTTAATTAAAAAAAAGATAAATTGGGTCTGATTTTTCGTTGTCGTTCATGGCATCGCGGTTCGCGGCGATCGCGCGATGCCAAGCAGCACA
Organism: Phrynocephalus versicolor; assembly: GCA_023846285.1. Taxonomy (NCBI): domain Eukaryota; kingdom Metazoa; phylum Chordata; class Lepidosauria; order Squamata; family Agamidae; genus Phrynocephalus; species Phrynocephalus versicolor. Next base: position 6,368,392 of record JAHTLZ010000065.1, read on the forward strand.
GAAAAACGTTTTAAAAATAATTAAAAAAAACCCGATTCCCGGCCAAAAAAGCAGGCGAAAATATGCCTCCCTGAGTGAGGGCACCTATCAGAGAGGGGTGGTTTCTGGGGGGGTCCCCGGCCTCCCCCCTCCTGTCCTGGGCTGCTGGACTGGTACCAGGCTGGGGGGGGCATCCTCGTCACCTCCATTTGCCATGCGGTGCGGGGGATCCAAAATGGCGACCACAATATTTATTTTTAAATCGTGGTCCAAAAACCCACCAAAGCACCACAGAAACATTTGAAAATTAGGTATTTTAAATGCCTGATATTTTATAGTAGCAGCAGTGGGTTTTTCTTGCAATAAAACATCTCCATTGATTTTATTTTATTTTATTTTTATTTTTATTTTTTTACACCTGCGCAATGATGGGATGGCCATGGGATGGGACCATGCAATTTTTTTGAGCCATTCCACCAATCGCATTGCCAGGTTTTGACTGAGACTTCTGGATGTGCCAGAGGGCATAAAAAGCCCACTAGCCCTAACCCTAACCCTAACCCTAACCCTAACCCTAACCCATACAGCAGTACACTGTCCTTCTTAGTGGGTCAGAGGCACCCAGAGGTGCAGCCCACTAACCACCCTAACCTTAACCGTAACCCTAAGCCTAGCCCTTGCCCTAACCCCAACCCTAAGCCAGATCTGTACGCAAGTACACTTCCCTTCTTAGTGGGTCAGAGGCACCCAGAGAGGTGCCTCCCAGAACCCACTATCCCCTACCCCTATCCCTTTCCCTAACCTGTACGCCAGTACGCTAGTACGCTCCCCTTCTTAGTGAGTCAGAGGCACCCAGAGAGAGAGGTGCCTCTGCCACTTACCCCCCATCCTAACATAATGTAATGTATGGTACGCGGCGCCTTCGCGTTACGCTTCCCTTCCCTTCTTCGTGGGTCAGACGTCAGAGGCACCCAGAGAGGTGACTCCCAGAGCCCACTTACCCCACCCCCAACCCAAACGACAAACGACAAACGGAAACGAGAAATTTTTGAAAATTTCCGCAACAAACGGAAACAACCCGAAACGGACCCGCCCCGACAAACGACAACTCGAAACGTCATTTTTTTCTGGTCACGCCCATCTCTACTTACGAGTGGTTCTACTTATGAGTAATTCGCCTTAAGAGCAGAAAACCATTGACATTTTAACTGCTGCCTTACGAATTTCAGATGTGGTCTGCTCTACTTACAATTTCAGCTTTGTAAGCCGCCCAGAGTTCCCTTGGGAAGATGGGCAGGGTATAAATCTAATAATAAATAAATAAATACAAATAAATAAAATATTTTTTTTATTCTTTTCAATTTATTTATTTATTTGATACGGCTGCTCTACTTATGAGTTGTTCGACTTACGAGTATACATTTGGAACGGATTAAACTCGTAAGTAGAGGTACCACTGTATAGTGATGTTTTGGGATCGAGATGAGTTCACAGCTTCTTTCTCTTGGCAGCTTCTCTAACATGATGGCAATCTGTTAGTTTGAATTGTGAGAACATGAATTGATGATGCAATGGAAGTTCAGCTTTTGTGAAACTGATTAGTAAATGTTAACCCCCTCCTGGGGATAAAGCTCATGATTAGAACTCAGGCAGTGGCAATGAAATTGACAGTCATGGAAAGGGAAGCATGGTGTCCTCTATTTGGCAAAGATTTAGACTTCCACCTCTATTCCTGGGAATCCAAACATGGCTTTATAAATGTGTTGGGAGAAAGGATGGAATCCTTGAAGAATACAGCTAGCTTTCTCATGCGGGGGATTTGTTTAACATCATGAAGAAAATCACAGCAGAAATATTGGTACTGCAGATAGTATTTTAAGACAAGGAAAATAAAGAAAGGGAGAGAGCCAGTGGCTGAAATCCTGTTGCGTAGCATAAGTCGTCACACTAAAGTAAACTCAGTGGGGTGACCCAGCTCCTCTGTAAGTTCCATTGATTCAAATGGGCCTACTCTAGTTGTGACTTTAGAATAGTAAGTTGGAATTCAAGTAGGCCCATTTGAATTAATGGGACTTGGGAGGTTTACTCACCAAATCTTCACTGATTCCATTGTTTACTCTCGTGTAGCTTACTATGCTTTCCCATTTAAAAAAAATAGTATTGGTTTCAGTGCCAATTAGAGATGGGCACGAAATGAGAATATAGTGTTTCATTTCGTTTCTCCTTTTGTTTTGTTTCATTTTGTTACTAATGAATTTTTTAAAGAATTTTGGAATGAAATGAAATGAAACTATGTTACTCTATATCAGTGATGGCGAACCTTTTAGAGACCAAGTGCCCAAACTGTGATTTAAAACCCACTAATTTGTGCCAATAAGTGCTAATACAGCAATTTAAACTGGATACAGGTGGCTGTGAAGGGGCGATGTTGAGTGCCCACAGAAAGGGCTCCGAGTGCCACCTTTGGCACCCATGCCAAGAGTTTGCCAACACTGCTCTATATAATGGCTTGCCTGGGTCCAAGAGGCACCAAATTTTTGGGGTAGCTTCTTTGGGCTCTTCCCTCTAAGCCCTCCAAATTTGAAGAGGATTGGGGTTCAGGGGGCTTAGTTATTTAAGCGGGTCCCCCAGGAGAATATCATTTATAAATAAGGGAACCACTTGAGGAAGCTCCCCCCATGGGGGAGTGATTAAGCACTTCCTGCTCAATTAGAAATGACCTCCTAGGGGGACCCCCTTTGGAGTTTAATCACTCAGCACTCTGAACCCCAAACATCTGCCAATTTGGGGGTCCCAGTTCTCCAAATGTTGCTCAGAACATAGTTTTTAAACAGCTGTAACTGGAACCCGTCATAAGTTACACTATACATATTTTATTAGATTGCAAATAAACAGATAATAATTTTAATACAACCATCAAATTAAATGTATGAGGGAGGGAAAGTATAGCACCTGCCATTAAAAGCCCCTTCCTTAGCAACCCTGTCATTGGTGAAAAGCCTGCTTGAATTTTTAAAAAGGTTTGCATGTAACTCTCTGGTGTAGGTGTCTGGCTCAATAGCTCAGTGGTTTCGGTATTTGGCTGCTGAGCCAATGGTTGGGAGTTCAATTCCCTGCTGTGCTTTCTGTGAGCAGAGCCAGCCTGGGTGGCCTTGGGCCAGCTGCACAGTCCCAGACCTGCCTCCAGAAGAAGGGAATGGGAAACCACTTCTCTGAGTATTCTCTATGTGGAAAACCCTGAAAAGGGGTCACCATAAGTCAAAAGTGACAGGATGACACATGAAAACATTTTAATTTTTTAATTTTTTTAAAATTAAAACTCATGTTCAGAATGCACAGTTGGCATGGTTTCACTTCAGCTAGTTTTACAGGAGGGGAAATAGGTGCTCTACGTTGTCGGAATAAATGTGGTAAGAAATCAAGGATCATAATGGGGGAACTGTTAACATTTATTGTTTATGAATGGCCAATGAGTGGGTATGCTTTGTAAATAGAATCACAGGATCATAGACTTGGAAGAGACCTCAAGGGCCATCCAGTCCAACCCCCTGCCATGCAGGAACTCCCATCAGAGTACCCCCAACAGATGGCCATCCAGCCTCTGCTTAAAAACCTCCAAAGAAGGAGACTCCACCACTCTCTCTGGCAGCTTATTCCACTGCTGGAATAATCAGGAAGTTCTTCCTCATGTTCAAATGGAATCTCTTTTCCTATAATTTGAAACCATTGCCCTGAGACCTAGTCTCTGAAACCATGGAAGCCATAGAACCCCGGATACTACTGTTCTGTTGACTATTACAAGGAATACTTCTGGGGATTGTAGAAGGGGAAAAACTGTTTACCTTCTATGTCAAATTTGTCTTTACCCAATGTGTGGCAGAGGGGAAGATCCAGACAGCTATTTCTGATAGAGGTATGTGAAGACCTGCCCAAATAATTCGTTCATCGCAGGTTGGGCATTTAAGAGCACCAACTCTGAAGGAGGCTTGGAAATTCGTAACAAGGAGCTGCCCCTTCTTGGTAGTTGCCCCTCGGCTTTGGAACCAGCTGCCCCCAGAAACCTGCCTGGAATCCTCATTGCAAACATTTAAATGTCTATTAAAAACTTGCCTGTTCAAACAAGTTTCCCTGACTTTTGAACATTGCAATTGCGATCCCTGATAACACTGCATTTAGCCATCTCTGCTTTTGATCTCTCCTTATGTTGCGATGTCTTTGTTTTTATTTTTCATTTTTTGTTACCTTGTTTCCATTGATTATGATGATGCTGTTGATTCACGTAAAACTATATTATTGTATTGTTTATGTCATGTATTGTCTTATGTATTTATTACTTGTATATAAAATGTATTGAATTTTGTATTTTTTAAATTTTTTTGTACACTGGCTGAAGTTGCTTATGGGCTAGATGGAGCAGAATATTGAGCGATATGTTCTTCATATGCCTCTCTATATAAATGTGACCTAATTCATCAGTGTATAGTGGACCATGAAACATGAAAAGTTTTATTACAACAATAACAGAAGGAGATTTGTGGATTGTGAGACTGATTTTGTACATTTCCATTGGTTCTCAGTGCAGCTACAACTGCAGCCTTGCAGAGGGTGTTAAACACTGAGGCCTCTGATGGGTTGTTTGTATCCTTTAGGGAACAAGCCGCTAGTCCTTTTGTCCTTTTGTCCTTTTGTCCTTTCTTGATTTGTTTATGTTGGTGTTTAGTTTGACAAATTCCGGGAGGAGCTACAGCTGTGGTAGGCAAATTGTTCAAAGCACAGCCAAATACAACAAAAACAAAACAAATGCCCCCTGGTGTGTCGCTCTCATGCTGAAGGTAAGATTCATGTAAGGACATGAAAACCCTGAATGCTCTGTTTCTCTGTGTTGTTGCTCATAGCAATGTAATGAGGCTGGGAAATTAATTCTCTTTCAGTCTTTGTGCCCATTGCAGCTGAGCTCAGGGGTGCCTGGAAGGAGAGGGCAGATGATGTCACCATTTATTCTGCCAGCCCTTTTTCTGGTGCTGGCACATCCACCCTGTAAACCCTGGCTCTGTATCGTCATGATGAATTACAGAATTTCCTCCATTCTGTTCCTTTATTATCTCACGAATTCACTCTGCCCAGCATTTGGCTCATCCTGAATACCTTTTTAGTCATGAGAATTTATAAAATGAATACCAAGACTGCAAAATGAATAATTTCCGGCAGCTTCCAATTCTTTTGACTCGTCCCCCTCATATCACTGATGCACAGATGTGCAAAGATAAAAGCCCTGGGGGTGGGGAAGAAGCCCACTAGTATTCATGCATGTGGCCTTGAGGAGGTTCATATTGCACTATGGTACTTCTGTACAAGTGCAGCCCTGTGCAATGGTAGAACATGGAGCTTGTGAAAATTGTTTTTGGGGTGCATCATCATCATCATCATCATCATCATCAACTACTACTACTACTACTACTACTACTACTACTACTACTACTACTACTACTACTACAATGTGCTTACTGGGCCTGGGGGCCTCCCTTATGAGGAAAGGCTAAAACATTTGACACTCTTTAGTCTGGAAAAAAGGTGCCTCAGGGGAGGCATACAAAATAATGCAGGGCATGAGTCAAGTGGATAGAGGGGCACTCTTCTCCCTCTCACAAAATACCACAACTAGGGGACATACACTCAAATTGAGGGCTGGGAGAGTAAGAACAGACAAAAGAACATTTTTTCACCCAGCGTGTTGTTAGTCTGTGAAACTCCCTTCCACAGAATGTGGTGATGGCATCTGACCTGAATGCCTTCAAAAGGGGATCAGACAGATTCCTGGAGGAAAAGTCCATCACAGGTTAGAAACCATGATAGAGATGTATCATCTCCTGGCTTAAAACCAGGGTACTTCAGGGCCAGATGCAGGGGAGTGGTATCAGGAGACAGAGATCTAGTCTCGTGTGCTCCCAGAGGCACCTGTGGGGCCACTGTGAGATACAGGAAGCTGGACTAGATGGGCCTTTGGTCTGATCCAGCATGGCTCTTCTTATGTTCTTATGTTCTTAAGTGAATTCTGACATCCTGTGATCCTTTTCACAGATTTCAAGTCTGCCATTTTAAATGTTTATTTATGTAAATTTATTTTAATACACCTGAGTGCCTGTGAAGATTCTTCAATGACAAGCTTTCATACACATGTACAGTAATTGGCAGCACCAATAATTAGGCCTTCGTCTCCAATGGCACATCCTTACACTTGTTGGTCTTTTCTAATTTGTTCATTTCTGCACTTCCAAGTCTCAAGTCTTATTCTGATTTCTTGGCTGCTGTCTCCACTTGGACTAATGAATGAGTCAAGGTGCACAAAATGTTTGAACTATTTCAGTTTCTTCATTGACATCATATTTCTTCTGTAGTCATCACATTTCCCCCCGAGGTTCAATGGCAGTCCTGCTTTCACACTTTTCACCTTCACCCGGAGTTATTTCAATCCATCCTTTGCCTGATTTCTGCCAGTAATAATGTTCTCAGTCATCCAGGTGAGTTTATCTGGAAGTTGAGTCATGGCAACTGAACTTCTTTTCTTGAGAGATTGAAATTTAAAGGATTTGGGGAAAGGTTGCATAGGTGGACTTTCACACACCCTAGGCTTAATGAGCCTATTCAGATCATGGTCCACCTAGGAACCTATTCAGGCTATTGTCCATCTAATGAGCCTATTCAGGCCATTGTCCAATGTATGAGCCTATGCAGCCCAGGGTTGGTGTGAAATCAAGGTGAACTATAACATGGAGGACTCACCACTAACTTTCCTCAGACTGACGAAGCTGCTTGGATGAGTAGTGAAACGTTTCAATCTCTCAAGAAAAGAAGTCCAGTTGCCATGACTCAACATCCAGCTCCTGATTGTATTTTTTTATTTGTATTTTATGACTCTTATTCTCTTTTCTGTTAAATTGATATTTTAATTATGCAGCTGTTTTGTGGTAAACCATCCAGAATGGTCCTTGGATAGATGGGCAGTATAAAAATGAAAATGGATGGATGGACGGATGGACAGATGGACGGATGGACGGACGGACGGATGGATGGATGGATGGGCGGTCAAATGAATTTTTCACATGCAGAATACTCAGAAGTGGTTTCCCATTGGTTTTTTCCCACTTGGGGGCACCCTGGGATTATACAGCTTGACCATGGACATAAAAGCTGGCTCTTCTCCCAGGAGGTACAATCAAAATGACCACCTCTGGTTTTACAGCAAGGTACCCAAACTGCTGATATATCCTGCTTTTCTGGGGTCTTTGTCTCCCAAAATATCATCCCTACCATCATCATTGAACTGCAGAGCAAAAAGGGAGCTTATGGATCATTAAGAGCAACCTCTGTCAAGGAAGTGCAGCAGGGAATCAGATTCCGAATCTCGCAGGTATGTCCAAACATCAGCCCTCCTGATGTTTTGGACCACAACTCCCAGAATTCTAAGCTTAGATTGCCAATGGCAAAGGACTGTGGGTGTTGTGGTCCAAAACATCTGGGGGCCCAAAGTTTGGACATGCTTCCACGTAGCTCCACAGCCAGATGCTTTAGCCACTGAGCAGTCCCAGCACATGGGCAAACTGTAGTGTTTTTTTTAAAAAAGCAACTTTCCCCATTTCTGGTAAAACAAGCACCAAAAAAGAATCTTGACCATACTGTATGCTCAACCACACTGTGTATGCGTGAGTCAAGTGGATAGAGGGACGCTCTTCTCCCTCTCACAAAATACCAGAACTAGGAGACATCCATTCAACATTGATGGCTGGGAAAGTGAGAACAGACAAAAGAAAATATTTTTTTACCCAACATGTTGTTAGTCTGTGGAACTCCCTGCCACAGGAGGTGGTGAAGGCATCTGGCCTGGATGCCTTCAAAAGGAGATTAGACAGATTCCTGGAGGAAAAGTCCATCACAGGTTACAAACCATGGTGGAGGTGTGTCATCTCCAAGCTTAAAACCAAGGTACTTCAAGGGCCAGATGCAGGGAAGTGGTATCAGGTGACAGATATCTAGTCTTGTGCGCTCCCAGATGCCACTGGGAGATACAGGAAGCTGGACTAGGCGGGCCTGCATGGCTTTTCTTATGTCCTTATGTACTTATGCATGTCTAATCATGGCACACAAGACTCCAATGTGCTGGGAAGAATTATTCTATTATTCTAATAATAGAAGATTATTCTATTACTTTTGTTTCTTACTATTATTACTGTATTATATGTTTGATTTTTTAAAATTTATATATATATATATATAAAGAAGCACATGTCCCAGAGTCATGCAAAGAAAACTGGTGCCATGATGCATATGCACGTTATCTTTTGTGCTGGTATTTTTGCCTTACTTATATGCTCGATTCTAGTGAGAATTAGCAAGGGAAAGACACAGGAGTATGAAAGATCGAAAACTATTGCACGCAGTACTTGGATATTATTGGGTGTGAGGTACTGGGATAATAAAAGGTACACTGCAGAATTCTGCCAATAGTGATTCTTGTCCAGAAAGAAGTCCACATAGCAAATGCACTTCAAGGAGTACAACTGCAGAATGTCCCGGCAAATTTTGTCCTTGGTGTTGCTGCTATAGGTGTTCTCCAAAATGCAGACCAAAACAAGAGTAATTTCCCCCATCTTTGAAAAATACTTTGAAAAACTGCACCAAAGGAATCTTGGCACCATAGCATATACAATCACATTGCTTGCTTTTTGTGTACTTTTGTCGATGCACAAAGTGCTGAAAGAAAACAAACTCACACAAAGAGCAAAATTCTGCCAAGAAGATTAGAAGCAACCCTAGTACAGTATTGGATGTTTCATTTGAAAAACCAAACTAAGGGTGCTTAATTACCTAAAGCGGAACGCTGGACTAAGCAGCCTATTCATCTGATTTGGCAAACCTGATTTCAGGTAACTCAGGATGGAAGGAAATATGTTTTTCATAACCTCTTCATTCCAGGTAACTGCTGGTAGCTTTGTGTTGCAGCGACGTGTCAGCACATGAAAGGCAAGGGGCAAATGCCATTGCATAGGTGGAGAGAGTTAGAATTGCCACAAATGGCAGACAGTAATTACAAGGAGCGGTGGTGCAATGAATTATGGGTGAGGACACTCACAGTCTGTGTCAGTCCTTGGAACTCTTTCTCCGCCGCCCTTTTGTGTGGTTCAAAAGAGCAGCTTGGGGAGTGAAGGAGGTGAGACGTCAAGAATGCCATCACAAGATTGCTTGAGCTGATTCAGGTCACAAAGAAAGCAATAAACCGTACAAATGGAAAAGCTGAGGGCACTTAACCAGGTCATCTTTAATGCATTTCACAAAGGTACATCACTTTAACCTTACCGTTAATGTCACTCACTTTTGACCTCAAATACATAAACACTGAAGAATCTTGCTGCACTTTAAGGCCAACACAGTTGTGCAAGCCTTTAGACATTTTAGCCAATGTCAACTTTAAGGAAGATACATAACTGGGCAAGAAATTGTGATCTCTGAATTTGATTTTAGAGTTTAGATTTATATCGATAGAAGCGATCCTCAAGATAATCTGGGCTAGAGACCCAGAGACGTTTAGAAATGAATGTAGGCACTTTAGTTCGAGTCCGGAAAATAAATTAGCCAAGAATCTTTTTCATCATGTGGGTTGCTCAAAGTTTGTTTCAAAATAAATAACATGCTTCAAAACTTTTACATCAGTTTGGGAATAAGCACTATATCTACTTAATAAAAGCAAGAGGCAGTGTGGCCTAGTGGATAGGGTGTTCATGTATAAAGGGCGACTTGGGCTCAGATCTCCAATTGTCTTGGGGGAGTGAAATCTCACATACCTAAAAAAAATCTATCTGTGTTGTTGTGAGTCACCAGTGACTTGAGAGCACACAAAGGCATTATTAAGCTACTGTGGGGGACATGGAATAATGTGAACATACAGTAATACCTCGGATAAAGAATGCCTCAGATAACAAATTTTTCGCATAACAAATGGAAATTTCCAGGTATAGGGCTGCCTCTGATAACAAATGTTCCCTATGGGCTGACTCGGATAACAATTTTTTCATAATGCCTTGCAAAACTGTGTACCCTGCGTACATTGCAGGATGCATAGTTTGTGGAGGGGTGGGAGGAGTTAGAGTGTTTTTTTCATGGTGTTTTGGAGCCATTCTGGACATGTTTTGCTGAAGGATTTGGACCTTTCAAACTTGGTAAGACAGGGAGCTAGGTTTTATTAATCTTTGCACTACTTTTACTTGCATTTTTGACTGGAAGAGGCTGGGGTAGTCTTGCTGGTTTGATTTCTCCATGTTTCCAGTCTTTTTTCATTGGTCTGCAGGCAAAAATGGGCTGAATTTTTCTTCCTGCTTATGTTTCTTTGTTTGCATTTTTCCCCATTGCACTTTGGGTGGGAACAGGCTGGGGTAGTCTTGCTGGTTTCTCTTGTCCATGTTTGCATTACACTGCAGGGGGGAATGTTCTGGAGGGTGTTCCAGCACTGCAAGCCTTTAAAGTGCATTTTATAAAGAGGTCTGGGACACCCCCCCCCCCCCAGATTTTTTGCCTTCTTTCTGACCTCCGGAATGGATTAATAGGTTTCCTATTCATTTAAGTGGGAAACCACATTTCAGATAACAATTTTTTCGGATAACATATTGCCTCTGAGAACGAAGTAAATTCGTTATCAGAGGCACCACTGTATTTGGGTGACTACTGGACAACTAAAGCACCAGCTGGATATTCTTTCCAGTCTGGAAACACCACTGGATGAATGACTATATACTTTTGACGTTAGTCTGCTAGTGGTTACTGTGACGTGCCCCTTACACACACTCGATTTTCACTTGCTGCCACCACCAGATTTACTGGACAGTTGTATGTATCTAAGAGAGAGAGTCACACCAAGTAATATAGTTTTATAACAAACATGAAACGTTTATTGGTTTACAATTAGATGATCAGTATTTTGATAGCTTTAGCTGATGTTGTTGTATTGCATACATGAATTCTTATAATAATGTGTTTCCTTTATAAACCAGACCCTTTTCAGTGGCAGGATCTCCCACCTGACCAACTGACAATCTAACTGACTCTCAGCTCTCTTAGCTGAACTCCTCTCAGCTCTAACACAAACTGAACCTAACTGAACTGAACTTAAACTGAACTGCCCATCACCCATTAGGTTCCCATATATAACATTCTTAACCACTCCCACCTGCTTGGTGATTGGCTATTCCAAACAGAGTCATGAATATTCATACTTGTTTTACCCTTTTCGCCACAGTTACAAACAAAAGGCCTCTTGTTAGGGTCAACACTAATCGTAATCTACTAATGTAGAGGGTTTGTCAACTCCCAAAGAAAAACAATTGCATCAGCTCTGCCAGACACAGGATCGGGATGCATTTTGTATTTAAGTAATCCAGTAGCAACACCCCAAACAGTCCAGTATAGGACTTGCAACTGAGATCACTCACAGACAATATGGAAGAACAATACCAACCAAGCCTGACCATCTCATATTATCTACTGCTGTCACACTAAGAATGATGTAGTGATGACAACAGTGCAGCTGAATAACTGATAAATCAACCGATTACTGCAACCTTTTCCTTTAAAACCATGCTCAATTTCCTTTAAAACCTTTAATTTCCATGCACAATTTTCCTTTAAAACCATGCGCAATTTCCATAACCAAAAATAAATTGAAGACATCAATGACCACAACAGTGCCTGAGGATATGAACTGAATGAGGATTACAGAGAAGCTGTGAGAAAAAGGACAGAGACATCTCAACTAAGCCTTTACTCGTGGTAGCAAACATTCCCTATCTTTCAGTAGCAGAAGATGTCAACATGGCTCTAACTTTCCCTCGGTTTATTTGTTTTATTTATTTATTTGTATTTCTATACCACCCCTTAGTGCAGACTGTACTACCCAGGGCAGTTAGTATGTTTAGAGCTCCAAAGTGTATACCATGAAGTGTTTTCAACTGAAGTCAAGATAGGGTTGGGTGCCTTGTACACACAAACCAATGTTTGTTACCTGTATATATAACTTGTTTCCTTACAAAAATCTAATCCAAAAATGATTTAAGGCTCCTGCAGTACTTATTTGAACTTTCTCTGTGTATTTGGCTCAGTGAGTGGTATAGCTCAGTGTTATATTGTTGAGATCTCTGAACACCCACAGTAAATATATCAAGCTTCTTTATTCCAGGCACTTGTTAAAGAGCTAAAGCTGATAGTCAGCAGCTACTATGAGTGTTTTGTCTACTTCCACACACACACACACACACACACAGAGAGAGAGAGAGAGAGAGAGAGAGAGAGAGAGAGAGAGAGGTCCCAAACTCCTTTTCTAATCAAAATCTACACCATGCAGTTTCAGGGTCAGATCCAAGTGTTTTATTGCCTGAGTCAAGCAGTAAATTGCACCCTTGCATATCAAGGTACATAGGATCTAGACATGAACACGAAATGGAAACATAGCATTTTGTTTTGTTCCGTTGCTCATTGCATTTAATTTTGTTTCATAATTAACACATTTTTGATTCATAAGGAAATGAAATGAAAAGAAACAAAATGGAAACTGCTTTCACCCAGCTGGGGTTTTTTTTTTGACAGGTCGGGCTGTTGGGAGGGGTCAACCTGTCAAAAAACAGCAGCTGGGTGGTGGTGTCAGGGGTGAGAACCGGAGAACGCAGCTGGGTGCAGGACGACAACGGGAGAGTGAAGAAAGTGGCCCCAAGTTTAAAATCCTGCTTCTCTCTACTGTTCTGGCCACCTGTAACCAGCTGGTTTTGACAGCTGAAACTGTCAAAACCTGCTGAGTGGTAGTGGCCAGAACAAGAGAGTGGGGCAGGGAAATTCATGAATTGTTTTGTTTCCACAGTAAAATAAATGGCATTTTGTTTCATTTCATAATGAAACACTGTCTGCCATTTCATTTCATTTCAAAATGTTTCATAACCTTACAACATGATGAAACACCATGTCATTTTTCATTTCGTGCCCATCTCCAATAAGATCTAAAGCTGATTGTGGGTTTTGGTGTCTGAGATATAAAATGTATTTTAGGGAAATAACCTACACGGACACGTATGGTTGGGTTCAACAGTGTCAGGCCTCCATGCTCTTCTCTCTGAGCAGGTTGCAAGGCACACCTTTATTAGCTGTAAGAGGTGGAGTTACAGATATCGTGCGGTATCCTATGTGTCAGCCTGTCATTGGCTTGATGGACTCCTGGGGAGGGCTTTCTGTGACGTGGACATGTCATCTAGTGAAGGATGGAAATGATAGATACCCAGCAGCTTGCTATCCCATCCCATGATGTGAGGGTAAGATAAATGGTTTTGTTTGTTCCTCATGGCCATGTTTTGCCCTGATCGAAGGACAAGATAGTCAGCCATCTGCTTCCTGCACGTTAATCTTAGGGACTCTATTTCCCTTCTCCCAGGGCTTTCCCGTGCGGGAGAGAGTGTCAATATCGCCCCCCCCCCCCAAGAATGCTTTGCAGGAAGCTTGCTGGATCCTTAATATATGTGCATATTAATATTCCCATTATATCCCTATAATGTATCCCTGTAGATTTTTTTTGAGAGTCAAGGAAACACATTGTCCCTTAATGACACTCCAAATACCATCCCATACCACTTCAAGTGCTCTCTGGGCGGTTTATAGTTTCATTGCAGTATGCAGGCTACACATTGCCCACCGCCTGCAAGCTAGGTACTCATTTTACCGACCTTGGAAGGATGGAAGATTGAGTGAACCTTGAGCCTGCTACGTGGGATCAAACACCAGGTCGTGAACACAGTTTTACCTGCAGTACAGGCATTTAACCACTCCGCCACGGAGCTTATCCATTCTCTCTGCATAATGGTTTGAATAGACCTGCCACAATACTAAGAGGTCATCACCTATAAAAACTACATGATCTGGATCCAAGTCATCTGAAAGTCGGTACTTCCTTTAAGATTGACAAATGAGGCCCTTATCTCAGTCCCAATGACCATATTGGGCAGATTTGATGGGGAAATGAGAGAGAGACTTCTCGGTGACTGCTCCCAGTTTGCAGAATGCTCTGGGAGGTCATGTTAATCGCCTCCCTGCCTGGCAACAGATGAGAATCACAACAGACAGAAAACAGTTGAAGACTTTCCTTCTCAGACAGGTGTTTAAGGGCTGCGACTGAGTCCCATTGCTTCTCCTTACTTTTTTGTACGTTTCTTCTGAAGTTTTTAAAAAATATTTTATTGAATTTTCTAAACATAACAAGTTATAACGAATACATTGCTTGTGTGTTTCTGCATTGCATAGTTCAAATACAAATATTTTCCGAATATTTCAGCCCAAGTGCTTGGAATATTCCAAATTTACATGCTTCTTTTCCATCATTGTATTTATCATTACTTATCTCCATCTCCATCTAGTACAAAAAGTGAAAATAACAAAGTACAGTATTAAACTAGCCTACTTAATTCTTCATTTCATTAAGCACTTTAAAATCTATTGTCTAGCTCAATATATGATAGGCATACATTTATATCTGTATACAGTGGACCCTTGTATAATGAACAGTTTGCGTAACATAAAATCTGTACAAGATAAAAAATTCCAGAGACAGGGGAAATTTGCTTAACAGAATCATCTATGGGGTTAATCCGTACAACATAAAATGGGATTACTCCATTTTAAATGCATTCCTATGGGACATTTGTATAAAGGAAAATTTGCTTAACATAATTTCATTTGGAATGAATTAATTCCTTTATACTAGGTACCACTGTATATTAGATAGGATATCTTAAGTCAAACTTACTATCTTTACCCTTCTGAAGTTTTTAAATATCCCCATATTTTAATGGGTTTTATTTTATATAATGGCATGAGCCTAGTGCTGCATAAACGCCTTGTGATGCAGTGGTTTAAAAAAAGGTTCACTCAGCCTTCCAACCTTCTAAACTTGGAAAAATAAGTACCCAGCTTAATGGGGGGGTACAATGTGCAGCCTTCATAATTACCTGTAAACTGTCCAGTTCACACAGGAGAATAACACACTCTGGTGAAGCAAAAAGGAGTCTTTTAATATGCAAAATATGCCAGAAAACTGGCTTCCCATTTCATACAATTTCTTAATGGTTGCCCCTGAAGTTAATAAATTACCGGCTTCCATCATATTGATTGGTATCCCATCCCCTTCTAATTTCAAATCCAAGCAACTATATTAAGACTAAGGAGGGGCATGAAACAAAAAAGTATGTTTTGTTGTGTTTCTATTTGTTCCCCCCACATTTTTTCGTTTAGTTTCATGTGGATTTTTTCAAAAGAAAATTTGTACAAAATGAACCACTAACAAAATGGCTTGTGTGTGAGGGGGGCTGGAAAGTGGGAGGGGGAAAGTTTTTTTAAAAAAAATCCTGGGCTTCTTTAAAAAACTCCCCCCAAGCCCCACCTGCCAGCTGATTGGCTGTTCCCCACCCCACCCCACCCCAGTGCCGATCAGCTGGCAGGTGGGGCTTAGGGGATGGAGAATTTTTTTTAAAAAAGCCTCGGGCTTTTAAAAAACACTTTATTCCCTCCCCCAAGCCCCGACTGCCAGCTAATTTGCACTGGGGTGGCAAAAAAGTTTCCCCCCCCCACCTCTGCGCCGATCAGCTGGGAGGCAGGACTTGGGGGATGGAGAAAAGGTTTTTTTTTTTAAAAAAGAAAGAAAGAAAGAAAGAAGCCCTGGGCTTTTTAAAAAAGCATTTTCCCCTCCCCCAAGCCCCGTCTGTAACAAAATGCTGCTTCCTTGTGCCATTTCATTTCAATTAATTTCATTAGGTAACAACACGATGAAACAGCATTTAATTTTTCATTTTTGTGCCCACCCCTAATTAGGACCCATATATCTAGGGGAGTTTGGTTCCATGTCTCCACATACTGAACAAGGCAAGTAACAGCAAAGATTATTTTAATAGTGAGTGCTACACATAGCGTGGCCTCTGGCTCTCTCTAGTGGCCAGTTCGGGTAACTTCATCTTTAGAAATTTGTATTTCTATGATTTTTCTTTTAATACATGTAATATTTTCAGACTGTGGGTAAGTGAATCAGTATATACTGATTCCTACCATACTTTTGTGCCGCATGAATGGTAAGTCCAGGTAGACGGCCTTCAGACCATGAATGGGGTTTGGCAGTTATTTTAACAGTGCTGATGGAATGCACCCCACCATTCTGAAGGCAACAGGGATGATTTGTGTGTAATGAGGGGGACAAGCAGGGGAATTAAGGGAAAATGGCGGCGGCTGTGGTGGGGATCGTTTCCCCTTTTAATATCTGATACCTGAGACAGCTGCTAGTCCTATGTGTTTCAGCAGAGATGGGCAAAATAGCATTATTGTTTTGGGGAAACTATCGTGTTTTTACTAATGAGCTCAACAGAGATGATTTGTGGGAAATGAGGGTTCAAAGAGGGGAATTAAGGGGAAATGGAAGTGGCTGTGGTGGGCACAAAACAAAAAAATGTTTTCATTGCCTTATTCATTATTCATTTCATTATGTAATGAAACGAATAACGAAAATTGTGATGAAATTGGAACGAACCGAACAGAACCACGAAAATTAGGTTCATTACATTTTGTTTTCGTTAATGGCAATGCGTAATGAAATGAGCTGTTTTTAAATGTTAAAAAACATCCTGAATATCCGTAAAAACCCAGTGATAATTATTTATTCTGCCTGATAATACCTACCAGGGGGGTTGGGGTCCTTAAAACGTGCATTTATGTCTTTTCTCAGATCGCTGTATTTTTTTTCCTTTAAGGGGAGTTAGGGGACATTGACCCAAAATCGCTCCCAAATGCCTAATATTGATTTCTTGGGTATTACAATGCCCTGGACATAGGTAAAAATGCAGTGTTAATTATTTGAAATTATTACCTATCAGGGGGTTGCTGTCCTTAAAACGTTTGTTTTTGTCTTTCTCCCATTGCAATGTATTTTTCTTTTCCCTTTAAGGATGACACAAAATGGATTCCAGCCACAAGATGGATGCAAGCCATGTGATGGGATCATGTAAATTCTTGGACAAATTCAACCCAAAATCATGCCCAGGTTGCAGACTGGGTAGGTGTGGCAGCCACAGAGGGCATAAAAAGCTTGGGCAGCTCCCATCCTCCTTGCAGTCTGTGGTGGGAGTAAGACTCATTACTTTAGACCAGCCAGGCAGGTGTGTGTCTCTGTGTTCCTGCTGGCTGCAGCCTGGCACTTAGGGGAGAGAAAGAAGAGATTTCTCTTGCAGACTCCCTGTGTGCGTGCGTACTCTCGGTGAGTACCCTCCCCTGCCCCGCAGTGCAGTCACTCTGTGGCTGCCTTATGCCCTGGGCAATGCCCGCCGCTGCCTTTGCAGGCTGCATACCTAGTCTATACTGTGTCTCTGCCAGCATCATTTTTTTTTAGTGTTTTCCCTCTGGTCTGGGGCGTTGGGGGACGTCCGTGTGCTGAAATGCTTTAAGTCGTGCAAAAAGCGGGTAAAAATGAAAAACGAAAAAACAAAATGAATTTTTTTAAAAAATACACAAAAAATGAAAATGAACCAAAATGGACCCGTAACGGAAAAAAAAATAATTTTTTCGATTCATGCCCATTCATGCCTGAGACAGCTACCAGTCCTACGTGTTTAAGCAGAGATGGGCAAAATAGCATTATTGTTTTGGGGAAACTATCATGCTTTTACCAATGAGCTCTCTCTCGCATCAAACCACTTCTTTTTCAAAAACATGTTTGCACATTACTTTGCGAGACTGTCCTTATTCATGATGGCAGTAACGGCTAATAGACACTTAGCTTGTCATATTCTTTGCAGAGAACTCCCAGTTACAAACACATACATAGCACAACATTATTGTTTGCCAGCTATCTTTTATTTGGACTCAAATTACTATTGTGCCTGTTCATCATATTCCCAGCCCTCCATCAGGACTGAATCATAGGCTCCCAAAGGATTTATGGAGACTTGACAGGGGTGGGGGGAGGGGAGAATGTTGGAACTTGCTAGCTGTTCATGATTTATTTCCCCCTCCCATATTTTGATTTTTGTACGTAAGGTGCACTTGGGTGGTTTCATCAACAAAAATCCCATTTGAGATTACTAAACTTTAGTGCACTATGCATGACTATCAGGTTAGCAAAGAAAGAGAAAGAGGGAAGATCAATATCTTACTTTGTTTATATGGAAGTTTATTGTGCGTGTATACTTGAAGCCAGAATCTGATAGCTGTTGTGAGTTTTTCAGGCTGTTTGGCTGTGTTCTGGAAGTTTTTCTTTCTGATGTTTCACCAGACTCTATGGTTGGCATCTTCAGAGGGCAATTTGCTCAGGGAACTGGGAGTTCTCTCTGTGCTCCTAGTTCCCTGAGCTCCTTGCACTCTGAAGATTCCAACCACAGAGTCCGGTGAAACGTCAAGAAGAAAAACTTCTGGAAACATGCCCCAAAAGCCCCAAAAACTCACAACAGCTATTTATTGCCTGTATGTTTCTCCTGTTCAGTTCCAGCATCAAAAGTAAGCAGCACAACACAATACAACAGAAGATCAAAAATCAAACAAGCAACATTAATGAAAGATAAGTTCAATCCAGAATAGAAGAGACACTGAAATACAGTGGTGCCTCAACTTATAAATTTAATCCATTCCGAATGCATGCTCTTAAGTTGAACTACTCTTAAATCAGGGTACCTATCTTAAAAATTGGAAAAAAATTAAAACTCAACTAAATGAAAAAAAATGTTAAGTCGAGCAGACCATATCTAAAATTTGTAACACAGCAGTTAAAACACCAACAGTTTTCTGCTCTTAAGTCGGATTGCTCTTAAGTCAAGCTGCTCTTAAGTCGGGGTACCACTGTAGTTGACTTAACTGTGAGTAACACTTACTGCTCACCAAAGAAATGATGTAGATTGTTGCTAGACATTACTAGGGATTGTTCTGAGACTGTTATGTTTGGTGACATTTGGGGGAACATAGGAGATCCTTTATTAAGCATCAAACTAGACTTTAGGGTTAATTTGCATTCCTTGTGATTTGTTGGCCTTTCTTCCTGAAATGCAATTTCCTTTATTGGCTTGCAGTATCTATGCTGCCAACTTGCGTGTTGATGTGTTATATTGTGCTACATTACACTGGCCAGCTTCCAAGTGATTTGTTCGTGAAAGTGAAGTGCCATAATGGCAGCAGCTGATTGTTGCTAATTAACAAGTCCCCAGCAAGGAATAACAGTGTAATGTGGGAAATCTACCACACTGTGTAATACATGGACTGTTGGATAGTTCAGTGGTTTAGGAGAGACTGTGAGTTTAATTCGCCACTGTGCTTTCTTGACAGGGGATGGACCTGTTGATCCATGGGCTCCCCTCCTGCTCAGAATCAGAATCAGAATCCTTTTATTGGCCAAGTGTGGTTGGACACACCCAGAATTTGTTTTGGTAAAATATGCTCTCCATATATAAGAAGGAAATATAAGAATCATATATTCAACAATAAAAACACAGCACAACAATACAATATAACCTATTATTTAAAAAGGAAGAAAAGAAGTAAAAAATAATTATTCAAAAGTTTGATAGCACTTGGAAAGAAACTATCTTTATATGTAGTTGTCCTAGTATGCAATGCCCTAAAACGTCGCCCTGAGGGTAACAATTGAAACAGATTATGTCCAGGAATCAGGATGTGTGGAATCTGTATATATTTTCATCGCCCTCTTTTTAGCTCGTGTGGTATACAATTCCACAATAGATGGCAGATTAGTAAGAATAATTTTTTCTGCAGTTCCAATTGTCCTTTGAAGTCTATATTTGTCATGCTTAGTTGCAGAACTAAACCAGACAGTTATAGAGGAACAGATGATAGATTCAATAACACCTCTATAGAATTGAATCAACAGTTCTTTTGGCAGTATGAACTTCCTAAGTTGGCGCAGAAAAAACATTCTTTGTTGTGCTTTCTTAATAATACTTTCAATATTAGATGGCCATTTTAAATCTTGAGATATAATAGTACCTAAAAATTTAAAGGACTCCACTATTGACACTAAGTTATTTGATATCATAAGAGGTGGTTGTATAGAATGAGTCCTCCTAAAATCCACCACAATTTCAACAGTTTTGCATGTGTTTAATTCAAGATTATTTTGAGTACACCATAAAACTAGTCATTCAATCTCTTGCCTATAGGCAGATTCATCATTGTCTCGAATGAGGCCAATCACTGTAGTGTCATCTGTAAACTTCACTATTTTAACAGAGGAATCCTTTGAGGTACAATCTTTATAAGGAAAAAAGAAATGGAGAAAGCACACAGACCCGCTCTGCCTTCTCCTAGGGCTTTTATAACATGTGATCTACTAATTTTTAATATCACATACCAGCCTGACTGGTGATTGAATATTCATATTTTTTCTAGCAGAAGGAGGTGTTGTTTTATGTTAAATATTATTTTAATTGCTCTCGGTATG
>JAHTLZ010000065.1:6401048-6433276 GCA_023846285.1 Phrynocephalus versicolor
AACCCATCTGAGATACAAAATAGATTAGTTTATAGCAGAGAGAGAGACAGAGAGAGAGAGAGAGAGAGAGAGAGAGAGAGAGAGAGAGAGAGGAATGGAGAGAGGAGAAAGAGAGAATTTCCCAACTTGTCTTTTCAATTTTTAAATTAAATTTTATTAATTTTATGATACAAATTACAAAAAAAAGACAAAACACCAACAACAGTGTACCCCTTCCCCAACAGGATAACTCTTCTTATTTCGAGTCATTACCCTTCCCATCCAGAACAAAATCGATTGTTGCGCGGAAGCCTTACCCTTAACTCGTACAAGCAAAGTGTTCTGCTTATATACCGCCCCATACCACTTCAAGTAGTCTCTGGGCGGTTTACAATTTTAATTACAGTGTGCAGGCTACACATTGCCCCCCACAGCAAGCTGGGTACTCATTTTACCGACCTCGGAAGGATGGAAGGTTGAGTGAACCTTGAGCCTGCTACCTGGGATTGCACCCCAGGTCGTGAGCACAGTTTCACCGGCAGTACAGGCATTTAACCACTGCGCCACGAGGCTCATAAATCTACCCCATATATAATAAAAATATCTCTTTTTAACTCTCCTTTTTTATCTTTAAAGAACACATCAATTTATCATTTAAAGCAATATTCCATATTTCATTGTACCTTTCATCTAAGCATAGTTCATATTTAGATTTCCAGTTTCTAGCAATTATTAATTTAGCCGCAGTCAACAAATTGGTAATCAACTCTTTAGTTTTAAAATCATAATTATTATCAACAAATATTGATAACAAAGCAATTTCAGAATTGGGCTCTATATTCATTTCTAATGTGTCACTTACACATTTCCAGAATTTTTGTATCATTTTACTTTCCCACCAGAAATGAAAAAAGGTACCAATCTCATTATCACATTTCCAACAAAACTTAGAAAAATTAGCATTTATTTTAATTCAATTTCACTGACGTCAAATACCATCAAATAGATTGATTTCCAAGTCCCAGACTGTCATCTTCAAAATCATAGAGATTGCCCTATCTCTTAAACAACAAGCAATTCTGTAGCACCTTAAGTTCCTTGCCAGCTCACAGGGTGCTAACTGGAGTGATAGAAAACTGTTACGTTTCCTCAGGTCTCCTTCAGACAGAGCTGCTTTAATGACTGGGTGCCCATCTCCTTGCAAACCCAAGTTGAATGCTTGGGCAGACAGATTGCACTTGGCCTATACTTTCATGAATTGTAGCTCATTTCTTCATGCATCTGAAGACACAGGCCATGGTACTCAAAAGCTTGTGCAACAATAACTTTTCAAATCGAACCCATATCCCTCATTAGTTCTTTTCTGAAGAAATTAATTGAAATGTCAAACTGGCGATCAACCAAAAAGGTCTTTAAATTGTTGGTTTTTGGAATAGAAAAGCAAATACAGTGGACCCTTTTATAAGAAATAGTTTGTATAACATAAAATTTGTACAACATAAAAAATTCTGGAGATAGGGGAAATTTGCTTAACATAATCGCCTATGGGAAAAATCCGTACAACATAAAAATGGGATCACTCTGTTTTCAATGCATTCCTATGGGAATTTGAATAAAGGAAAATTTGCTTAACATAATTTCATTTGGAATGAATTAATTCCTTTATACAAGGTACCACTGTAATGTGATTCCTTTTTTCTTGGGCTTGACCTAATTACACGACAAAATCCTGACATTGTGCCAGGGTGGTAACAGCATGTTTTAACAAACCAACCAACAACAAAAAAACCCTCACCCTTGCTTTCTTGTTGTTATTTTTAGAAAATGTCTAGTATCCTTTGTAAACAATATATTATTAAAAATAAGAGCACGGGGGGGTCTATTGTTAATCATGCCTCATTAGAATAAACTGGAACATCTTATTATCTTTCTGTGAATGGAATGAAAAGAAAGGACATTCTGGCCAATGATCACCTTAGTCCCTAGTATTTCTCTCCTAGCCCCTTTGATCTGCACATCACATCTCTGTGGCCACAGCTTGATGATACTGGAGGTTCATGCATTTGAAATTCATATTTCAAAAACAATCTAAATTTCATCTCTTATCCAAAAGGCACATGAAAAATACATTGTTGTTTTTCCCCCCTTATGCAGAAATATAAAAGAAATATTCCTTGATATTAAAAACAGACTAGAATTGGATGAAGTTGGTTTGTGTGCACGTGTGTGTGTGTTTAATGGAGGCAGTGGCTTTCCTTGGTACTAAAATGCAATCTTGTGATTGAAATGTACCTTGTTGTACCTTTTTATGGTACAACAGAACAGAAGACTTCAAACAATTCAATAATCACTTACTAAGAAGAGCACTACTTCGGACATGGAATAAAATAAAAAAGCAAATGTACATTAAAATTCCATATTGGGTGACACCAGTTGAAGCCGTTGCCCTGCCTAATTAAAGAGAAAATAAAAGACTTTTGCGATATAGTAATATTCTAAATTTAGATAAAAGTTTCAAAACACAACAAGAATTAGATGAACAAGGAATTGAGTGGTGGGGTCACTCTCAGATCCCGTCTAGGTATTCCAAAGACAGACAACAAGGCTTTTACTTGGAAAATACGCCTTTTGACAGAATTTTGCTATAGGTAAAGGTAAGCAACTATATAACTTTCTGTTAGATTTTGATACACACAGGATGAGATGGTAAAAGACTGTATGGTCAAATGGGCTCAAAATATAGGCTGTAATATTGAGTTAGAACAATGGGGAAAGGTTTGGAAAAACAAAAAAAACTCACTAAATCAGTTGTATTTAAAGAAAACATTTATAAAATGTTTTATCAATGCTATATAACACCGACTATCTTAGCTAAAATGAATACTCAGATATCAAATGATTGCTGGAAATGTAAGCAAAAAGAAGGTTCACTATTTCATATGTGGTGGCTGTGTAAAAAAGTTCAAAAATTCTGGAATAACATTGGACAGCTTTTGCAAGGTGTTCGAATAGACCTAAAACCTGAACTCTTCTTGTTAAACATAATGCCAGATGCAATGGATCAGCAAAGTGTATATTTAGTGATTTATATCATAACAGTGGCGAGAATTGTTTTTGGAAAACCCTGGAAAGAGTCAGGAACACCAAATGAACATGAGCTGATAACCAAAATCTTTGAGAGTGCAGAAATGGACAAATTGTTGGAATGGCTAGAGGTACGTTGGAAGGTGAAACATCAGGAATGATGGGAGAAGTTTTATATGTGGTTACCAAAAAAGCAAAGTTGGGTCGAAAATATGACAAAAGCCCAAACTGCATGGTTATCTCTATGTTTATATAAGCCTGAATTGAAGTATTTATAAGTGTAATATATGAGTTTGATATCATTAAGTGCTCTGCCCCACCTGCATCCCCTTCTTCTTCTTCTTCTTTTTTGCATTCCCAATTTATCCCTCATGATATTCCGCTTATCTACAATAAAAAGGGGGGAACAGCTTCAGATTTAAAAGCACAAAATGGAGGCTGTAGAATAATCCCCAACATACATTAAAAATTCAATCTTAACTTTTCTGAAACTAATTAAGCTTGGGAGACGGGCACGAACCATCAGTTCATGCCAGTTTACCTACTGGGCCAAAAGGTCTTCTGTGTTTCTAAGCCCTGCCCCTTCTGGCAGGCTCCCACTCAGAGGCAGCACCTGGAGGAGGTGGGAAAGAGAAGCTGGGAAGCCAGGATGCTGTTGCCTTCGAATGAGTACCTGTCAGACTGGTTGGGACTCGAAGCTGTGGAAAGCCTGTTGGACTGATGGATAAACTGGCACACACTGCCGAACCGCTGTCCGCGCCAATCTCTAAACTTGAACATTAGAGCAGAAAAAAATAGAGCTGTAATCAGTAGGGGGGGCTAGGGGTAGCATGCTAGTGGCCAATACAGTGTTGTGTGGATAACATAAGAACATAAGAACATAAGAAGAGCCATGCTGGATCAGACCAAAGGCCCATCTCGTCCAGCTTCCTGTATCTCACAGTGGCCCCACCAGATGCCTCTGGGAGCACACGAGACTAGATCTCTGTCTCCTGATACCACTCCCCGACATCTGGTCCTTTAAGTACCCCAGTTTTAAGTCTGGGGATTATACATCTCCATCATGGTTTGTAACCTGTGATGGACTTTTCCTCCAGGAATCTGTCCAATCCCCTTTTGAAGGCATCCAGGCCAGATGCCATCACCACATCCTGTGGCAGGGAGTTCCACAGACTAACAACGCACTAGGTGAAAAAATATTGTCTTTTGTCTGTTCTTACTCTCCCAGCCCTCAGTTTGAGTGTATGTCCCCTAGTTCTGGTATTTTGTGAGAGGGAGCAAAGCAAAGCAAAAAGCAAAGTGTTCTGCTTATATACCACCCCATACCACTTCAAGTAGTCTCAGGGCGTTTTACAGTTTTTAATTACAGTATCCAGGCTACACAGTGCCCTCCCCCAGCAAGCTGGGTACTCATTTTACTGACCTCAGAAGGATGGAAGGCTCAGTCAACCATGAACCTGCTACCAGGTAGTGGGCACAGTTTTACCTGCAGTACAGGCATTAAACCACTGTGCCACAGGGTTCCTTAATAACAGGAAGGCAGAGAGAAAGAAGACATGTAAAAGCAAAAAATGCATTATATGGCTCTCTCTCCTCTCTCCCTCCAATTCCATATACTGCATAAATATGATGGTCCATGAGTTTTCCTTCCTAAAGACAAATATTGGGTGGGTATGGACACTGAAAAAATAAGGATTCCCAGTAAGAACACCTTTTTATTAAGAGGAATTGAAAATCATTCATAAGCAGTCATTCATAAGTCCTCTGAAGTTGCCTGCAAAGTTTTATTCCTTGAAATAAAATGTTTACAAATTACGTAATGTTGTGCAACGACTGCATCATTAAAGATCTCCCTGGCACGGGATGCAATCGAAAGCAGAACTACAACTTTTTTTTTGGACAAAAAATGCTATGCAGCATCAGCAGACAGAGGCGGGGTTTCTACCAACCCATAGAATCTGTTCCTCCAGTGGTTCTCTACCAATGTTTTAAGGCCACATCTCCCAGAATTTTGAGGAATTTGAGATCCCAGAAGGAAGGAAGAGGCAAAGAAAAGAAAGGAAAATATAGATTTTTAAAAAAATAATAATAAAAGTTTTATTATTATAATTTCTGTTGGATAGAGCACTTTTTTCCAAGCCCTTCTGCTGGCTGTAAATACTGAAACCAGATTTTCCTCCTAGTATCAACATCATTCCTAGTGCCAAAAAATTAGCTTTGTGTCATGCTTTCTTCTTTTCTCCTCCCTTCTCATGCTTGTCATAGTTGTCCTTTTCTCATTATACAACTGTAGCCATTTATGACTAATTCTACCTCTTCATTTGGAGACAGTTGGGTGATTCATATTTGAATACTTTTGTTTTTGGAAAAAAAAATTATGGTGCCACAGACCAGTCAGGGGAGAAAAAGAAATGCACACACAGGATAACATGCCTTTGTGCATGCTTACAAGTAAAATATAAGCACACACATTGTGTAGGTATGTTTACACACACACACACACACACACACACACACACACACACACACACACACACACACACACACACACACACACACAAGGATCCATGAAATCATAAACAGGTTTTGAAGACCCCTATAGTGGTGGTTGCCTCAGTCTGTTCAGCACGTATAGCACCTTTAAAACAAAAATTGGTAAAACCTCATCTTTGTTCCTAGTCTAAGTTTTTATGGATTACATTTAAGGACAGGTGGCTTCTGATCGATAAAAGCTGGCACTAAGATAAACCTGCTAGTCTTTAAAGGGGTCCAATATTTTGCTTTCTGTCCCTTTGTTTCCTCCCCCCATATAACTCTGCTAGACACTAAATTTGAACAAACAGCAGCTCAAAATTCCTTACCATGCTGTTTAAAAATACCATTTAAAGACACTTTTTAAATTAGTTTATTCACGAAGACATTCACGGCTGAGATCTGATAGCTGTTATGAGTTTTTCGGGCTGTTTGGCCGTTTTCTGGAAGTTTTTCCAGAACGCGGCCAAACAGCCTGAAAAACTCACAACAGCTATTTTTAAAATTAAATTGACTTAGTCCCCAGTCATTATGCTAACTAGTGCAACTTCATAACACCCTTGTTGTTACATCAAACCACTCCCAACCCTGCCCAAACCTGCTACTCATATTAACTGTCCCTCCTGCCTTCTATATTTTGCATTCCACTCTGCCCTGGTATCTTGTACATATTTTAAAAATACAATTGCGTGGCTGGAGCAGCAGGGGTTTCTCCCTGGAGTTGAGATATATTGTTTATACCTGTGGGGTGCATCCCGAGAAAGTAAAGGTGCCATCATTTGGAGATATAGCCCCTGTTTTGTGCTATTTGTAGCACAGCCAGATTTGAGCTATTTTCCAGTAATGGGATGAGGTGCAGGGAAATAATAAGCTAGTCTGATTCCATTCCATGCCCAATGTGGACCTTTTTGGTCCAAAGATCAAGTGACTCTTTTTGAAGCTGGACGGAGTGATCCCTGGGTGCATAGAGAGGCTAATTTAAGGGAGATTGCTCCCAGCAAATCAATCATTTTCAGTGCAATCAAACAGTGTATCACAGTCTGATCACACCCTCGGTTGCCATTAAGAGGTATCTTGATGAACTTATTAAGCCAGGGTGCTGTTGCCCAGCTGTGATCAGTGTCCCTTAAGATCTGCACAGTATCAACTGCTGCTGCTGAGTTTAAAAAAGCATTTGGAGATAACATTTGGATAGCTCGGTGCAGAGGTTGCGAGTTCAATTCACCACTCGGCCTCCTTGACACAACAATCCAGGGGGTCCTTTCTAGCGCTGCAGTTCTAACAGTCTTCTTCTAAGATGCACAGACTAGTGAATAAAACATTTGTACAGTGTGGGAAAAGGACTATTGCAGTTCCGAATGATCCATTCCTCTCCGGTATAGACACAAAAATGGGAACAAAGAAGGGGGGGGGGGAGGATTGATTTATTTTGAAATGGCACTAGGAGAGATAAAGGTACAGAACAAGCTGTTAAACAAATTATAGGCTGTGTTTGATGTTTCCCAGGGTTACATCTTGAACAATGGAACAAGGCAATGGCGTGTTTATTCTGCAGTTGTAAGTTTCAAAAGGAGAAGGTGATTTGATTTTAAAACTTAGCAGCTTCAGGAAGCCACCTTGTTTGTAGGTTGCACCTGCAGCATTCAACCAAAATAAACATTGCCCCCCCACACAAAAAAAGCAGGACAGCAGAAACAGTTTTACTGCTCATTCAAGTAAATTCATAAGTCCTCTGAATTTGCCTGCAAAGATTTATTCCTTGAAATAAAATGTGTACAAATTACGTAACATGCAACAACTGCATCATTAAAGATCTCCCTGGCACAGGATGCAATCGAAAGCAGAACTACGACTCTTTTTTTTTTTTGACAAAAAGTGCTATGGAGCATCAGCAGACAGAGGCGGGGTTTCTACCAACCCATAGAATCTGTTCCTCCAGTGGTTCTCTACCAATGTTCTAAGGCCGCAGCTCCCAGAATTTTGAGGAATTTGAGATCCCAGAAGGAAGGAAGAGGCAAAAGAAAAGAAAGGAAAAGACAGATTTTTTAATAATAATAATAAAGGTTTTACTGCTCATTCAAGTAAAAGTATGGAATGTCTCAAGCTAGCGGCATGGTTGTTCCACCGAAGGCAAACTTCCTTTGGCAGTAAAAATGCAACACAGAAATGAAATGGCAACCTTGTAAGTAGGAAACTATATTGCCGATGATTCTTTTGACTATTTTTTTTCTGTCTGTGTGTGCATGTGTGTTTTGATTGTTGTACTGATTTTATATTGTTTGTTTTACTCTTTTTTGTTAACCGCCTGGAGTTCCTTTGGGAAGACGGGCAGTATATAAATAAATAAATAAATAAATAAATAAATAAATAAATAAATAAATAAATGTTGTCCTTTTCTCAACAAGGAATGAATGAATACCATGGCACTCAAAGCTAACACACTTATTTCAATGAACTTTCATATCTCACAATACAGTACTGGTGTCTTTCTTGTCATTTTTTGTTTTGGCAGACACACCAGGGCTGCAGTAACATTGGCAGAGACCACATTTAAGCCACATTTTAATCAATTTAGATTTTATTGTTTGCATGATGCAAGGGTGAGATCAATTCATATGGACTGGAAAGCAAGTCCCCCCCCCCCACAAGTTGGCTGGCAAGGACATTTTAAAATACTTCACTTCTAAAATCCATTCCATGCACTTTTGTTGATACGAGTATTGCTGCCATTCTAACTTGTGCTCATGTGGAACAGACAGTGATTAAACTGCTATATTCAGGGCTGCAGGTAGGGGTGAGCAGGTGGTCATGTGTCCTTGATGCCTTGCTGAGGGGGGGGGCACAAAAATGACAAAATAGTATTTGTACTATTCATGTTTGTACAAATCTGTGTTTGCCTTGGTTGCCAAAGACTATAGTTGTGGCCCTGGCTGTACTGCAGCCCAAACTGAGCTCATGGCTCAAGGTTCACTCCCAGGTTGACTCAGACTTCCATCCTTTGAAGGTCAGTAAAATAAGTACTTAGCCTGCCTGGGGTGTGTGCAATGTGTAGCTTGCAAAACTGAATTGTAAACTCCCCAGAGAGGGCTTTAATGCTTTGGGGCGGTATATAAACAGCACACTTTGCTTTGCTTTCTCTGTGGCTTTTGGTTGACTGGGGGCACTGATGTTTAGGGCTTTTTTTTTTGAAGTGCTTCCCCAAAAGATGTGATCCTTAGGCCTCTAAGGGACTTTTTTTCTTGTAAACATAGTTCATACAATGTCACCCTCAGACTAAACACTGCTAAATTAAATCTGCAATGTAAGTTTGTTCCTTATATCAGTCCTTGAGATAAACAAATCATTTTAAATTAAGTAGGTGAATAGCTGTCAGCCAAAGAAGGGCAGCATGCCATTCCCATGGTGGCTTAAATTAATTAGGTCTTACTTTATGTGACATTTACCAATGTTAGTAGCTTTAATGGTTTTAAATACTTTAGTTTGTCATGTTGGAAACCAGCAGTGAAGGCACGGAAAGAATCCAAGCTACAACTAGGAGAAAGAGAAGACGAGTTGGCCACAGCAACGACTGGGGGAGGAAGTATGTGAAGATTCTGTCATCCAGGTGTGGCTAAACTGAAGTTGAGTCATGAAAACTGGACTTCTTTTCAGGTGAGATCAACTTATCAAAATTGATGGTCAAAATTGCCCACTGGAACACAAACTTTCAGCTTGATTTCCTGCTCAACAGTTCCAAGGTGCAGGTGGTCCGTGGTGTTGCTAATTTTGTACGCAAGGCTGCCAGGGTTAAGATCCACCTTCATAGATCAAATTGGTGTTCTGCTCTCACCAGAAACCCAGTTGCCATGACTCAACTTCAGTTTTGCTCTCACACATCTCGTGAGAGCAAAACATTTCACTACTCAGGATGAGTAGTGAAATGTTTTGATCTCCCCAGAAAAGAATACCAGTTGCCATGACTCAACTTATGGATAAATGGAGCAGAAGTTGAACAGCAAACAGTTAAATAAATTGTTTAGCTGTCAAGATCCCATCATGCAGAAGATTTCATTGCTAGGTACTGTACTAAGGAAGAGACTTAATATCTGGATTTGTAAAAGGATCTGGTTCTTGGTTATTATTCAAGCCACTAACCTCCACTTCATAATGACTCACTTCCACTGTAGTGAGAATACAGTGGTACCTCTACTTACAAGTTTAATCCATTCTGAAAGCATGCTCATAAGTTGAACAACTCATAAGTAGAGCAGCTGTGTCTAAAGAATAAAAAAAAATTTAAAAAAAATAAAAAAATTTAAAAATTGTAAATAGAGCAGACCGCATCTAAAATTTGTAAGGCAGCAGTTAAAACGCCAATGGTTTCCCGCTATTAAGTTGAATTGCTCTTAAGTAGAGCCACTCATAAGAGTGAAGCCACTATTGCAGGATGCAGATTTAGAGTGATAGCTGACTTTGGCAGTGGTCACAGTGGCATTTGAATTGATCTGTTCAGAAGTCTTTAACAGCTTGGCTAGACTACTGTAATGCGCTCTATGTGGAATTACAGATGAAAAGTCTCAAGAAACCTCAGCGGGTCCAGAATGCAGCAGCCAGATTGCTGACTGTGGCGGGATACAGAGATCACATTACACTCCTATTTAAGAAGCTCCACTGGCTACCAATCAAATATCAGGTACAATTCAAAGTGCTGACATTAACCTACAAAGAACTACAAAGAATTCAAAGATCAAATCTCAAAAGTATGAACTGACTCGGGTGTTAGGGTCATCAGGAGAGGCCTTTCTCTCCATACTGCCACCCTCACAGGTATATCTCATGGGAACCCATGAAAGGGCTGCCTCAGCTGCTGCGCCCACACTCTGGAACTCCCTCCCATTAGAGGCCAAGACTGACCCATCTCTGATGTCTTTCCAGAAACAGGTAAAGACCTTTGTCCTCAGGCAAGCTTTCCCTGAATGATGAACTACCTATTATGTGCTTTATATATGAATCAATATGATCACATGTTGTTGTTCAGTCGTTCAGTCATTTCCAACTCTTCGTGACCCCACGGACCAGAGCATATCATGCCCTTCTATCCCTTCTGCCTCCCGGAGTTTGGTCAAATCCATGTTGGTTGCATCGATAACACCATCCAACCAGCTTCTCTTACATTTATTTCTAGGACTCATTAAAAGAAATGAAAAAAGGTTGTCTTCTGGGGTTTTTGAAACATATGACTATGCATTAATTAACTCTGGGAAAATCAGACTGTAAGAGAATGCTATCTTGGAATAAACAATTCTGTATAAATATTTTGCACTTAGATAAAATGTGTGATGCAAATCACAAGGAACACTTAGCCGTAGGAATTCTCATGAGTGGTTAGATTTGTTTTACAATTCACCTTAAATGCTGAGTTTATCATATTACATTTGCTTGGAGGGTTTAAGCATCTACATTATGCCTTTTTGTTTTGAGGAGGAGACTCTACTGTAAATATTGCAGTGTGTTGGCAATTGGCTTCTCAAAATGAGCAATGCCACCTTCTGGTTTGTTCCTTCAGCTTTCAAACTGCCACAATGCAAGTAGATGCAATTTTGTTGTTGATATTTAGAACAAAATGAAAACAACAAGAACAAAACAGTTTCAGTATCATCCTGGGGGTGGGAATGGTAATGCTTATTTAACTTGACACCAAGATAAAAAAGATGAGAAGTCACCCATGTTATCTTTGCTGGCAGTGAAGAAATCCATTTATTTGGTCACATCCAGCTCTGTAGCCCTCTTTTTGCCAAGAATTAGGGAGGGTTTCAACTATGGTGGTAATGTAGAGATGCAGGCAAACTATAATGTTTAGCCTTTCAAAAAGAAAGCTGAGAGTGGATATGGTAGTCATGTTTAAATATTTGAAACTAAGGATGTCATCTTGAAGAGGCAACAGGTTTGTTTTCCATGGCTTCAGAGACTAGGACTCGGGGCAATGGTTTCAAATTACGGGAAAAGAGATTCCATTTGAACATTAGGAAGAACTTCATGACAGTTAGAGCTGTTCAGCAGTGGAATATGCTGCCACAAATGGTGGTGGAGTCTCCTTCTTGGGAGGTTTTTAAGCAGAGGCTGGATGGCCATCTGTCGGGAGTCCTGTGATGGGGGTTCCTGCATGGCAGAGGGTTAGACTGAATGGCCCTCAAGGTCTCTTCCAACTCTATGATTCTATGTCTCCCCTCACCCATCCAAAAGCCAGGAAGATCTCTGAATGTACACAATGTCAGTGTGTCAGTGTGCTTATTTTGTTGACTGCACTTGCAGTGTTTCTGGGAGGGGGACCTTGGAGAAGGCTGGTCCGCCAACCACAGATACATCCGTACAGGCTTTTCACAGTGAAGTGGGGATGTAGTAAGAGTGGGACTTTGGTGCACAGCCCCATCTCTACCAGATCACAAGCACCACCCTACAAGTCCTGCCTGTACATTTACAAATATTACCCAAAAAGTTAAGGCACATACTGTGTTCTCATAAATGTTTATTTAGGGCTTTTGGAACTTTATGGTGGCCCAAGCCTCCTTTAGGATGTGCGCCTAAAGCATATTTATTTATTTATGAAAAAAATTAGTCACCTCACTACCAAGTGGTCTCTGAGTGTCATATTCAGTTAAGTGAAGATTTTAGAGATGGGCACAAAACACTGATTCGGTGATTCCGGCTGGTTCGTTCTTTGGCCCAACAGGTGTTCAGCACTGCCCAGCCCAGTCTTCTCTGGTGGGCGCCCACTCACAGGCAGTGGCCTAGCTTCCCTACCCTCTGTCCTCTAGGCATTGCCTCTGAGTGGGCTTACGCCAGCAGAGGCAGGGCTGGGAAGCGCTGAACACCTATTTGGCTGAAGAATGAACTGGCATGAACCACTGGCTTGGTAGTTCGCTCCCATCTCTAGTGAACATCTTTCATGCATCATAATGCTGGAAAGGAGCATTCAGCCTGAGCTACCTGTGAAAAAATGTTGCAAGCTGTCTTGAGTCCTTTCCAAGGAGTAAGGTGGGACCAGAGCTTCACTTTCCCTATCACAGGCCTGTTCAACTTTGAACAGGACAAGGTCTACTTTTTCTGGCCCAAAGTACCTGTGGGCTACTACACTAAAACTTCTACTTATGAATTTTATCTGTTCCGAGCACATGCTCAGAAAAAAAGTAAAAGAAAGTTGTAAGTAGAGCAGCAGTTTTCCATAGGAATGCATTGAAAACCAATTAATCTGTTTTTGTTGTGATCCGCCCGGAGTTCCTTCCTGGAAGATGGGCGGTATATAAGCCCTAAAAATAAATAAACAGATAAATAAATAAATAAATAAATAAATAAATAAATAAATAAATAAATAAATAAATAAATACCATCCTGATGGTTTTGAATGTCATCTCCTCTCAACCCTGGCCAACACAGACATTGGTGAGTGTGGATGAGCGTCGCTGTCCAGAAGGCCCATGCTCTCCATCCATGGCACTAAGTGAATCCTTTCTGTGGCTTTGTCCTCCTAAGCACCTAACACCCACCTTAGTCTACCTTATCCCAATCAAACCAGAGCTTTGGCGGCTAAAGTGCCAGGGCAGGTATGGCCCATAGTACTCCAAGCAGTGCTGGATGGCAGGTCCCTTAAT
This sequence comes from Phrynocephalus versicolor, assembly GCA_023846285.1. Classification (NCBI taxonomy): domain Eukaryota; kingdom Metazoa; phylum Chordata; class Lepidosauria; order Squamata; family Agamidae; genus Phrynocephalus; species Phrynocephalus versicolor. The sequence goes on from JAHTLZ010000065.1 coordinate 6,414,272, forward strand.
CAGCCACCATTTAGTGTGATTGCAAGAATTGCAGGGAAAATGTGATCAACAACACCTAGAGACACCCCCACACACACATGCTCCCCACGCCTTGCTACAGCTAGAGTTTCTAAAAGTTACTTTGTTGAACTACAGCATCCAGATGTTTTAGGTCCTGAATGACATGGCAATGGGCCAAGCAAATGGAAGGTTCCAGGGACTGAAATTCTAAAAGTAACTTTTCCAAGTTCTGGCTAGAGGCATAGTCAAAATGCCACTGGAAGGAACCAAGGGAACATTGCTGTTTTATTTTTACTGTGGAAAACAATACCACTGCAGCTGTTTGCTGCTTATCCACTTCTGTTCCAGATGTTGTTTCCTGTAGACCTGGGCATTCTGAAAGACCCACTCCATGGCTCTCCATTCATGTCTTTCTCTTTCCTCTCCGCCCCCAGCCACTTCAAGCAAGCACTTGCAGCCTCAAGCTGAACCAGACTCCCATCCAGTCATCCACACCAATGGATTATGCAACTGTACTTGGAAGGCAGGTGATTAAGCAGCAAAAATAGCTCCGCTAGTCCTTGACTAAAATGGAAGCTGAGCAAGAACCTAGAACAGGAATAGAGCTAAATGAGCATTATTGAGTAACTTGGTGATTGGGTGGGAGTGATGAATCATATCCTACTCACTGTAGGGGGAAGGGAGAGAGGCAGGTGGAGACCATCTTGGAATGTGCTCCACCACTACCTACTCCAAGGCTATCTATTTATCCTATGGGAAGGATCCCAGAGGACTCTACAAGTACCATTATAGCAGCTTGATACCACTTTAACTGCCATGTTAAAATTCAAGGAGTGTTGCAAAGTTTTCCTGATTAGAAAAATCTAAGCTCTGTGAGATTAAAGATAAAAAATAAAATTAAAAACTCCCTAGATTCCATAGGATGGAGCCATGACAGTTAATGAGATACAAAACTTCTCTTCCAACAACTGCCCCTTCAATATAACCATCTACCTAAACTGGGTCCAAGGCTCTCCCCCACTTGAGGAAGAGTAGCAGAGAGGGGAAAACAGATGGTACAAGCCCACAACTGCGGCTGCGACTGCTACTGAACAGAACCAGGATGCATACAACCAATATAGCATTGAAAATCCCTCCCTCAACAGAGGTGGTGGCCTCCGGCATAGTTTATCTGCTACTTATCAAGCTGTGCTTTCCACACTACCGAGACAAATCAAAAAGCCTTTACCACCAAGGCCATAGCTAACGACCCATTAACGAACCTTTCTTGATAGGTTTCAGCACCTTAAGCCATGGTTCACTTTAAGGCTAAGGATACCATTGTCTCCCTAACGAGCCTATTTAGGCCATTGTTCATCTGATGAGCCTAATTAAGGCCAGGGTGACTAGAGGTCAAAGCTGCCTATAAGAGTCAGGATTTGCACCAGCTGTATTCAGACCGATGAAGCTGTTTGGATGAACAGCGAAACGTTTCTATCTCTCAAAAAAGAAGTCCAGTAGCCATGACTCAACTTCCAGATAAACTCACCTGGATGACTGAGAATCTTCACAGACAACCAATATAGCATGACCCCTGTATCAGCAGAGGAACCATTCAAAGCCCTCACCCCCACCGCCACCCCGGATGTTGAAAAATGTGAATTATAATGAACATTATTAAATAGTAAATGGTATACACAGCATGGTCTCTGGCCCCCTCTAGAAGATATTTCTGGTCATGACACTGTAGAAATAAATCTATCTCACAAACACTATACATAGCATGGTCTCTGCCCCCCTCTAGTGGATAGTTGTGGTAGCTTCACCTTTAGAAATATGTGTTTCTAGGTTTTTTCTTTTAATATTTTTAGACCATGGGTAAGTGAATCAGCAGATATTGATCCCATGTATAAGGGGGTCCTACCCTACTTAAAAGGAGTAGATATAACCAGCATGTGATATTTTATTTATTTATTTATTTATTATTGCATTTGTATCCCGCCTATCTTCGAGAACGAACATTAACACTATTGGGCAACAATGCATGCATGAGTTTGGTACCAACAATGTCACTGTGTCACATTCATGGTTTCTGTAAAAAAAAAAAGAATGCACAATTTCATAATGATTAATAAGAATTACATGCTGTCAGAATGATTTCTTCCTTCGGGAAGACGGGCGGTATATAAGCCCAATAAATAAATAAATAAATAAATAAAATAATTCCTATATATGTATAACAACTCTTCTTTATAGTCATAGAGTACACATGAATGGGTTGCCATTCCCTCCTTCTGAGGGATGGTGCAGCTTGTCACACAGGTTGGCGTATCTACTGGGAGGCACTGTAGAGAATCTAACTCTTCTGCAGCTGAAGATTCCAAGTCACTGAGTTTCCCCAGCCAGCTAGGTTTTTCATAATAGGAAATGACAAGAAAAATATTCCAGAGAATAAAAGACCCAAAGGAAACAGATTCTTACCTCCTGCTGGACTCCCTCAGGATTGAGTCTGATTAAAATTTGGAGCAGCACTAGAGATAGATAGGAAATGATGGGTAGGTGGTTTGTGCTGGCTTGTTTACTGGCTGAATAGGTGTTTGCTGGTCCCCAGCCCCATCTCAGTTTATGCCAGATAAGTGGACTGGGAACTGCCAAAACACCAGTGTCTAATCAAAGCAATGTGTATATACCACCCCAAAGTGCTTAAAACACTCTCTGGGCTGTTTACATTTTAATTATGCAGGCTACACATTGCCCCCCCACCCCACCCCCAATGAGCTGAGTACACATTTTACAATCTTGGAAGGATAAAAGGCCAAGTCAACCTTGAGCTGGCTACCTGAGCCTATTGAGATTGAGCTAAGGTCATGAGTAGAGACTTGACTGCAGTAATGACGTTAACCCCTGCACCACGATGCTCATTACTCACTATTCAATAAATGGTGGAAAGTGAACCCTCAGACCTCTGAAATCAGAACCAGCTCTCAGCCTTGGCTGGCCCACCCAGGCATTTTGTAACCTGAAGGATTGTGACTGGAATCAAATCCCAGCAGGGAGGATGGAAGAGCACCCTTCACTCTGCCTCATGGCAGCGCCCTCATGGAGGACATTTGGACAGGACACAGACATGCAGTGTGCTGTCCTCCAGCCAGAAGAGTACTTAAAGGGAGGACCTGAATGCGTTCCCCTCCATCTTCTACAGCTGTCTGAGGTTGCTTTGGTCTGTTTAATGCTAGGGCTCTCCCTCCCCCTGCAGCTGAATACTGAAAGGACTGGATGCCAAACCATGTTGAAGATTCCCCCCCCCCCCAAATCAATCTAAAGCAGGGATGGCGAACCTATGGCACGCGTGCCAAAAGTGGCACGGAAAGAGCTTTCGCCTTGCACACGACATGCTCCTTGCCCCCCCTTCCCCCTCCGCTGCAACAGCCATGAGGAATTTGTGGAGGGGGAAGTGGGGGGGGGTAGGGAGCATGTCAGGTGCAAGGCTGACCCTGCCATTGCCAATGCCATCGCTGCCCTTGCCTCCGCCCCTGACCCCGCCTCCGCCAACCCCGCCGCCATCCCTTCCCCTCCTACCGCTGTCGCCGCCACCACTGATAACTCTGACCCCATCGCCCTTGCTGCCCTCGACCTTGCCCCACCCCTGACCCCCACTGCCGCCAATCCCAACCTCCCCCACCGCCGCAGCCATCGCCCTTGCCGCCCCTGCCGCTGCCAATCTGACCCCGCCTCAGCTGCCATCCCTGCCCCTCCCACCCTGACCCCGCCCCCTCCATCACCCTTGCTGCCTTCGCCTCCTTCCACACACCCCACCGCCGCCAATCTCGACCATTGCTGCCACCACCACCGCCGCCGCCACCACTGCCGCCGCCGCTGCTCCCACCGCCACTGAGTTTGGGCACTCGGTGGCAAAAAGGTTCGCCATCCCTGATCTAAAGGGACAAGAGGAATCCATTTTTTACCTGAGCTGGGACCTTTTCTACAACTGGTAGAAGACAAAAGTTTTGTAGTGGGAAAAAAGGAGGAAGGAAAGGATAATAAAAGATGGATAATAGAATGTCAATGATGGAAACTCACCAAACGAAATGTGTTATATTGTAAAACTTTTATGTGTTTTATTCTTTTTCTTTTTCTTTTTCTCTTCTTTGTTTTATATTTTTCTTTTTATGCCTATTTCTTTTTAAAAATTATAATAAAATAAATATTTTTAAAAGAGAGAAATAAATCAATATAGAACAAAATGTAAATAACAATCCTAACTATACCCAAAAAACCTTTGCACTACGATGCAAGAAGTAACTGCATGTACAGGAGAAGCAGCAGCCGGAGGGTTTAAAATCAATACCTCTGTTGAGTAGCTTGGAAAATTTTAAGTTAGTCTTGCTGTTTAAAAAAAGATCCCCTTGGAATCCTTAGCTTTGTACCTGAAATAATTGAAAGGTATTACATTTAATCCTGAGGACTATCTGTCAGAAAACATCATAATAAGCTCAGTTTAACAGATAATATTGTACTTACAGCAGTCTGGGCCTATCTAAATAGAGCAGTAACGGATCCACTGATCAATATCTCTGAGTAAGAATAAGTCCTAATTGCATCTATCTGGGCAGCAGGGTTACTTCAGGGCCACCACATGCATCCCATCCCATTGCTTCATGTGAGGTAAATAATGTCCATATAGCAATCTATAGTGGGCTATTATGGCCTCAATAAAATGCCCCTAAGTGGAAAATACTTTACTCTTTCCTAGACCCATGGAATACCATATTTCTTGGAGGCACTTGAAGCCATAACATTGCCTTAGGGGTGACTCTTGTGATGTATTAAGCATATTTTAATGCTCACCATCCTCTCAGGAGGTGCCAGTGTTTGAAATCTGCTTAACAGACGGAAGAACCCACGGGGAACAGCACTCTCGGCACTAAGAGTGGCTGGATGGAGCACTGCTGTGCAGAAGTTAATTCAGAAATTACTGGGGACATAAGCATCAAAAGGGAGAAGGGGAGAATTTAAGAAGAGTCCTGCTCATTCCATTCAAAGGCCTGCTTAGTCTAGCCTTCTTTTCCCAGAGTAGATAATCTGTTATGCATCAGAAGCCCTAAGTACATGTCAATGCAACATCAACTTTCCACCTCACATTCACAAATACATTGCGAGGATTTCATTCACCTGAAAGGAATGGCTGATTCACAGCCTTCTGTAACGGGTCCGTGCCAGCAAAAAGAGACAGTCTCTCGCAGAGTAAAGCAAACAGCCTGGTTCTCAGGAAAATGATTTATTGGTTGCAACCAGGAAGATCTGTACCCAACGGCAGTTAAGCAAAGACCTTCCTCGAACAAAGGGAAGGCACTTAGTTTTATAGTTTAAAATTTCTGCTCATCTTCCCCCCTCCCAATTGGGTCACGTCACATCCGTCGGTTACACATCAAACATTAATTGGCAGTCTTAGCTATCTTGCATTCCTGTTGGCAACATTTAAACATTTTAATTGGCAAAAAGGGGGTTTTTACACAGTGAACAGAATGGTACAGAAAAACACAGGCAAAGAGGCCTCTTTTAGCCTTGAAGATGACAAGTGATGAATCCCAGGCCGAGCTCGGCCAGGCACGGAGATAAGGTCTGAAGTCATCTACAATTATCTTGTGGAAAAAAAAACACCAAGGCTTACTTTTGAATCTTATTGCTGAGAAAGCTTTTTAAGGCTTGCTAAAAATGTCCTGTTTGCAGGAATTGTTTAAAGGAATAAAAGAATACATAAGGCTTTATATATGTGTGCTTATTATTCTAAATATATATATATACTGTGTGTGCTTGCAAAGCATAACTTGGAATATATATGTATAAAAGGCCATGAAGCCTGTCTAAATGTAAAGCATAGTTTAAAATATATATTGATAGGCTTGTCATTATGCCTAGAGATTATTGATACAGCCAAATCATTCCCTTCACACCCACGACGTAAGAAAACCTGATAAAATCTGCAGGATGGCTCAGTGTAGGTCTCTTGCGGCAGAGTCAGAGGCTGGGAGTTCAATTCCCCACTGGGCCTTCCAGACATCCTGGACTTCCAGCTCTGCAGTCCCAAGTCTAATATCCCAGTGTTATTATTGATATTCTTACAGGATGAAAGCTTTAAGGCAGGCGTGTCCAAACTTTTTGCAAGAAGGGCCAGATTTGGTGTGGTGAAAATGTGTGGGGGCCGACCATTCAGCCATACTTGGTCCCCAGATTGGACTTTGGTCAAGCCTCTAGGACATACAAGGAGGTGGGGAGGATGCTGCAGCAACGGAGCCAGTGGCGGGTAGGCTGGGGAGGTGGCTGGGGGGACGGACGGAGGCAGGGAGGGAAGGCAAACCATAAAACTGCAAGCTGATGTCTCCGTCTGATATGGGGATGGGCCAGCTGGTGGGGTTTCATGGCAGGCTGAGCCGGTGGGAAGAAGAGGCTGTGGGCCAATCAAAACTTGAAAACGGGCCACATTTGGCCCCCGGGCCTGACTTTGGACATGCCTGCTTTAAGGCAAGAGGTGAAGTGTTTGCTCTATATTTTTAAGGTCGGAGAATAAGAGGAGTCTTTAAAACAACGTTTGGGAACCTTTCCTGGCTTGACGGCCAAATTGGCTCTTGGCAAGTATGTTTGGGGCCACACACTAGCAGCAGGAGTGGCCACATCCCAAAGACATGTGGTTCACAGGCACTATCCTTGTCATTCTGTCATGCACACACATGCACATGTCTTCATGTTGGTCTTGCTTGAGGTTCTCCATCTGGAGGAAGACTCCTACCACTTTTCAGATCCTTCCTGAAGTACCAGGAGATTTTCTGGTGCGTTGTTCACCATGCAAAGTATGTAGCACTAGAGATGGGTATGAAATGAACTTTTAGTTCATTTCGTTATTCATTTTATTATGTAACGAAATGAATAACAAACCCCAGAGTGGATTTACAATGAAATGAACCGAACTGGAAAAAAAATGGTTCGGTTCAGTTCATTTCATTAATGGAGGCACCGGAGATGTCTCCTATCAGATGCTGGTCCTGGAGTTCCGGTCTTCCTGGCTGCAGGGAGGGGCGACCAGGAAAAAAAATGGCGGCCAGCCACACAACAGCTACTGCAGCCAGCAAAAGAAAAAAAGCTGCACAGTTGGTGCTTGGAAAAAGCCAGTGCCTCAAAAAAAAAAAAAAAAACTGCCACAGGGGCCAGGATCGCCTCACCGCTGCCGCCACCACCGTGGCCGCCACCGCCGCCAGCCAGTAAGGATGATTGAAGAAGAAGAAGAAGATGATGATGTGGATGAGGATGAGGATGCTGCCAGTCCAGTTGGTGAGTGGTTGTCAACATCTTTTTTTTTATTTTTTTAATGTTTTTTTCCCAGCCTGTGCGCTGTCAAATGGATTAAATTGCGCAAAGTGGGAAAAATGAATAACAAATCAACAAACCAATGAAATGAATTTTTCAAAAACAAATTCATTAAAAACAAAGTGAACCAAACCAAACCCTAACCAAATCGAATCGCCATTTTTTTTGGTTCGTGCCCATCTCTACATAGCATGCAGGAGAATCCCACTGTTCAATCTGGTAATGTTGTTAATCCTGTATTTGTCATTTTCGCTGCTAGAGAGGGGGAAATATGTGATGGATTTTCTTGAAGAACATGCCTGCATTTTCTTTTATGGTCCATCGGTAGCTGTAACACCGATCGGTTCATAACGAGCAACACCGTTAATCACTGACTGGGGCAGCAGTAATGAGGATGGCAATGGCGAGATGCCCAACAAAGTCAATGAATTAGCACAAAAAGTTTCCCCTTTTTAAAAAAAGTAACATTCCAGGCTCTGGTTTTTGGCAGAACTGTAGAGATGTTTAAGAAAATCTGAACTTGGCTGCTGGGAGGTTGCCATCTGCTGTTTTGAGGGCACCTGAATTTACTCTCGTTTAACTGCTTGAGTAGACAGAAGGCTATGCTGATAACTCTGAACTGTGTTGTGCTATAATTTCCAGGATATTCTCCTGGCTGCAATTCAGCTGTAATTAATACAATTGCTGCTTACGATGGAACAAAGTTTAATGGACGGGGGAAATACTCTCTCTCTCTCTCTCTCTCTCCCCCTTCCTCCTTATGAGCTGCTGAACTTATGAGCAATTGACTTAAGAGCGGAAAACTTGGCGTTTTAACTGCTGCCTTACAAATTTTAGATGCGGTCTGCTCAACTTAATTTTTTTTGTTTATTTTTCTTTTTTCATTTTTTAGATATGACTGCTTTACTTATGAGTTGTTTGACATATGAGGATGCATGCATTTGGCATGGATTAACCTCGTAAGTAGAGGTACCACTGTAGATGGAATGCAATTGACATTTCTGTATTAGTAACATTTGACAGGGTTTAGAATTTAAAATAATAGGGTAATTAAATTGGAAGGGGCCTCTAAGGCCATTTAGTCCAATCTCCTGCTCAGTCAAAGCAGATCTGACAGATGGTTATCCAATGTTCTCTTGAATGCCTCCAGTGCTGGAGCACTCGCCATCTCCCAAGTCAATTGGTTCCATTGTTGTACTGCTCTTACAGTTAAGAACTGAGGTTCAGCCTAAATCTGGCTCCTTTTTGCTTGAGCCCATTATGATGTGCCCTGTGCCCGGTGATGACAGAGACCAGATCCCACCCCTCCTCTTGAAAAATGGTAACATATCTCATCCCCCCCCCCGAGTCTTCTTTTCTCAAGACTAAACATGCCCAATTCTTTCAGTCTTTCCTTAGAGGGCTTGTTTTCCAGTTCCTTGATCATCGTCATTGCCCTTCTCTGAACTTGCTCCAGTTTTGTGACATCCTTCTTCAAGTGTGGTGTCCAGAATTAGACACTGTACTCAAGGTGAGGCCTAACCAGTGCCAAATAGAGGAGGATTAGTCCACTTCCCATTTAAGGAAGCAGGGCAAAGCTCACGGGTAAAGTTCAGGCTTCAAATGCAGAATGTCCCTTGACTTTGACCTTCCAGATGTTGGTAGAATCCAACGTCTTGCCATCTCAAAACCAACCTGGCAAAATGGCAAGGGATAAAGGCAATTGTTCTTCAGTTACATCTCCATGTTCCCCAAACTAAAATAAAATATTTTTTTAAAAAAGTGAGATGCTCAGGAAACAACCAAAAACCCCTTTAATTCTAATTAGAATGAAACTAAGTGTCAAATAAGACCACACAGAGAGCATTTCTTTAGCAGCAACTTAAAATTTCCATGCCAGAGGAACTCAGTTTGAAAAGTGAGTCCATATTTACCTTTCCATCCATGATAGATAGATTGGGGAGACAGAAATCCAAGCTGCCACTTTGATGCTTTCATTCCAGCTGCACAGGCAGTAGTCAAGCAGGTGGTGGGGAAACAGGCAGGCACTCCAAGCAACAATAAAGGAAATGGTGGGAGAATCCCTCCAAAAACTAATATAATTTAAAGGATGAACAAGCAGGGAACCCAAGTAACCCTCCCCCCAAAAGTAAACTTAAAGTGGAACAACAACACCGGGAAAAGCAGTGGCCATGAGAGCATATCAATGAGGAATAAATCCAGTCCAAAATGGAAGTCAGAGGGATTATTGCAGCAACAACAATGGTTATCACCAAGAACTAGGGATGGGCATATTGTTTCGGAACCAGTAGGTTATGAAACGAACCATGCGAGCCCAAGTGGTCCTCAGAACCAGCTGATACACGCAGTAAAATCCAATGAAGAAGCATGCTGCAACATCATCTTTTCTGCTTCCTGCTGCTGGCCAATGAGAGAGGGAGGTGGGGTGATGCCTGTCCCTACACAGCTCCTGATTGGCCAGCATCACAGTTCTAGCACAGATGATGTCACAGCATGCTTCCTCATTGAATTTTAACCCTGCGCGAGACAAAGGTAAAGCAATTGGATCTGCGTGTATCAGCTGGTTCTGAGGACTACTTGGGCTCACGTAGTTCATTTCATATCCTACTGGTTCTGAAATGAAATGCCCATCCCTACCAAGAACTATAGCGAAACAGCAGCCATGCCAGTTTTGTATAACTCTTTTAAAGCTTCCCCTTCCTCAATCTTGCAAGATGTTCTCTTTATCCTTAGTGGCTGCCAATAGCTCTCCTCATGACTGTTGTGGTTCTGTTTGTTGGAACAATATTAATATTAATTTTGCATACAAGTGTCAAAGTACAGAAGTATTCAAAAGAGGAAAAATAAAATATAATAGTTTTGTTATACTTCTTTTTCAGAATCCTGACTCTACCTTATTTGTTTTTGAAATTTAGGTTAATCCAAAATGACATCCCATCTTTCCTGTCCTTCCCTGTGTCCTAATGGTGTACTTGCAAACAATGAAATAATTAAAATGTCTTGCTTTTCAATAAGGTAAAGGGTACACACCAGGAGAAAACTCAGTGTATTTCTAGAGAGAAATGGGAAGGTGGACATCTTAAGGATTGTAAGCATGGTTTAAGTCCCAAGTGGAAGGTGGGTTGCACAGGGCTTGTTTTGTTTTGGTTTGGTTAGCTTCATATCTGTTTGTATAAATGTTATTTGCTTTTCTTTTCTTTTCTTTTGTACTGTCACATTTTTTTTACTAATATGAATATATTGAAGATACCCTGATCCTGCTTCTAAAATACCTCACTGCGTGCACACCTGGGAAGCCATATTTGTGTGTGTGTGTGTGTGTGTGTGTGTACATGTGTGTGTGTGTATTGTGTGTATGTGGGCATCTGCACCAGCTTCTTAAGAGCAGTTGGAAATTGCTTTGAGGATTGGGATAAACAAGGCACAGGTGGAGTGGAGTAGAGCACCAATATGAGTCTCCAGGAGACTCCCATAGGTAACTCTTCCACATTTGATCTGAACCACTTAGAGAAGCCTGCAGAACTGGTTTTGCCGGAGCTTTTTCCTGGAGGTGGAGAGACTAATGTAAATTTGTTTGCTGAAGAGTGCCCTGCTGCAGAATTGTCTTCGACATCCTTAAAACGTCGCCTCTGTTGTCACAACTGGAAAACATTCACACATCAATACTCATACTCCTCACCTGAAACACCAGATTATTTTGTGGACCCAATTCATATACATTGAATAGAATGCAGAAACAAGGGTGATGCATTTTTCAAATGTCTGCTGAGTGGGGAAAAAATCTCCTTCCTTCCTTCCTTCCTTCATTTAATAAAGAGAAGATTGGGAAAGAAATTGCTAAGATCAGATGATGTAAAAGCAGAGGGGAAAATCTGTTTTCCAGTTTGGGGCAATTTCCTAAGCATTTGTTACATTTCTGAAATTATGCAAATTTTCGATAAAAAACTGTAAATATGAAATTAAGTATTTCTTTGCTAAATATTCAAATGCATTTTGAAAGAGATGTGAGAAAGTACTGTATACTTCCCAAAAGAGTAGAATACTGGGAGTTGGTATAAAATAGTAACTTTCTCCATCACTCCATTTTCTCTGAAAATTCATATATCCTAGCAACATTTTGAAATGCAGTGTAGTGTGATGGATAGACTGATGGATTAGGACTCAGAAAAAAAGCTAGGTCCAGAGCCCCACTGAGCCATGGATACACAACCATCTGACAGATATACTTTGATCTGGATTCTTGCATGGAGCATAGGGTTGGTCTTATAGGCCACATTCAACTCCATAATTCTATGATTCTATGATTCTATGATTCTATGGAAACTCTCCAAGCAATAGAGCTGGTCAAACCACTTCCTAAATATCTTGCTTACCTTGAAAGCCCAACTAAGGTCATTATGAATCAGGTCCGGTTTGATGGCACATAAGATAAAGGTGTATTTTGACCTACAGACTTATTGAGAAATACATAAAATTCAGAGGAATGCCAAGGGTAGTTGGATTTCAATGGACACATGATTACACTGGGAGGGAGGAGAAATACAGACTGTGCTTGACCATCTCTAGTCAGGAACAATCCTAGCCATGAAAACTAACAGAACAGATATGGTAACAGATCCTGTTTTGCCAGCGGAGAATAATTGGCCCCAAGCAATCAATAACAGCTGCAGTTTTACTTAATCACGTATCCTCCCGTTCACAGAATGCTCTCCAGAGATGTACAAGCATTTGATTTGACTCAATAACATGTCTGGTTCTCCTGTCTGCTGGTACAGAAGGGATTTCTTAAGTCCATGTCACTCTTCATTTTCCAGAATAGTGTATCAGTGACTTCACTGCATGAAACTAAACCAGCAATTGAAGGCGGTTTGGAAGATACCTCTGTATAGCTGTTAATTTGCCACTTGGCTCTGTTTAATAGTCTGAGTAATAATATCAGTCATGGGAGAGAATAGGAACTGTAAACTAACAATAACAACAACTGCAAAATCTGCTTTGAATCCCAACTTTTCATGTACTGATATCAATGTCATTGGTTGTGCTTTTGTAACAGTGTATAAGAAGGGCTTGGAAAGCAGGAACAGGCAAGGATCTTAACTTGTTGCTAGAAGTATGTATAGGCATTAGAGATGGGCACAAAATGAATGTTTTTCATTTCATTATTTGTTATTCATTTTGTTACGGAATGAAACAAATAATGAAGGGACCCATCAAAGAACAACAGAGTGAAACAAAACAAAAAATTCTGTTTCGTTTGATTTGTTTTTGTTTTCCCATAGGACTGCCCCACTCCTAATTATTGGTTGCAAAATAGTACACACAACACCATCTGTTTTAACGTCACATGTATGTTGGTTCTGTTTTTGTCAGGTCCCTTTGTAGGGATAAACAAAGCCTAAAAAGTGGTGCCTCTTGATTTTAGAAAGAGCCACCAAGTCCAAAAGATCCTAGAAGCACAGCTTCTTTCTTTCTCCCCCTACCAATGCTCTCCTAACCTCTTTCCACACATAATGGAGGAGCCTTGGTCTTCGTACCAATGGACTGAAGTGACCGTGCATTAATATGTTCGCAATACATACACAAGCTTGTCTTTCAGTATATGCATTCCATGTACCCCCAGTCTTCCACTACTCGTCTTTAAGCAATAACAATGCTCCTTCTTTCCAGACCCCCCCATGTGATCACTTCATAACTGAACTTAGCAATTTGGAAATACCTGGTCTTTCAGGGTAGAGGGATGGTGGTTTGTTTATCCCTGTTTGACTTGATTCAACCAATCCAGAGGTCATTCCCCTAAACCAGTGCCTCCCAAGTTTGGGTTACCCAGGTTCTTGAAGTACAGTTCCCAGAAGCCTTCATGACCAGCTATGCTGCCCAGGGTTTCTTGGACTTGCAGTCCAGGAACACTTGAGTTATCCAAAGTTGGGGACCACTGCTCCCCATGGTTGCATATGCATGTACACAAAGACACACAGACACTTACATGTACTTAGTCCCTAGGAAATGAGAAGATGTGGATTTTGAACCTTAGAAGGCATTTCCAGCTCCTGAAATTACTTCCACTAGACTGAATAATATTTTGACATGTTTTACTCTGACTGTTTGAATCTCCTAATTCCTCAAGGAAGAAATTACAATATAGCCAAGTTGTAAGATTGCATCATTTTAAACTGCAAAAGAGCAACTTAATATTTCTTTGTAGAATGCAAATTGATGGGAAGTTCACACAGTGATTGAGACTTGCGATCCCTGATGGCATGCCACCTTGCTTTACAACTGTGCTCATCATTGGCATCCTTCAGTCTCGAAAGACTATGGTATCATGCCTGGAGTAGCCTAAGAACAACACCTAATGTGACTAAATAGACCAATTCGGGAATGGCAGTCTCTACCGCACTGGGGACAGATGTATTCTGTTTCTTGCCCAGTCCTCGAGTTTTGTTCTTTCCATGCCTGCCTCTTTTCCTCTTCCTGTTGGACAAATGCCTCTTCAAATTTATGTAGACCATGCTGTATCTCTTGCCTCCAGACAGTGCGAACAGAGGTCAGGGTTTCCTGTCTGTTGAGGTCCATTCCCAAGGCCTTCAGGTCCCTCTTACAGATATCCCTATACTGCAGCTCTGGTCTCCCCCTGGGGCGCTTTCCCTGCACTAGTTCTCCGTATAGAAGATCTTTTGGGATCTGGCCGTCATCCATTCTCACAACTGTGCTACCCTAATTATTAATCTTCTAGATGTTCTAGAAGAACTGACTAGATGACAAGCTTTTCACCAGAATATAGCTCTGGATCAGTGGCTCCTTTTCTGGCAGTGCATCTATCAGCAGCAATTGGAATGATGAAAGAGCTTTAGCCATCTGGAACGTCTACATCACAAGATACTGCACATTAAACCGTCAAAAGTGACAAGCCAGGTGGCTAGGTCTGGAGAACAAGATGTGCAGTGTTATAGGCTTGTCACTATTTTATCTGGTAGGACCGGCACTCATCTCTGGGCCTAGCCTGCTTCTAGATGAGGCCATTGGTTGCTATGGAGTCTTAAACCATGTACAGGCATCTTCAGAATCAACAGCTAGTTGAATAGTCATGTGAACTGGGACTTTGGGTATTCACAGTGCCCTCTACCAGAAAGAGTCAGCCTGTGTAGCCATGGACTCCCAGATGAAGGGAAGGGTATTGGAATCAGCATGCTGGTGTCCAGATAGATGGTCAGATACCAGAAGAAGTGTCAATTATGAAAGGTTGTATTCTCTCACTTCTACTTTTTAATATCTATTTAGAAAGAATTTTCTGGGATGCTCTTGAAGGAAAGAACCATTGCCCTCCCAGTCCAGAAATAAAGAGGCAAGACACATTTGTGGGATTAAAATTGAGCCACAATTTATTGATATGAAATTCACTCAATTCAGTTGATAAACATCCCTTAAACAAGGAGGCCTGAATGTAGTGCAAGCAGATCAGTTCATGATTCCTAATCTTATTAGAAGGGCACTGCCCACCTGCCCACCTATTTATACTTGTTCCTAATTTCCTAATTCATTTCCTAATTCATATTGAGGGGTGATTGGCTCACTAGGGAATATTATTCAATAAATTTCACCTGACTTAAATTTTCTACTTGCACTACCCACCAATTGTGACCAGTTTAAACATCCCCTCTGCCTTAAAGAGAATGGGATGGGTGAAAACTCACTGCCACTCGAGTCCAATTTGATTAGCAGCCAAAAATTCCCATCCGGCCCTTACACGACCAACTACTCTCTTTTCTCAATTGGGAGAGTGGGTGGGAAGATGGCTGGATCACAAAAGAGGCCTCTCACCATGTGGTGAGGCCTTATGAAGGTTTTGGCCCCTGCTGGGCAGCTCCTAGGCTTCACAAACGTGACACTAGCCAGGTGTATGGCAAAGTAGCCCCGCCAAGCACTACAGCTGTTTTGGAGTTTCCAAGGTGTGAAAGTGAATGGGATTCTTGTTAATAGCATAAGATACGCTGACAACATTGTCCTCTTTGCAACAAGTCTGGCAGATTTGCAAGGAGTATTGGATTCTGTTGCTGCAGAAAGCACTGCAATGGGATTGCAACTTAACATGAAGAAGACAAAATGGGTGGTTATCAGCAAAAAACCAAAATGGTTCACATAACCTTCTCAAGATCAGCAGTGATGTAATTGAGAGAATGTTATCTTATAAATACATGGGATGCTTTGTCAATGATAACTGGGATCCTTCATGTGAAATTCATTGCAGAATTGAAGTTTTTTTCTGGAAAATGAGGAAAGTCTTGAGAAACCAGGACTTATGTATCAGACTTTGTACTCAAATACTTCGATCCTATGTATTCAGCATACTTCTCTATAGTGGTGAAACTTGAACCCTTACAGACACATTATGCAGGAAGCTGGAAGCATTCAAAATGTGGATGTAGAGATGAAAACTGAAGATACCTTAGATAGCCAGAGTCACTAATGTGGCTGTATTACAGCACCTGAATAAAAAGTAAGAAATCTTCAATAATCACACAAGAACCTTTATTGGCATACATTCATATAAAACAGAGGCAGCAAAATGTAAAATAAGAGGTAGGAAGTAAATAAATAGGTTTAAAATGAATTAAAAATTGGGTTAATAGCAGGCCTTGGCCCCAAACTATTTACTGATATTTAAAACAGTGGCCAAATATTCAGCCACTGAGGCTGTCAATTCCGGATGTTTGTCCTCAAGGAGACGCTTTGTTATACTCTCTGGGGATCCAGAAAAAATAGAAATGTAAGGGGTGTAAAGAGAAGAACACTGCAGTATTTCGGACACGTAATGCGCAATAAGAAATGTCATCTGCTGCAAGGTATCCTTCAAGGAAAAATAGATGGGAAGCATGGACCAGGGCGTAGAAGAACATTCCGGTTTAAGAACTTAAGCGAATGGTCTGCAGTAAACACAGCTGCTCTGTTTAGACTAGCTTTAGATAGAAACCAGTTCAGGCTACTGATCGCCAACATTCTACAAGGACCTGGCACTTGAAGAAGAACACTATAAATAGATGACTCCTAATTGGGGCATGAGTGGTATATCATAGCAACTTTAGGGTCAAACATTTGCATTCTTTATTAATGGTGTAAGTTGAACATCCTCCTCGTATTAGATTAACATTTTATTATGCATCCAATCCCCTCAGCATCACTTGAAACAAATGGAGTTTGTAAAAGAGGAGTGCTGGTTTGGCACCCGAACAATGCGGCAAAAGCTTGTTAGACCTTAGGGCATGAATAACAGGTTTGGAAGTTTGTGCTGGTTTGTTTAGCAGCCAAACAGGGGTTCACCTCTTCCACCACTCAGAGCCTTTTCACACGACCCCTAAACTCCGTGGCAAATGGCTCCCAGCTCCGGAGCTTAAAATTGTTTCCCCACCAGCTCCGGAGTTTACAGAAAATTAAGTGCGACCACGCCCACCTAAGCGCATCCCAGTGCACTATTCAGGTACCTGCTCTCCGGGGGTGAAAAATCCCTGATGCGGATCTAACGTTGTGGGTGCCGGGCTCTGCTCACTTCTGTTTGTTGTTTTTTTGCCCCCTGCCCCTTTAAGAGATCTGAATGCTGCCGGGAAAAGAGCAAGACCAACAGAACGGAGGTAAGCCAGCATTATTTTCTTTCTTTTTTTCTCCCTCCCCTCACGCAGACAGCAGCCAGGAGTGCAGAGGGGGTGGGAACACAGGAATAGCGACAAACCCCCATGATCTCTGGTCCGAATTTAAGTGGCCAGTGGATCTTAGGGGTCGTGTGAAAAGGCTTTCAGAGACTGTGCCTAGAGGAGGTAGTTGTGACGGAACCCTAAAGGTGAGGGCATGAATATGCAAATGGTTTGGCCAGTCATTGGGTTGGTGGGTGGGGTTGTGCCACATATAAGGGAATGACTGTTGGAAAGGCAGTTGAATAGAGACTGAAGAGGGACTGGATAGGGTCTGGTTAGGACTTGTTTATGTAACCGCTGAATGAGAACATGAAATTATAACTGTGTGTTAAGTTTACAATTAAATAACAATAAAAGCCTCAAGTCAGTAATGTACGTTGATGATTCTTTGTGTTCTAAAGAAAATAAACTTCAAGGTTATTTTGAAAAGTTAAAGCATGTGTCATTTCCAGTTTATTCCTCAGAATAAGAATTAAAAGTATTGCTAAATGGTGGCAGCACAGAGAAACCAGGTTACAACAAAGTTTTAAAGTGTGATTGGGGTGTGAAAATCCCGGTTTGTCACAGTAGTGTAGGGGAGCCAGGGTGCAGCCTCGGAGTGGGTACCTGTTGGTGGATCTTTGACACACCAAGCCCCTGTTCAGCCACTAAAGATGGTTCATGCTCATCTCTGCTATGCTTCTTTTTAGGAAAGTTGTAAAAGGGCAGCAAGTACATAAAAGATAATCCTGGAACTGAAAAGAAAGCTTTGAAGTCTTCTTCTTGTTGGGTTTGTCAGAAGACCTCAATCTTCTGAACTGCTTTGGCTGAAAACTCGTAGTTCCTTTGAACATACTTTTATGTTTCTGTTGTAAAATCAATTTTACTGTGTCAACTTTCAGAATAATCACGTTCTTTTTCATAACAGTCTTTGTGGATTCTTCTTGAATTGGGTGAATCTGTTTCATTGAACCCTCCTGGCTTTATGCCTCTATGACAATTTACATCCCAAGAAGAAAGAGACTTCTTTTAAATATTATTTTACCTCGGGAAGGTCACATTTCACTTTTCTAGCCAGCCTCCTGCTGTGGGGGTCTCTGTGGTATATTGTTTCAGATTTACATTTCCTGCCAGAACTGGTTTTTCTCTAGGTCTTCAATGTCCCTTGACCCCAATTGTGCTTGGAGTGTTTTGTAGGAAAGAAATCTCACCAGATTTGCTTTCCATAACACTAGAACAGGTTTTATGTGCAGATGGAAAGGGATATAATGTCTTTAGGACTAATAATCTACCCAGATATTCTCTGTCTGAATCAACAGAGACAGCACTGGTGGTGGAAGAGTTTGCTCCCTGTGCGTAGTCTTTGGCCATAAATGCCTGGAAATTGCCCAAGTCATTGATCAAAAAAGTGTTGCTTGAAGTGATAAAGCCTTTGGGGCACTAGATTTAAGAAAAAGATGTTGGCTGCCCTGGGAACTGTGTTAGTGTTCAGCAAGGATGGAATATCCGATTAGGGTTGCTGGAAAAAAACAGAAAGTCAGTAAGGAAGGAAGGGGGTTGGGAATGGATAAGTTCATCTCCATATAGATCAGGCATGCCCAATGTCAGGCCCGGGGGCCAAATGCAGCCCGTTTTGAAATTTCAAGCGGCCCACGGCCTCTTCTCCCCGCCAGCTCAGCCTGTCATGCATCCCTGCCAGCTGGCTTCTCTCCATACAGGATGGAGGTGTCAGCTTGCAGTTTTACGGTTTCCCTGCCCTCCCTGCCTCTGTCCATCCCCCCCCCCCAGCCACCTGCCCAGCCTACCCGCCCCTGCTGCAGCATCCTCCTTGCCCCCTTGCATGTTATAGGGACTTGTCCAAAGTCTGGCCCAGGGTTCAAATGCGGCTGAATGGTCAGCACCCATACATTTTCACCTTGACAAATCTGGCTGTCCTTGCAAAAAGTTTGGACACCCTTGATTTAGATGGTGCAGTATAGAAATCTAATAAAATAAATAAATA
>JAHTLZ010000065.1:6443765-6461547 GCA_023846285.1 Phrynocephalus versicolor
CAAACAAACAAACAAACAAACAAACAAACAAACAAACAAACAAACAATAAATAAATAAATAAATAAATAAATAAATAAATAAATAAATAAATAAATAAATAAATAAATAAATGTACTTGGATTTCAACTTCCAGAAATCCTAGACAGCACAATGGCTAGTGGTGAAGGCTTTGGGGAGTTGACCTCCAAGAACAGCTGAGCACCCAATGTTTCGGGACCAGCCAGAAACCCATGCAGATGTTTTGACAGTGGAGTCTTAGGACCTTGATAACCTGCATCCGTCCTCAGCTCAGCCAATGTTCTCTTTCACCACCTGGACACTCTTCAAGGGTTGCTTGCTCCACATGGATTTCCACTCAACTATATATTGCCTTCTGTGACCTCCTCACAGCAGAGTACAGAAACAGATTGCAAAATCATCAAGATTTTTTAAAACAATCTAATTAGAAAGACATTTGGCTGAGCATAAGTTATCCATAACAGACACAGAGATGTCTTCTCAAATAAGAATGCTTTGCATTGTTTTCTCACCAGTGAAGGCCCCCAATCCACTGTCCATCATATTGATGTTTGCTTGGGCTGCCACCTCATCTCCCATCTTGATCACAACCTAGCAGCTGGTGGGTTTGGGCCTGGGGGTGGTGGTGAAAGGAGAGCCAGGGAGCTAGAATCAGCCATGCTGATGCATGGAGATCATCTATAGCGACTGATGGAATCACAGTGTGCAGAGCACACTTAGGGACAAATATAAATACAAATTGAAATAGTCATTGAATATCACCGATTCATTGGATATTCATTGCTTTCTATTTATGAGTTCTGGAGACCCCAACAAATACAAAGGGATGAAGATGCTCCTTTTTACTGGTCCATTAATCAGTTAAACTTCCCTTTGTGCCTATCCACCCCCCCCCCCCCCATGAATCAACTGTTGCATAGGGACACAGGCAGAGAGGGAAGCTAGGTTGACCAAAGGAAACCGCCCCTCCCCCTGCTTACAAAGAAAGCTGGGGGAGGGTATCCTTTGGGTGGCTCCAGGTGGGGTCTGACCTGGAGTACTGTGTCCAGTTTTGTGCACCTCAATTTAAAAAGGATATTGACAACCTTGAGTGGGTCCAGAGGAGGG
Source organism: Phrynocephalus versicolor (assembly GCA_023846285.1). NCBI lineage: Eukaryota > Metazoa > Chordata > Lepidosauria > Squamata > Agamidae > Phrynocephalus > Phrynocephalus versicolor. The sequence continues at coordinate 6,444,892 of JAHTLZ010000065.1, forward strand.
CGACCAAGATGATTGGAGGTCTGGAGGAAATGTCTTATGAGGAGCGGCTTAGAGAGCTGGAAAAGGTTAGCCTTATAAAAAGAAGGCAGAGAGGGGATATGGTAGATATGTTTAACTATTTGAAAGGATGTCATATTGAAGAGGGGATTGTTTTGTTGCCCATGACTTCAGAGACTAGGACGTGGGACAGTGGTCTCAAACTACAGGAAAAGAAATTCAATTTAAACATTAGGAAGAACTACCTGACAGAGCTGTTTGGCAGTGGAATATGCTGCCACGGAGGGTGGTGGTGTCTCCTTCTTTGGAGTTTTTTAAGCAGAGGCTGGATGGGCATATGTCAGGAATACTGTGATTGGGGTTTCTGCATGGCAGGGGGTTGGACTGGATGGCCCTTGAGGTCTCTTCCAACTCTATGATTCTATGAATAAAGGCTCACCCTGTTTGTCATTGCCCCTACAAGCTGATCTGTGGGGTCATAGGGCAAGCCTGCCCACCTGCCCAATGATAATCTTCTCCTGCTGTCTGCACATAACACAGTGGTGGCGGTGGCAGCCGGAATTCCCTTCAGGCGGCCTATGTTGTCTCTCTGTCCTGTGGATCAGCTGGGAACCCAGTGGGAATTCCAATGGGAATTCAACCGAATGGGAATTCAACCTAATATATTTTTTATTTTTTTATTTTTATTATTAGTATTATTATTTGCAATAGTAAGGGTGGCTTCCCTTTGGCCAGCCCTCCCACCACTGTTTGCAATGGGTGTGATGCTAGGCTGCTGGGACAGAAACTGTTGTTCTGGCAGCCTAGCATCCGGTTCCATGGAGGCAGTGATGTGGAAGGAGGCTATGGAGGAAGTGGCAGTGAAGGCCCCATGAAACATTTTGGTGGTTCATCCCCATCTCTAATATAGAACATATTTCTGGGAGATCTGCTTGTGAACCACCCTGAGTGACCTTACAGCCAGGTGGGTGGTATAAAAAAACTAACTAACTAACTAACTAACTAACTAACTAACTAACTAACTAACTAACTAACTAACTAACTAACTAACTAACTAACTAACTAACTAAGAAAAGGCCTTATGGAATTGTTCTGAGAGCCTTCAAAATCCAATTTGGCCCAGCATGGAGGAGGTTAGGTGCTGACAGCACTGCAGCCCACAGTGAGAAACTGGAAAGTGGAATTATGTGTAGGAGCTGCTTTGGTATGCTGTAGAAATGACAAGCAATAAATAAGACACACATGAAAAAATAACAAGCCTTAAGTGCCAAGGCAGTGGAAGATGGCTGTTTATTAAGCCTTACTGGATCTTCTCATTATTCAGCTAAGTGTCCAAGCTCTTATAAAAATTGGCCTTGAGGACATCATTCATTCAGGAATTCCACTACTTAATTCTCTAATTCTGCAGAGTTTACAACACATTCTTTCCCCATCCTCCTGTTATTGATTTTTAACCGTTTTCTCATTTGATTCCATTTAATGTCCTGTTGCTGTTATAAATAGTGCCAGGGGAAAAAATAGAAGACCTTGATTCTCTTTTCTAGGACATTGGTTTATTGCAGAGAGAGAATTAGCTAGTCACTTGGGATTAATAGGTACAGCTGGTACAGAAAAGGAGCTGGTAGCCCACAGAAGCATGTCCTTGGTTCCTATTACAGTGGTCTGATTTTTTTCCCTGGCCCACCTGAAATTCACTGTATTGCTGTTACCACTGCACTTGTTCCAGTACTTGACTGGAAAGAATGCTTGCAGAAGTCTGCCAGTCATGGTTGCAGCTGCCATGTTTTGCTGCTGTGATAGAGCAGTCCACGGTGGCCCAAACCAGATGCAGGACTCAAGATGTATCATTCCCAAATCCAGTCAAGTTATTTTGGCCCAGGAGACAGAAAATTGACGCTGATGTCAGTGGGTCCAAAAAAAGAAAGAAGTTGATGCAGATTTTAGACCAAATATTCAGGAAGCAATGTGAGATGCTGACCCTGTTTGGAAGAACTAGTTCAGCACCATGGATAGCTTCTGTAAAGGTCAGACTGAAACTGGCAGCAGATTCACAATAGAAAAGTCTTCATTGTAACAAACACCTTTCCTCCTCCCTGGAAGTAACAATGCAAAAAGAAGGAATTATGCACAACAGTTTGATGTCATTTTAGATAAACTAGCCAGCAGCCAAGTGAGTCTGTTTTAATGCAGGAGGAATCAGGTGGTGAATACCTTTAAGACTAATGGGTTTCTATTTTTTTACAAGTATGCTTGGATGCACAGAAGCTCATGGAAAAAAAAAACTTGGTAGTCTGAAAAGCTGCAAGATTTCTGGTTTCTTCTCACCTCCTAGGTCATCCTGAATTTGTGGGCCTCAAGGTGGATCTTTGGCTTGGCTTACAAGAGGGCTAGTCCTGTTTCAAAATAATTCTGCGGTCTAGCACTTGGAGACGGTGATATATATTCTATTCCACCTTTTAAACAAATCATATTAATTATTTCAAATTATTTTGGTTTGTTCTAAGGAGTTAGTGCATTTTCTCTTAGGTTGAATGCAATCTAAATAACAGAATGCATAGATGGGCTTGAAAGCCTAAAACAAGAATTAGAGGGAGTGTGAACAGTTTTGTTTCTGTAGTGTGCAATACACTATAAATCAAGGCAGCACCTTGCATTGAAACCTGGAAGCTTAGAAAAATGTGGGTACCATAAATACAACCCTCCTGTGCAGTTAAGTACCCACCTGTGGAATACATAGATTCCTCAATCAAAGTTCTGTTCAGCGGCACCCTCTAAAAATCCCACATAGCTGGATTGAGTTTGGTGTATATTTATTGACTGTCCCTGAGCCATAAGAAATTAATGCTTATACTTACAACCATATTCAAATAATACCCATTAAAATAAAACCCATAAGTCAAATCTATTCTATAAAATGGTAGCAGAAACAAGGCAACAAAAGCTGTGGATTGACAGTTACAGAAGAGCAGACCCATTCAATCTGTGTCAATTTCCGTAAGTCCTATTGATTCAAACAAGTGTACCCCAGTTGCTGCTTATGATACTAACATAAGTTGTAAGTAAGGTAGACCTATTTGAATCAATGAAGCTCATGGTGCAGTGGATGCAGTAAATCTCTATAGACTCTGTTGTTGTTGTTGTTGTTGTTGCTGCTGCTGCTGCTGTTGTTGCTGTTGTTGTGTCATTACAGTCATGTCCGACTCTTTGTGACCCCATGTCCATGCAGTTTTCTTGGCAGGAATACTGGAGTCGCTTGCCAGTTCGTACTCCAGGCGCCTACAGCACCTGATATTCCCTGGTGGTCACCCATCCAATTACTAACCAGGGTCTACGCTGCTTAGCTTTCGAAATCAGGTGAGATTGGATATGCTCAGGGCATCTATAAAGACTCTAGGCACCTTTTTTAGTTTGGATCATTATGCTAAGCAATAGGGTCTCAGACAATGGTGTATACCGGTGATTCCCAGTCTTGAGAGCTGAAATCCTGTTGAAATACTGAAATACAACAGTGAAAAAAATTAAATCAAATGGCACATATCTTATGATTCCTGTTATTTTGGCGCACCCGTTTATTTAAGTGTTTTTATGCAAATTAGTACTTCTAAATATATGAGTATTTTGAAATTATGTTTTTGTATGTGCTTGGATTTGTTTGCATATTTCTTTGGAGTTAAGAATGGAAGCTGACTGAGTGAGGGTGAGCTCATGGCTTTTGGCATTTACAACTGTGATAAGGAAGTAACAAGGCCATGATAGCAACTTCCTGGGGGTTACGGAGAACAAAGTGCAAACCATTACAAATGGCTTTGAATTCCTTAGAAGAAAACAGAGGAGAAAAGAATGTTTTTAACGGACAATATTGGCTATTGTAGCTGGTTTCGGAAATGATTCCCTATAACTTTTAAAGGATAACTGATTGAAAAGCTTTGAGAAAACTTTGGGGTATAGGAATTCCAAGAGAAGGTAAGCATATGATTGAAATCAACCATTTTGTTAAAATTATCTGGCAACCCAGAATGCAAGTTTACAATGGAAGTTTCAAGATTATTATTATTATCAGGTTCCTTGTAGTCCTGTGTGTATAAGTCCCAATGACCTCTATTTAAGGGGCCACTGATAACACATTATGTCAAACATGGTTTTGGCTTAGGCTGTAGTATATTTCATAGTATCTGGTGTATTAACCATGTTAGGTTATTTTATATAACTTCTAGCATGTAAGTAAATTAAGTGTTCTATATAAATGTTTCTGAATTAAGCATGTTTTCCCCTTTTCTTTCTCCCTTTTTTCTCTTCCCCCTTTTTTCTTCCTCCCTCCCTCCCTCCCTTCCTCTTCTTCTTTTGGACCCTCATATCAGCAGGATAATGGTCCCAATCTGCCCATGGATGCTGAAAAACATCAATCAATTTTTGTGGTATCTGATATTGGCTCTTGGATTTTGGGTCAAGCTTCCACAGTTGAAAGTCCTGCATCTAAGCAGAAAAAAAATGAATTGCACAGATAAAAGGAGGGATCTGGGAGTCTGGGTGGACCATAAATTGAACATGAGTCAGCAGTGTATAGTGTCTAGATCAAGGGAAGTGATAGTACTACTCTATTCTGCTCTGGTCACACCCCACCTGGGACACTGTGTTCACACCTCAATTTTAAAAAGATGTTTGACAACCTTGAACAGGTCCAGAGAATGGTGACCAGGTTGGTTAAAGGTTCGCAAGAAATGTCTTACAAGGAGCGGCTTAGGGAGCTGGGAAAGTTTAGCTTCATCCCCCCCCCCAAAAAAAAAGTCTGAGGGGGAGATATGATAGCCAGTGTAAATATTTGAAAGGATGTCAAATTGAAGAGGGGACTGGTTTGTTTTCCATGGCTTCAGAGATTAGGACATGGAGCAATGATTTCAAACTACAGGAAAAGAGATTCCATTTGAACATTAGGAAGAACATTATGACAGAGCTGTTTTGCAGTGGAATATGCTGCCTCGGAGGGTGGTGGAGTCTCCTTCTTTGGAGGTTTTTAAGCAAAGGCTGGATGGCTATATGTCGGGAGTACTGTGATGGGGTTCCCCGAGATTCCAGATGACATCCTTAGGCAGTAGAAGCCGAAACTCATCCATTAATACAGGACAGGCAAGGGGAACAGTTTTCTTTATCAATAGCAGCATCTAGGTCAGCCCGAATCTGTACAATTTTGGGTATAAAGTGTTGTGCAAATTCTTCACAGCAAGTTGCAGAGTGGTCTGTGTTATACACCTGTGGGTCAGCATGTAGCAGGCCCCTGACCATTTGGAAAAGCTCTGTTGGGCGATTATTTATGTGCTGAAGCAATGGTAGAGAAAAATAATTTCTTTGCTGCTTTCAGTGCCTTGGAATAAGCTTTCCAGTGGTCTTGCATTGTTTCTTTATCTGTTTCAGTCTGGGTTTTCCGTCAACACCTTTCACCTCTACAAAGCACCCTTTTCATATTTGCTAGTTCTCCAGTAAACCAAGCAGCCAGTTTGGCTGTACTTCGAGGAAGGAGATGCTTAGGGGCAATCAGGTCAATGGCTTTGCTCATTTCCCCATTTCAGAGATCAACCAAGGATTCAATGGAATCACCCATCAAAGAGGTGGGCAACTTCCCAAGGGCAGCTATGAAACCATCTGAATCCATCAACCTTCTTTGTCTGACTTCCACGGCTACCCAGGCTCTGAGTTCTTGTGAGCCTAAAGCACACCAGATAATAGTCTGTCCAAGACAATGGGACTACAGAAAGTTCCTTTACCCAGAGGTTCCCAATATCCATAACAGGTCTAAGGTGTGGCCTGCAGAATGAGTAGGGGCAGACACCATTTGAAAAAGACCCATGGTTGTCATGGAGGTCATGAAGTCTTTGGAAACCACTGATGGAGCTGCCTCAGCATGGATGATAAAGTCCCCCCTGCATAATGAGCCAAGGGGATTCCAATACCACCCCCTTTTATCAGTTCAGTTAGCTGAGGTAGAGAAGTTGTTGAGCTTCGGGGAGGGTGGTATACCAAGAGAATTCCTATCTTGTCCCTGGCTCCTACTTTTAGGAACATACATTTAAATCCGGGGAGCTGGGGAACATGACATCTAGTAAGAGGGATAGAGTTGCCTCCTGGTCTTGCCTATTGTTCAGAGAAACCTGGAGGACAATACGTCTGTGAAGATTCTCAGTCATCCAGGTGCATTTATCTGGGAGTTGAGTCATGGCTACTGGACTTCTTTTTTGAGAGATAGAAACGTTTCGCTGTTCATCCAAACAGCTTCATCGGTCTGAGTATAGCTAGTGCAAGAGACCCTTCTTATAGTCAGCTTGACCTCTTGTCCCCTGGTCTGATTGGCTCATAAGATGAACAAAGCCTTAATAGGCTCGTTAGGGAGACATTAGTGTCCATGGCCTTAAGGTAAACAATGGCCTAAGGTGCTGAAACCCATCAAGAATGGATCGTTAGCTGTGACCTGGTGGTGAAGGCTCCTTGATTTGCCTGGGTACTGTGGAAAGTACAGCCTGATAAGTGGCAGACAGACTATGCCGGAGCCCCCCACCTCTGTTGAGGGAGGGGTTTTCAATGCTAACATGAATGGCTTCCCTTACTCCTCTCTCAAACCACCTCTCTTCTTTGTCTAGTATGTGTACATCCTCATCTTTGAAAGAGTGGCCTTTTCCCTTCAAATGGAGGTGTACTGCTGATTCTGGTCCTGAGCTGTTACCTCTCCTATGTTGGGCCATTCTTCTGTTTAATGGCTGTTTAGTTTCTCCAATGTAGAGGTCTGAACACTCTTCACTGCATTGGACTGCATATACTATATTGCTCCTTTTATGGTTTGGTATCGGATCCTTTGGGTGGACAAGTCTCTGCCTTAGTGTGTTCATGGGTTTGAAAAAAACAGGGATGTGGTGTTTGCCAAAAATCCTTTTAAGCTTTTCCAACACTCCTGCCATGTAGGGAATGACCAGGTTCTTCCGTCGGGTCTGGGTCTCAGACTGATCCCTTGTTCTTCTGGGATGGCCCACTGCTTTGTTGAAGGCCCACCTTGGATATCCACAGGCCTTAAGTGCTGTCTTCAGGTGCCTGTCTTCCTTCTTCTTGGCTTCTGAGGAGGTGGGGATGCTCTCTGCTCTGTGGCTTAGGGTCCTGATGACTCCTAGTTTGTCTTCAGGCACCTGAAGACAGCACTTAAGGCCTGTGGATATCCAAGGTGGGCCTTCAACAAAGCAGTGGGCCATCCCAGAAGAACAAGGGATCAGTCTGAGACCCAGACCCGACGGAAGAACCTGGTCATTCCCTACATGGCAGGAGTGTTGGAAAAGCTTAAAAGGATTTTTGGCAAACACCACATCCCTGTTTTTTTCAAACCCATGAACACACTAAGGCAGAGACTTGTCCACCCAAAGGATCCGATACCAAACCATAAAAGGAGCAATATAGTATATGCAGTCCAATGCAGTGAAGAGTGTTCAGACCTCTACATTGGAGAAACTAAACAGCCATTAAACAGAAGAATGGCCCAACATAGGAGAGGTAACAGCTCAGGACCAGAATCAGCAGTACACCTCCATTTGAAGGAAAAAGGCCACTCTTTCAAAGATGAGGATGTACACATACTAGACAAAGAAGAGAGGTGGTTTGAGAGAGGAGTAAGGGAAGCCATTCATGTTAGCATTGAAAACCCCTCCCTCAACAGAGGTGGGGGGCTCCGGCATAGTCTGTCTGCCACTTATCAGGCTGTACTTTCCACAGTACCCAGGCAAATCAAGGAGCCTTCACCACCAGGTCACAGCTAACGATCCATTCTTGATGGGTTTCAGCACCTTAGGCCATTGTTTACCTTAAGGCCATGGACACTAATGTCTCCCTAACGAGCCTGTTAAGGCTTTGTTCATCTTATGAGCCAATCAGACCAGGGGACAAGAGGTCAAGCTGACTATAAGAAGGGTCTCTTGCACTAGCTATACTCAGACCGATGAAGCTGTTTGGATGAACAGCAAAACGTTTCTATCTCTCAAAAAAGAAGTCCAGTAGCCATGACTCAACTCCCAGACTGGAGGACAATGCTGAGTGAGATTAACAACCCTGTAGCCATATCCAGCCAAGTCTTTGTGATGCAAATGAGAGCAACATGTTCTCTCAGGATCAGGTCTTGGATAATTGTTGATTTCCTGTTCACTGATCTAGCATTCAACAGCAATATTTTTAGTCCATGGATCTTGTCATCAAGGTTTTCATAACATTCTAACTTAGTAGGTTCCTGGGGAGTTTATTTATTTATTTATTTATTTTTACGATTTATATGCCACCCACTACCCAAAAGTCTCTGAGCGGCTTACAGTACTCCTTCCTTCTTTTTTTTATATAATTTTATTATTATTATAAATAAATAAAAAGGAAACCTTACATAAAAATACACCTCAGTACCAATCTTGATCTCAAATCTAAATATAAATTCAGTCTACTATGGGTCAGAATCTATTAGCGACTTTTTTTCTCATAGAAAACATATAGAGGTCTCCAGCGTTCTCTTGCCTTCTGTAGGTCTTTCTCCTTGAGTATTTCTGACAAAATGTCCATTTCTGCTGTTTCCAAGTATCTGTCCAAAAGCTCATGTTGTTCCGGTAAGTCCTTTGTTTTCCAGTATTTTGCTACAGAATCCTAGCTATAGTTAACATATACATTAATAAATGTTTCTTATTATAATCTTTGATTTCCGGCATAATATTTAACAAAAATATTTCTGGCTTGAATGGTATCATACAACACAATATTTTCTGTAACATCCCATGTACTCTTTTCCAATAGTTTTTAATCACTGTGCATGTCCACCACATGTGATAGAAAGTTCCCACCCCCCTGGTCTTGCCTATTGTTCATAGAAACCTGGAGGACAATGCTGAGTGAGATTAACAACCCTGTAGCCTCATCCAGCCAAGTCTTTGTGATGCAAATGAGAGCAACATGTTCTCTCAGGATCAGGTCTTGGATAATTGTTGATTTCCTGTTCACTGATCTAGCATTCAACAGCAATATTTTTAGTCCATGGATCTTGTCATCAAGGTTTTCATGACATTCTAACTTAGTAGGTTCCTTGTGAGTTTATTTATATATTTATTTATTTTTACGACTTATATGCCACCCACTACCCAAAAGTCTCTGGGCGGCTTACAGTAGTCCTTCCTTCTTATATGGTGTCGAGGAACCTTATGATTGCCATGTCTTCCTCTACCAAGAACAGTAGTAATAGGTTTCCCCTCATTGCCTTAAAAAGTCTCTTTTCATAAAACGACATCTTCCCCAGGTAGTTGCACAACAATCTGTGGCTCTCCCTGTGGTGCAAAGTGTGGTGCTAGCACCGCACTTTGCGTGCACATGAGGCGCACACTGGAGGCACTGCCTCTGGCAGCCAGGACTATCTTATAGCTACTTATGAAAAGCAAGAGGGGCAGAGATGAGGCCAACTTTCTGCTTTGATGCAATCAATAAGTCCAGCTGATCTGCTGAGAGTCTGATCTACCTACTGAAAACAAGCCATCCCAAATGAAGGCTTCCACTATCACTGGGGTGCCAAATTTGTTCAGGGTTTTCTTTTGACCTTTATCAGAACTATTCACATTGCTGAAGCCTATCCTCTCAATAGGTCCAGCTCTATGAATTAGTCCTTCAAAGCCCTGACTAAACCCCAGAGCTGATTCATTGCCCCACTGACATCAGGGCTACGAGCCTCCTCTGGCCAGTTCACCAAAAAGCAGAAATAGGGAGAATGAATTATTTGGCACACACATCAGGGGGAGAAAGTTGTGACTGACTCATTCACACATCCATCTGGCTCCCATTATCTGACATTGAGAAGGCAAGTCGTTCCCTTCTGAAATCTCTTTCTAGCTCAGTGGTTCTCAACCTGGGGGGTCGGGACCCCTTTGGGGCTCGAATGACCATTTCACAGGGGTTGCCATGAGTCATTGAAGAAAAAGGCACAAACGGATTGGGTCTGGAGTAGGAGGGGAGGAAGGGGGGAAAGAGTGAGTTACAGCTTGATAGGCTGGAGGGGATGTCAGTCAATGGCTCCGGAGGTTGTGATTGGCTGAGGGTGCCTGTAGACGGAAGTTCTCTATGGCACCTGTGGCAGTGGCCTGCCAAAGGGGGCTTGTGGCCTCTTCCAAGCAGGGCAAGGGGTCATCACAGCATGAGGAACTGTATTAAAGGGTCACGGCATTGGGAAGGTTGAGAACCACTTTTCTAGCTGGATTGGTCTCAGGCTGTCACCATGTAGCAGCCACTCTAGAAGGGTATATAAAAAAAGAAGATGGCCTCTTCAGCATGACTAGAATGACCCAAAATAGTATTTTATGTACAACAGGTCTTTCAAAGGGGAGGCAATCTTATCCCCTCAGGGGACAAAAGGCTCATCACCATAGTAATGGAAATGAAATTATGCAGGTTTAAGTGGGCTGGAGCATCAGCCCCCTGTTTTCCACTGGCAAGTACTTGTTGCATTTCTCCTTGCCATAGGCTGCCAACTCAAGACCATTCATAGTTTGATGAGAGCTCCTGGTCTGTGAAATGATAAGCCTCATAATCCAGTCTAATTAAAGATGAGCTCTTCTTGAACATCTTGCGCTCAGTTGATCAATATTTTCCTGGCACTGTGTTTTCCTTCTTGTTTTGATTTCATTTTGGGGGCTTGCTTAGCTAATAATGTCAGGAAATATCATCATGGAAAGAATTTATGCTTTGAATGCCATTGTCTTGATTTAGCTAGAAGACAGAAATGCTGCCTCTCAGTATTGTATCATAGCAGTTCTCCTTAGAGGCAGTGAGCAAGTTCCAGTCATGCAAACAGCATTGCAGTTGTGTGGAATTTCTGCTACAACAAAATAATGCGATTAACGCATGTTTGCTAAAACTTTTGCATCCAGTAATGTGTTGCTTCAGACTGAATGAGTTATAAAGACACAACTGCCTCATAATAAAACACCATATCATTCAAGGAAGATTTATATGTCACATGATGGATAGCATCTATACAGTTCAACATAGCATGCCGCAAATTCATATTTGTCACTCCTGTAACAATATGTAAAGCAATAGTAATGGTAGGTTCATTACCTCTGAAGTGGCTTCTCGTTATCACCCTCCACCCCCTTCCTTTTGTTGTGTTCAAGGCATATATTCAAGCTAATTGTGTTCTCAAACCTCAAATGTTCCATTCTGAAGTTGATGTGACATGCTGGCTAGAGGAAACCTTTGCTCTGAAAACTATAAAGCATAATTAGGGAAAAGCAAAAGACAACTGCAAAGCTTTCCTGGAAAATTGTACATTTTTATTTGCATTTTTAAAGTTTGTGGGTCAGTTTTTGCAGACGTAGCCTTTGATACATAATGGGCCACATCTTGTTGCTTGGTGTATTAACTGCATGATGGCAGGCTCATAGAAGCAAAGAGGATTTGGTGAGTTTTGCAAGTTCTGTTGATTCAAGTAGGACTACTCTAGTTTCCACTTACTAAGCTAAAGTACGTCATAACTAGAACATGACCATTTATAATAGAATTTATGAAGGAACTATGAACCAAATCAGCAGTGATTCCATGGGCCTGTTGTTGTTGTTGTTCACTCGTTTAGTCGTATCCAACTCTTCATGACTCCATGGACCAGAGCTGTACCACATCCAGCTTACCCTGGTTCATAGATCTCACATTCCAGGTTCCTATGCAGTATATTTCTTTGCAGCATTGGACTTTCCTTTCTCTTCCAGGCATGTCTGAAGCTGGGTGTCCTTTCGGCTTTGGCCCAGCTGCTTCATTAGCTCTGGAGCTACTTGTACTTGTCCTCCACTCTTCCTCAGTAGGATGTTGGACGCCTTCCGACCTGAGGGGCTCATCTTCCAGCGTCATATCTTTTAGCCTTTTGTTTCTGTCCATAGAATTTTCTTGGCAGGGATACTGGAGTGGCTTGCCAGTTCCTACCCCAGGAAGTCTTATCACTGGTCTCAATGTCACCAGTGTATTTAGCCTTACAATGATGGAAGCACAGCACAGCCTGTTGTATTCTGTAGCCTCGCTGATCACCCGGGACACAAAAGTAACAGTGTGCCCCATGGGCCTACATGAATGCAATTTATTGCACTAAGCAACAAGATTTGGGCCAGTATGTAGCACTGTTGATTTCAGGACTCAGCTAATGACTGTGAAGCTTTTCTATGACTGAACAACATGTTTTAGGGTGAGAAAATTATCTATCTTGTGTTTGTGTTTCTTTCATAAATGCCAGGAAGTCCAAGAAATAGCAATGACCTAGGCATAAATTCATTTGGAAGTAGGTTACTGGAAGATGGACGGTGCTTCTCATATTAGGGCATATTTACTAACAAAAGCATAGTGGAACCAGAAATTGCAGAATCAAAGTACTGGGACTTGGTGCAGTGGGGGGGGGGGGCAGGAATTAAGATACCTTGTATCACCTGTCTCTAACCTTGCCCCCCTTACCATTTCATGTTCCTTTTGGCCTTAACTCCAGTCCTCACAGTAGCTCGGGGAGAAGTGGGTGTTCTCATGGATGGTATATAATGCTGCAAGCCGTCCCTGTTATAAGATATTTCGGTTGGGTTGCCCTTGAATAGACAATTAAGAGTCATTATCTTCACAAGAGACTCACTTCTGATTTGTTGAGATGGACCAGTCAAGTGCTTGCATTTTTAGATCGCATAGAGAGGCAAACAAGACATGGGGATGATCAGGATGGATGTCCAAATCAACCATTTTGGCATTGTTTTCAAAGTTTTCATTTTTGCAATTCGGTAAATTAAATTCACACCAGTGTTAGGTGTCAAAAAGGTAGTAAACTGATTGTTTTGATGGAATAAGTTAGAAACCAGAAAGGTCATTTGCAAAACTGCCTTAAGTGCCAAACCTACAGTAGTTTGGATTTCAAATGGATTTTGAATACATTTGCTGGGAAATCACATCTTTGAGCCACCAGTTGGAAACCCCCTTCTGAAATGGCTGCCACTGAATCAGGTCTTTGCTCCGTCCCTAAGAGGGGAATGCATTGCTCGATCTTAAAATGTGGAAACTAACAGAAAAGATAACATTGTGGCAAGCACCCATTATGCTTTGAAACTGGTAATCAACAATATTATTTATAAGTCTCTATAATTCCAGAAATGGGTTTTCTTCCACTAGAGATTATCTGCAGCTGCATTCTTCACTGCAAAACTGCTTACATGACAGAACCCAAATTCCACTGCTAAATTGGAAGTGCTCATCAGCTTTACACAGATCATATTATTAAACAAACCTGGAAGAATTACATTGAGCTGGTACACGAGGTGAAATTTGGTCTCTTTGAGCCTGTTGCCAACTCTTCCAAATTCCAGGGAGCAGGGAAAGAGTGGCTTAAAATAACAGATAACTAATTTATTAAGAGATCTCATCATGTCCTGTCTTTGTCATTGCATTTGGGCTTGGCTCGATTCTAATATGGTGGTACCTCTACTTAAGTGCAGCTCTACCTAAGAGAAATTGAACTTAAGAGTGGAAAACTGTTGGCGTTTTAACTGCTGCCTTACAAATTTTAGATGCAGTCTGCTCTACTTAAAAATGATTAATTTTTTATTTTTTAGATACGGTACCTCTACTTAAGAGTTGTTCAACTTAAGAGCATGCATTCAGAACAGATTAAATTCATAAGTAGAGGTACCACTGTACCTTGGCAATGGTCTTAAAAAGCACAGCTGGATGAGTGGGAGAAGAGTTCGAATAACCATCTCAAAACTCTTGTTTGTTGGGGGATTTTTTACAATGGAAAAACCCTAAAACACCTGGAATGTCAAATATTCCCAACTCCTTGTTTTGTTAATTCTTGGATGATCTGCTTTGAGATATTTAGTAGGCTTTTGATTTCCATAAGATTTGAATTGTTTCCTTTATTTTTTTTAAATGACACCCATGTTATTTTTAATTAGCAAAATTAAACAAAAACTTAACATGAATCTAGATGGACAATGAGGTTCTCCCAGATCATACAATTTCTTTCTTTATCCGTCCAGTCTCCTCTCTTTTTTAGTGCTTTGTTGACTGTGAGACTTTGTTTGTATACAACAACTTAGGCATTTTACCATAAGATAGCTTAAAACATGATAAACAATAATTAGTGCAGCTTTTCTAGCAATTCCTCTGTCTCACCCCACTCCTAAGGAAGGCATTGCTGATTTCCAGAGGTAAATGCAGAAGGCAGTGCAACAATGAATTAAATTGCTCTTTTGGAAGCTACCCAGTGCTGCTCTATTCAAATGGAAGTCTATAAATCATTAGATGTTAGCAGTTGTAGTAATAATGGATATATTCAAAAAGATCCACAGTCAGCATACTGTCTCAGGATCTATGCCAAAGCAAAAGATGTGGTTACCCAACAACATGGCTGTTTTTTCTTTTATTGGCACACTATGGACTCTCTTTGAGATACCGACTGTCTAATTATTAAAACAAGTCATAGACAGTGACCATAATCTGGAGGGGGAACTGTGCCATAATGATTCGTGCCATGTGGCTGTTGTCATTTCTTGCCTTTCTCCGGATATTAGATCAGGAACCCAACCAGATGTGATGCTAATGATGTCAATGCAAGGAAAGTGGGCATGGCTTGCCTGTGCAAATAGTAGAGATGGGCCTAAATGAAAAAATAGTGTTTTGTTTCTTTTTGTTGCTCATTGCATTTTGTTTCGTAATTAACAAATTTTAAATAAAATTTTTGTAAGTAAACAAAACAAAAGGAAACAATTCAGACGCTGCCACCACCCAGCTGATTTTTTTGACAGCCCAAGCTGTCAAAACCAGCTGGGTGGCAGTGGTGAGAATTGAAGAGCGGAGCAGAATTTTGAGTTTGGCACTGCCTCCTCCGCTCTCCCATTGTCACCACCAACACCCAGCTAGGTTTTTTTCTTTTTTCGTTGACAGGTTGGGCTGTCGGGAGGGGAAGGATCCCCCTCCCCACAGCCCAATCTGTCAAAAAAACAACAACCACCAGCTGGGTGGCAGGGGCAGGGGCAAGAAATGGAGAGCAGGACAGGTTTTTGAAATTTGCGCTGCCTGCTCCGCTCTCCCATTGTTGCCCCCACCATCTGCCCAACCTGTCGAAAAACACCAGCTGGGTGGCAGGGGCAACAATGGGAGAGTGAAGCCAAATTCAAAACCTTGCTGCACACTCCAGTTCGCATTCCCGCCACCCACTGGAAAATAGTGCAGGAAAATTAAAAAAAACTTGACTTTAGCTGCCATCCAGTGGCTCCCTGGTTCAGTTTCTGAACTCAAAAAATGTGGTTCATTTTATTTGATGACAACATGTGGTCTTCTGTTTCGTAATGTTACGAATCATTTTGTAACATATTGAAATAACAAAACAGCATGTCATTTTTCATTTTGTGCCCACTTCTAGTAAATAGCAGTTATTGCACTATGAACTGACGGAGATGTTTCCTCTCTAGACTGGTAGAGATGGGCACGACTTAGCAGTATTCCCGTTTCCGTTTCCGTTACTCGTTTCTGTTACTCAGCGGAAACGGTAACGGGAATTACTCTGCCAGAACTCGAACTCGAACCGACGAACGAATAATTTGGTCTGTTTTCTTGTGTTCATTCCTGGCATCGCGCGATCGCGCGATGCCAAGAGGCACAGAAAAAAAGTTTTTAAAAGTTAAAAAAACCCCGATTCCCGGCCCTAAAAGCAGGCGAAAACTATCTGAGGGCACCTACCAGGCCAGAAGGGTGTTTTATTTGGGAGGGTTCCCCGCCCCCCTCTCCTTGGCTATTGCTACTGCTGCGCTGCTGGTACCAGGCTGGGAGGGTGCATCCATTTGCCATGCAGTGCGGGGGGATCCAAAATGGCGACCGCAATATTTTTTTTGAAATCGTTGCCCAAAACCCTACCAAAGCACCACAGAAACATGCGAAAATTAGCTATTTTAAATGCTTGAATTTTTACAGTAGCAGCAGTGGGTTTTTCTTGCAAAAAAAGTCTCCGTTGATTTTATTTTATTTTATTTTATTTTATTTTTTTACACCTGCGCATTCGCAATGATGGGCTCGCCCATGGGAGTGGACCATGCAAAGTTTTGGAGCCATTCCACCAATCGCATGGCCAGGTTTTGCTGACTGTACCAGGCTGGGAGGGCACATCCATTTGCCATGCAGTGCGGGGGGATCCAAAATGGCGACCGCAATATTTTTTTTTTGAAATCGTTGCCCAAAACCCCACCAAAGCACCACAGAAACATGCGAAAATTAGCTATTTTAAATGCATGAATTTTTACAGTAGCAGCAGTGGGTTTTTCTTGCAAAAAAAAAAAGTCTCCGTTGATTTTATTTTATTTTATTTTATTTTATTTTATTACACCTGCACATTCACAATGATGGGCTCGCCCATGGGAGTGGACCATGCAAATTTTCCACCAATCGCATGGCCACTTGGCCAGGTTGACCACAGAGACTTCTGGGATGTGCCAATCCGGCATAAACAGCCCACTAATCGTAGCCCAAAACCGAACCCTAAGCCTAAGCCTAACCCATATGCCAGTACACTGTCCTTCTAAGTGGGTCAGAGAGGCACCCAGAGGTGCACCCCAATACTCACCCTAACCTCACCCGTAACTAGCCTAACCCTAGCCCTTG
>JAHTLZ010000065.1:6487613-6503492 GCA_023846285.1 Phrynocephalus versicolor
AGATAGATAGATAGATAGATAGATAGATAGATAGATAGATAGATAGAACCATGTGGCTTTATTGTTATTATGATTAGACATAATTACATAGCTCTATTGTGTCGATTCTCTTTCCTCTGTAACACTAACTGGTCTTTAGTCTAAATCAGTGGTTCTCAACCTGTGGGTCCCCAGATGTTCCTGAACTGCAACTCCCAGAAATCCCTTCCAGCACAGTGAGAGGTGGAGGCTTCTGGGAGTTGCAGTTCAGGAACATCTGGGGAACCACAGGTTGAGAACCACTGGTCTAAACGAACATGTTGACTTTTTTGCTTAAAGTAGTAAGTTACACCAGTGTAGGTCCATTGAGAAAGTTGAGATTTTGTGAGTTATCTCCTCTGTAAATTCCATTGATTCACACAGGCCTATTGTAGTTGTTTTAGCACCAACTGCTATTCTGTATGGTGAAAACTAACCCATGCCCCCAGGGATGTCCCCCTCCCCTTGGATACCTATGTATATTTATCCTGATAGGGTGAGAACGAGAAGCAACATATGATGGTAACTGCTAGTGTTTCACTGGTGGTGCCCAGGTGAACAAGATGGATGGGTTACCGAGGACCTGCTGGAAAGCTCAGGGCTTTAGGTATCTGGTTGCTGAGCCAAGGGATGGAAGTACGGTCCCCCACTGTGGGCTTCAATAGGGTCCTGTCTAGCTCCATAGCTAAAATTATTGGGATCCATAGCAAAAAAATGTGTGAGAACTAATAAGGTTAATGTTCTAAAACTGGGATTTCTTCATAAATGGAACTTATTGTTACATTGTTTTTATAATGACTATTAAATTATATAAGCAAATGTAAGCTTAGATACTAGACTATGTGAACTTGGATTTTTAAATTTTAGTTGTTATTGTTGAGCCAGTCATAAAAATGTATTCTTCTATGAGACTCCTACTCCTATTTTAACAGACAACTCATAATGATCCATTATGTTTAACAACTAACAAGGAAGAACTGAAATATTGCTACATTGTAAAGCTGGCATTTTAATAAACACCAAATGCTAATAAAATGTATCTTATGATTAGAGCTGGAGTATATGCCGAGAGCTGAGAGCTTGTGCCAGGAGGAAATGGCTGAGATTTCATTTTAACAAAGCATTTAAATAACAGCTTTTCTTCTTTACTGTTTCAGTTGAATTATTTCCCCCACCTATAAGGTGGGGGAAATAATTCTTCTAGTACCTTAACACTTCAAGTTCTGCAACTAAGAGAATCATGTTACTTTGAAAGACACCTCTGTGATGAAACAGAATCCTCATATTTATCCTTAAGATAATTCCCTAGATCTGTCTGGAAGTTGAGTCATGGCAACTGGACTTTTTTTTTCTTGAGAGATAAAAACGTTTCGCTGCTCATCCAAACATCTTCATCAGTCTGAAAACAGCTAGTGTGAGTCCTCCATTTTATAGTCAGCTTTTACCTCTTGTCACCCTGGTCTGAAATAGGCTCATAAGATGAACAATGGCCTGAACAGGCTTGTTAGGTAGACAATAGTATCCATAGCTTTAAGGTGAACAATGGCCTGAGGTGCTGAATCCTATAAAGAATGGGTCGTTAGCTTTAATCGAAAGGTTTTGCTACTCATCCAAGCAGCCTCATCAGTCTCTAACAAAGACTGCTTGGACTGACAAAGCTGCTTGGATGAGTAGCGAAACGTTTCTATCTCTCAAGAAAAAGAAGTCTAGTTGCCATGACTCAACTTCCAGATAAACTCACCTGGATGACTGAGAATCTTCACAGACATATTCCTTAATCTGCTTGCATCTTTCCTGGTTTCCTCTTGTTTTTATCTCACTGTGTTGAGTTTCTTTTTGGGTCACCTCAAGAGCGATCCACATCACATAAATGCATTTCATAGTCTATGGCTCTTTGGAGATCTCAATCAGTTTTTAGAACATCACTTTTTATGTCAAATGTTATTAGAAGTCGGTTTTTTAAATAGGTGTGCCAAACACTGTGAGCCACTGAGGAAATAACTGTAGATAGTAAGAGAAAGCCAACATTATGTGAGTGGTTGAGAAAACAGAACTTGCCCTTCACCCACTTTCTCCAGCTCCCCAAATCATGCTCCCAAAGTGCTGAAAAAAGGGTAAACCACTCAATGTAATAGCAGTGCTGTTCTTCTGGTAGAAGGATGCACTTGGACACTTATATTTATTTATTTCCTTCTTCCTGCCCAAACCTTTTTAAATGTACATCTACTGAAAAAGGCACATGTATTTAGCTCTATCTCCACCATATTTCCCAAACTTGGACACTGAAACACTACAACCTGCATGCATACTAAGGGGACCCTAAGGGTGGGCACCTCAGTGTTATTATGCTTTTAAAACAGAAACATTAATCTTTTATCTCCCTGCAAAACTTTTTTCAGGTATCAGGAGCCAGACCTCCGTTGACAGCCAGAAGGCAGCTATAGTCAGGCCTTAGTCACTCGTTTCTCCACAAGGTTATGGTGCACCAGGCACAACTCAGATAAAACAATGAGCTGGCCAAAATGGCTGCTTTCTTCGGTACAGCCCCTGAACTTTTCAAAAAGGTTAAGAAAGGGGATAGCAGCCTGGTAAAATGCAAGCAGTGGCTACTCTGGTTTTTTCATTTCAATGACTCAAGGACAGTCTGGTCCTGCAACTCAACTGCCACCTTTCAACCAAAAATGCCCAAATGGAATTACAACTGCAAATGGCCCAAGAATGCCATCAACAAAGAGAATCCTAAGGAGAAGAATGAGCAGAGGGAAAGAAAGCACATGAGGATATCAAATAAGCACTTCCAAGATGTGCAGACCTGAGTGCTTTTGCTAATAAACAAGCAGTACGAGACAAGGCATGCTTGTTTCTGATAATCTGATGCACATTGCTTTTAATCAACATGTCAAAAAGATGCATGGGATTCTCTACATTTATGAGGAGACTATTTTATTATTGGAATTTCCACAGGCACAATCAACCCAAAGGTAGAAAACACAAGCATCTGCTTAATAATCCCATTGAAATCAAACTAATTTAATCCTGTTTGACTTCAGACGACTTGTAAACATTAGTTTTGCATTCTTTCCTTATCACAGTTCACAGGGAAACAGCCACAGGCTTTTGGTTTTAGATCCAGGCTTAGAGCTTTCAAGACAAATCTTTTTTTTAACCACACACAACACTATGAGTGTAACAAATGCTTGAAGCCCTTGGGTTTATTTGTTCTTTAAGCAGCTAAGACAACTATTTTCATTAGTCCTGATACAAATAAAACAAAGCTGCACACAAAAAGCATTTTGGCTTTCAAAGGCTCTGATGCCCAGGATATTACTAGACAGATTTCGTAGCGGAAGATTTAAGAAACTGCAGTGTCGCTCCCATCAGTTGGCATGGCTGGATCTATTCACAAGGATTCTGAATGACGATAAGAAGATATTCCTTATCTGTGAGAAGAGGCAATCATTTAAAAATGTGATAAAGACTTCAAATGAGTTCATTTTTCTACTATTATTAGAATGCATTCTGTAATCATATCTAAATATACTTTTATGATCCATTAACTTTGCCCTCTAAATAGGGTCTTCCAGTATAGATGGAGACTTTGCCGCTTAGTCTTTCCAGGGTGGTATCTTCCAGATGATTTGAAAAATTCTCAGCATTACTGACCACTGGCTGTGCTACACATCTGGATGGCACCACACAAGGGAAAATGAAACATTCCAAAATCAGAAAGTAAACATAAAAACTGTTCTTAGAGACCAATAAATATTAAAAACTAAAAGAAAATTTAACCCATGTTAAGTCAATTGAATGAAATATCTGATAAACCTTTTAAGGCAACTAGAATTTGCCACAGGTATTATATATGCTAATCAGCCCAATTAATCTTGGTATCAACAACTGTTCTTCATAGGAAATTATCCTATAGCTGGTTATCTTCTAATTAAGCACAATCACCAGCCACAGTTGTATGGCATAACATAACAACCACCACTTTAGAACTGCAAAGCTGTAAGAAACTCTATGGTTTATCAAATCTGGCCCCTGCTAGGGTGTCCCAGTGGGAAAATGAAATCTCTATCTCTGACTCCACAGCTAGATATCTAAACTACTGAGCTATCCAGCAAATGGCACCATTTGTATTTAAGCAATTAAGGAAATGATGGTGACCACACAACCCTTATATTTATGCCTTCCTCATTAAAATACTTTGAGCCAGATGTTTTGGGGCAACTTTGAAGAAACAAAAGCAAAAAAGCAAGTATGTTTTGAATGCACAGTTTATTACCTGGGGCAACCATAATTTCATGTTTCTTTGATCTAATCCTCAGGAAGGTTAGATCATTCTGGGGATCAATGTCCCTCACCGTGCTCTTTGCTTTCATTGTCAGCTGATGAAGGAGGCCCGCATACTGTACTGTTGTGGAGTTGTCAAGCGTGGTTCTGATTGGAATCCCTAAAAATCAAGTGGTTTGCTAATTTAAGGGTCAACAAGAAAAATTAAGCTGAATATTAAGTATCTTAAGGGTATTTCTTAAAATGATAGAAATATAAAAACTGTTAAAGAGGCACAAACTATCTTTTTCAATGTATGCATGGAATCCCCACAGATAGGCTACTAAACCTCTTCCATTTCCATCTGATAAAGAGCTTTGCGGATATTCTAGATCAGTGGTTCCCAGGGGGTCGAACGACCATTTCACAGCGGCTGCCATGAGCCAGAGAAGAAAAAGGCTCAAACAGATTGGGTCAGGAGGAAGAGGAGGAGGAGGAAGGGGAGGAAAAGAGTGAGTTACAGCTTGATAGTTTGGAGGGGATGTGAGTCAACTGCACCGGAGGCTGTGTCCTGCCAAAGGGGGCTTGTGGTCTCTTCCAAGCAGGGCAAGGGGTCACCACAACAGGAGGAACTGCATTAAAGGGTTGCAGAATTAGGAAGGTTGAGAACCACTGCTCTAGATTGTGTTACACGATGCTCAGCCATTTCTAACATGAGACTCTCTTTTAGCTCAGTCCTTGTTATCTAAGGACCCAATTCTCATCGAAGCTTGATTCATTAGTTAACCCAATTATCCTGTTCCTAACGTAGCAAAAGAAGCAAAAGCCTCCCTCAGTGATTCAATGCAACATGAAGAGACTACTGGTACATCCGGCTGCTACTATCTCTTCAGAACTGACAACAGCTCCACAGAGTGTCTGGCACAGATAATTTCAGCAGCCCATGATTTTTTGAGACTGAGAATACTAACAACTACAAGAGAGTCACTCGGCAGCTACTGTCCTTCACTCTTGCAGAAATCACGCTTCAGAGCTATGTAGTGAGGGTCAGGAGATCCCAAAATCAGTCTTTGTGACCTTCAAAAAGGGAGGAAAAAGAACAGTTCACAAGAAGGTTCAGCTCAATGTAGGCCTTGTGCTGTTTGAGTTCACATTGGCTGACCCCCTTCCAAACATCACACTTCATCTTGTTTGGATGATCGCCTCAGTTTGCAGTGTAAAATACCGTCTCCTATTCTACAAAATTGCAAACATATTTGCATGAGTTTTACGGCAGACACTCAGGGGGATTGTTTGAATAGAAGACAATACAGGCAAAAGTTCCCCTGAAGATGGAATTCCAGAGAACAATTTTATTATAGAAAAATCCAGGACCTATTAGCATGTAGTGCAACTTAAATGTGTGTGTGTGTTGTGTCGTTACAGTCATGACCAATTCTTTGTGACCCCATGTCCATGGAGTTTTCTTGGCAGGAATACTGGAGTGGCTTGCCAGTTCTTATTCCAGGCGCTTACAGCACCTGGTATTCCCTGGGAGTCTCCCATCCAGGTACTAACCAGGGCCGACCCTGCTTAGCTTCTGAAATCAGGCAAGATCAAATGTGCTAAGCTAGATAGCCACCCTCAAATATCCTAATACAGGCATGTCCAAACTTCGGCCCTCCTGATATTTTGGACTAGTTCCCAGAATTCTAAGCTTAGATTGCCAGTGGCAAAGGACTGTGGGAATTGTGGTCCAAAACATCTGGAGGGCCGAAGTTTGGACATGGCTGTCCTAATAGATAGGTCTGATCTCAGAGGCTCCAGTCCATCCTAACTCTTGTCAGTTGGATAGAAACAGCATTGGACCCAATTTCAGTTCCTTCCTGTTCTGCAGGTTTTGTTTTTCTTTCACTGAGAAAATATCCTCTAAAAAGCAATGTGAGGGTAAGAAGTTTACTCTAATCTGATCTGCATGTAAACTTCACCCTGTCTGAGGGCAAGATCAAGCATTGTCTATCTTTCCTTACCTGATAGGTGGACGTTCTGGCCTTAGACAAAAGCCGTTATGAATCCTTGATAGTAGCGGGTAGGGCTTGGAGGAAGTTATGGAGAGAGGATTCTCCCCTAGAATCAGAATGTCACTGATGACATTGATGGGGTATCTCTGTTCCATTCTATGGCCCCAGGAATGCATTCTCAGGACAACCACATTGGGCTGCTTAGATCTGATGCATTTCAAGGGTATTGAAGTAACCCATGAAAGAAAAAGGATGCAATCCTAGCTTCTCTGCCTTAGAAGCAAAATATCAATCCCTTTCATTTCTGGATACATGAGCATTTGTCCATCATGCCTGTCAGTCTCAAGATGTCTGTACCTAAAACTTCAGCAAATGCAGATAAAACCTACTGCTGAAGTAAGAGAATTCTTCTGCATAGCCTTTGCTTTATGAGACTTCACTACTTTGGACAACTGGAAAAGAAGCTTCTAAAAGGATAAAGAGGGTCAGGCAGTTGTGTATTAGAGATCATTGCAGTAATCACATATTGGGTGAAAGCCCAGTTTCTGTTGAGTAAATGGGAAAGCTGCCACTGACTTCAGAAGGACAGAAAGCAATCCAGTCTGTTAAAAAGGCCAAAATAGCTTCTTTAAAAAATACAACATTTGTACACTTGAAGGCTGAGGCCTCACATATTCAACACAATAAAAACAATGATCATCATTTTAATACTGAAGGAATGAAAGATGTCTGGCCAGTAAAGACTGAAATAATCAGTTCACTTTGGTGCCTTCTATGGATTTAAAAGGAACTGGTCCTCAATGTTGACTTAAAAGGCTAAATTAAAAATGACCCCCCCCCCCCCACTTAGCTTTTAAGCAGGATTTCTGTGAGAGTGAAGAATACCATAACTCCGGGCAGGACTTCAGCTCAAACACACGAGTCTGCCAGGTGCAACATACCATATCCTTTGCCAAAATTAATCCAGCTGGAAGCTACTTTAATTCAAGAACCCACCATTATGGAATTTCATCAGGGAATTACTTTCACCTTTTAAGTGCTTTCGATTGAACTGTGACTGGTTAAATGCTTGGAGAAAGGACAGAGTGTATTTACACATGTGTGTAAAACAGGTGTGAACTAGAAATGCATAACTACAAATTGAAAAAGTAGGTAAGCGAAGGCAAGGAATCCTGTGTGCTATTTACCCATGGCACCCTCCTTAACTACAACTGCCAGCAATTCCGTGGGAGATCGGGGAAATTTCAGATTTGTGGCTCTCCTTTAACAATAAATTAAAACTTTTTTTCTGTTTAATTAAAACCCTTAAAAAGTCTGTTCTGCTTATATACCATCCCATACCACTTCAAGTAGTTTCTGGGCGGTTTGCAGTTTCATTATGCAGGCTATATTGCCCACCCTCCAGCAAGCTGGCTACTCATTTTACCGACCTCGGAAGGATGGAAGGCTGAGTCAACCATGAGCCGGCTACCTGGGATTGAACCCCAGGTCGTGAGCACAGTTTTACCTGCAGTACAGGCATTTAACCACCATGCCACCCTAACCTTCAGCACCATTAAGTGACTTGTGTATTGTTTGACAGAAAAATAGGGTCCAAATCTGACAAATAAACAAGAAATTAATAAATTGTGCCGGCCTGTATTAGATGGCACGAGTAGGTCTGGAGGCACTGCACTTAGAGATAGGAAACAGAACATACCAGCACACAAAGTCAAAGTTCTAGGACTATAATCAGTTTCAATTTCACACACTACGAAAGTGTCTTTTATAGTCACAGTGTTTGAGTTGTAGCTCTGTTAGTCTTATTTTATTTATTTATTTATTTTTGCATTTTTATACCGCTCCCATTTCCCAAAGGAAACTCTGGGTAGGTCAAACAAAAAGGTTAAAAGCAAGAACATCAGTAAAAAATATAAGAGGTATTAGGCAAGAGACATAAAACTTGACAATAAGAAAAGAAACACCTTGGTACAACCCTAGCAGTTGCCAAAGGCATCCCTGAACAGCCAGGTTTTAAGGGCTTTCTTGAAAGATGCCAGTGAGGGAGCCTGGCGTATCTCACTGGGACATTTGTTCCACAACTCTGGGCCGGCCACCGAGAAGGCCCGTTTATGGGTTGCTACCCTACGGGCCTTTCTAGGTGTGGCCACCCAAAGCGAGAGAGCCACAGAGGATCGGGTGGGTTGGGCCAGCATTGATCGTAGGGAGATACGCTCTGCCAGATAATCAGGACCCAGGCCATGGAGGGTTTTGTAAACCAAAACCAATACCTTGAACCTTATTCGGGAGGCAACGGGCAACCAGTGCAGACGAGCCAGAATGGGGGTGATGCGGTGAAACCTGCCTGCACCAACCACCAACCTGGCTGCCGCGTTCTGGACTCGCTGCAGTCGCCGAACAAGGTTCAAGGGAAGCCCCATGTAGAGAGCGTTGCAGTAATAATTGATAAGCATTTCAACAAGAAACACAAAATAGAAGGGGGGGGAAGTGTTACAAAGTACCCTATGATTTTTGTGCAGAACACAGAATGGTTTCTTCCTACTCCAATTCCTTAAAGGAAATCTCTCTCCATCATAATTGCAAAACTATGCAACTATGATGGTCTGAATAAAAGATGTCAAAATGTTGCAGACTATAACACAAAAGAATCCAGAACCGTATAATTTTCAAGTCTTTTGAATATGAGGATGAGGGTGTTGAATAGTATTTTAACATAATCACTTCTGTGTAACATGAAACTTGGACACCTGCAGCCCATTTCTACTGAGTCACACCATAATTCCATATATGGCATAGATTTCTGAGTAGTACATAAATCTTATGTTTGACTTAATTAATATAATAGACACAATTAATGAAACAGATATCTTTGATTTCCCTTCTTAGTTATGAGTTCAAGCATTTAATTCCTCTTACTAGCTTACCAGACTAGAGATGGGCACGACCAGGAAATTTTTTTTTCGAGTTATCGTTTTTCGGGACGGGTCCATTTCGGCTCGTTTCCATTTTTCGCGAAATTTTGCAAAAAATTGTCGTTTCGTGGTGTCGTTTTTTCGTCTGTCGTTATACTGGTTGGGGGGGTAGCAGGCTCCTGGAGGCACCTCTGTGGGGTGGGTGCCTCCTCTGGCCCGCTATAAAGGGAAAGCGGGCTCCTGGAGGCACCCGTGGGTGCCTCCTATCCTCACCCGCTACAAAAGGGCATGAATAGCCATATGGATATGCATACCAAGTTGCAGACGTAGCAGACTGGCAGAGGCACCCCTCTTTTTGGGGTGCCTTCCCTGCAACAGTCGGTGAGACACAGGCAGCACTCGCGGGCATGGTTTGCATGGCACTGCTGCTGCAGGAGGAGTCAGCCAGAGCCACAAGTGACGGACTGGCAGACTCTTTGCACCCGCTGCGTCTCACTAAGAAGGGAAACGTACTTGCGTGTGTAGTGCAATGCAAGTAGATCTGGCTTAGGGTTAAGATGGGTTAGCGCAAGGGCTACGGTTAGGCTAGTTACGGGTGAGGTTAGGGTGAGTATTGGGGTGCACCTCTGGGTGCCTCTCTGACCCACTTAGAAGGACAGTGTACTGGCGTATGGGTTAGGCTTAGGCTTAGGGTTCGGGTTCGGGCTAAGGTTAGTGGGCTTTTTATGCCCGATTGGCACATCCCAGAAGTCTCTGTGGTCAACCTGGCCAAGTGGCCATGCGATTGGTGGAATGGCTCCAAAAATTTGCATGGTCACTCCCATGGCCAGCCCATCATTGCGCAGGTGTAAATAAAATAAAATAAAATAAAATCAACGGAGAGAGGACAGAGGAGACATTTTGTTGCAAGAAAAACCCACTGCTACTGTAAAAATTCTGGCAGTTTTAAAATACCAATTTCCGCATGTTTCTGTGGTGCTTGTTGGCTTGTGTGTTTTTGTTTTTTGGACCACGATTTCAAAAAAAAAATTGCAGTCACCGCCCCATTTTCGATCCCCCGCCCGCACCGCATGGCATGGCGAGACGAGAGCAGCCCAGGAGCACAGGAGAGGGGGGGAGGCCGGGGACCCCTCCAGAAACCACCCCTCTCGTAGGTGCCCTCTCAGACAGGCAGGCATATTTTCGCCTGCTTTTTGGGCCGGGAATCGGGGCGGGGGTTTTAAAACTTTTTTTCTGTGCCACTTGAATTGGGGCGGCCGGCGGCGAGTCCGGCGCTTGTTGCGACTTGCGAGCGACTGCGAGACAACGAGGATTTCCCCCACCAGAGCAGCCCAGGACAGGAGAGGGGGGGAGGCCGGGGACCCCCCCAGAAACCACCCCTCCTCTGGTAGGTGCCCTCACTCAGGCAGGCGTATTTCCACCTGCTTTTTGGGCCGGGAATCGGGTTTTTTTAAAACTTTTTTTTTTAAAAAAAACTTTTTTTCTGTGCCGCACTTGGCATTGCGGGATCGCCGCGATGCCAGGAACGACAACGACAAATCAGACCCAATTTTTCTTTTTTCGGTTCGAGTTCGAGTTCTGGCAGAGTAATTGTCGTTTCCTTTTCCGTTGCGTAACGGAAACGAGTAACGGAAATGGAAATGAGAATTTCGCCAAGTCGTGCCCATCTCTATACCAGACTTAACAGTCCTCTTTGATTTGATCTTTTTCCCCTTTTTAAAAAAAGGCAAATATAAAACAGAAATTACAAATGACACCCTTTTGTAGAAAAGCATTGAGTACCTCTTTTTCATTTTACGTAGTCAAGCTAATATTTACCTTCTGCATTTACAACAATAGTTCCAATAACCCCTTTATGGGACTGTATCCTCTTGAGTGTTTCCTCTACTTCTGCCTGAAAAAGAAAACATGAAAGGCACGAATGTACTCTGAATGGGAGCTGTATACACATTTTCCAAGCAACCGTTTTCATTCTGAATATGGAGCTTGACAGTGAAAAAATGGAGCAGACCTGAATGTCTGTGAAGATTCTCAGTCATCCAGTTTAGGTTATCTGGAAGTTGATTCATGGCAACTGGACTTCTTTTTCTTGAGAGATTGAAATGTTTCACTACTCATCCAAGCAGCTTTGTCAATCCAAGCAGTCTTTGTTAGAGACTGACGAAGCTGCCTGGATGAGCAGCGAAACCTTTCGATCTCTCAAAGAAAAGAATTTCCAGAAAGCAGACCTGATGAATATTTGCAACAGCTTAGGCCAGGCATGTCCAAATTTCAGCCCTCCAGATGTTTTGGACCACAACTCCCACAGTCCTTTGCCATTGGCAATCTAAGCTTAAAATGCTGTGAGTTGTGGTCCAAAACATCAGGAGGACTGAAGTTTGGATATGCCTGGCTTAGGCTCTGCTTCTGAGTAACACAACTTAGAGAACCACACAGAAGTCACTCTGAAAAGGAGTGATCCATGTGAGCAGCAGAAATTAGACAGAAATTGTGCTCAATTCAGGAAAAACCCTGGTACATTAAAGACTATGTCTGGAACGCTTCTTGCGAGATAATTATTGATTTCTATTTCCCTTAAAAATGTAAGGGCTGCCATTGCATCCCTCCTCAACTCCACCCTACTCTATAAAGTCATCCGCATATGTCTGTTTCCTGCCTCCATGAGATTTAAAATTTCTGCACATTTTGAAGCCATAGCGGGAGAGAGGAAACTGCCGAAAAAGTGAAAATTCTGGCAAAAACGGAAAACATATGCAGACCTCATTTTCATATCAAATCTAAACTTATATGACTTTAGAAAAACAGAATGTAACACCCACAACTTGGCATATAAAATGGTATTATTTTGCATGTATACGAAATTTTGAATCAAAAGGCTTTAGTTCTATGCAAGCAAAACTTTACATATGCAATTCTGTACACACAGATGTGTTTATGGATGCAAAATGGTCAATAAAATTCCACACTAAATAGATGTAAGCAGCTGCAACCTATAGTACATAGGTGTAGGTATGTTAGTGCCCTGACAAGTAGGAAAATAGAAACTAGCAACCTTTGCATAAAACATAATAAAGTGTTTTATTTTGACATAAACAAGCTCTTGTGACTAGAGGAAAGGTGAGTCTACAAAGACTCTACCTGTATTTTGGGGACATTTTTATTCCACAAATGCTTGCAAGAATTGTTGTTGTTGTTAAATTGGATTTCTATACTGCACTATCTGGCAGCACAGCCACTCTGCAAACCGCATGTAATCCTGCAGGGCAGACCATCCAAAAGTTACCAGGGATGGAAACTAACATTGCAAAGTCCTGGTTGTCCTTGCTGTTGCTCCTCAGTAAGACTGTGCAGGACTGCCGCTTCAATCCCAAATCCCTCAGCTGAGAAGCAGCCAACCCCTCCCTTCAGCTTCCCCTGTTGTCTAAAAAAGGTAAAGGTTCCCCCCTCACCCCCACCCCCAAATGCGTGCTAGTCGTCTCCAACTCTAGGGGCGGTGCTCATCTCCGTAGTCAAGCCGAAGAACCAGTGTTGTGCAAAGTCCATGGCCGCGTGGCCCGCATGGCTGCAAGGAAACACAGTTTTACCTTCCTATTTATCTGCTTGCATTGACCTGCTTTCGAACTGCCAGGTTGGCAGGAGCTATGGGTTTAACAGCCGGAGCTCAGTCTATCTACATCGTAACACCCGGGATTCGAACCGCCCAGCGGCTGACCTTGCAGCTCACAGTTTTCAGTACTCTAGCCCGCTGAGCAATGAAAACTGTCTACTCCCGGGTAAAAAAAACCTGCTCAAAGGAGAGGGCGGCCCAGTTTGGGGACCTCGCGAGGCGCCCTCCACCCTGTCAGGACACCCTTGCCCCCCTTCCACACGAACCCCCTTTCATCATCATCATCGTCATCATCAGCAGCATCATCATCATCATCATCATCATCATCATCATCATCATCATCATCATCATCATCGTCGTCGTCGTCGTCGTCGTCGTCGTCGACGTCGTCGTCTCAAGCGCAGCTCCCTCCCCCACCCCACCCCAAAGACACACCCCTCCCCGGCCTTCCCTTCCCCCTCCCGCTACGAAAGGGGCACATCAGAAACAACCCCCCTCCCCCGCCCGCAAATCCCCCCATTAATTGCCTCTCCTCCTTTCCTTACCATCCCCGCCGCCCAGCAAGCCCCGGACCCGCGTTGCTAAGGGAAGCCTCCGTTGCTAAGGCGCTCTCCCCGGAAGTAAGGCGGGGAGGGGCGGCGCGGAGGAGAACGCCGGAAGTGCGGGCGCTGGGGGCGGGACTGTGGGAATCCTGGGGGCGGGGCTTGAGGGGAGGGCGGGTGGTTCGTCCCAGTCGTTGCTTCTTCGCTCGCGCGTTCCTTGGAGGCTCGTTGGGTCCGAATGGGCGCCCGTGCAATGGTGGTGGGGAGTAATTTTCTGTTTGTTTCTTTTAAAAAAAAATACATTTTTTCTAATTCATAAGTAGACTAGTACCTTTTTTGGCCACTACTACTAATAAAAAAAGTAAACTCAGCTCTCGATAGCAACTTGCTATCTTTATCATAGCAAGTCGCTATCGAAAGCTTAGTTTTTTATTTTATTTTATTTTATTAGTAGTGACCAATAAAGGTATCACCTAGTCTACTGATGAATTTGTTCTTCTGGTCAGACGGCTCAAACCACAGTTTCTTTCTAAGTAATTCGAGGGTTCTCCACTTTCCCACTCCCTTCAAATAAACGTGATTTAGAAGCTCTCCTGGGAATCATCATCATGATAACCATCATCGAATAAAAAAAAAATCATCAACATCGAACTGCGTACATTCTTGTAGCGGGCATAGATGTGAGCGTCTTTTAATCCCAGCTTTTTTTAAAAAATCACTTGGAAAAGGTGTCGATTTGATTGCATTTATTCAGTATTCCTACCAAGAAAACTCCACGGACATGGGGTCATGAAGAGTCGGTCACGACTAACGACGCCACACACACACGTTCATTTATTTAAACTGTGTCCTTAGTACTCATTTTACAGCATTTACCTTTTTAAATATAGCACACGCTTGTTCAGTTCCTTTGTAGTACAGTGGTACCTTGTATAAAGGAATTCCTTCCAAATGAAATTATGTTAAGCAAATTTTCCTTTATACAAATTCCCATAGGAATGCATTGAGAATGGAGTAATCCCATTTTTATGTTGTACGGATTTTCCCCATAGGCGATTATGTTAAGCAAATTTCCCCTATCTCCAGAATTTTTTATGTTGTACAGATTTTATGTTATACAAGCTGTTTGTTATACAAGGGTCCACTGTATTTGCACACATACTTTTTTATAATGCTTTAAAAGACTGTCTTTTAATTGTTGTAAGCCACCTTGGGTCCTTTTAAGATGAAAGGCAGGATAAAAGAATGTTTCAAATAAATAAATGTTTATGGATATAATGCCCCATTAGTGGCCAGCACTATTCTGGTCTTGAGCACATTGGTAAAATTGATAATCCAAACAAATTAACAA
This sequence comes from Phrynocephalus versicolor, assembly GCA_023846285.1. Classification (NCBI taxonomy): domain Eukaryota; kingdom Metazoa; phylum Chordata; class Lepidosauria; order Squamata; family Agamidae; genus Phrynocephalus; species Phrynocephalus versicolor. The sequence continues at coordinate 6,502,316 of JAHTLZ010000065.1, forward strand.
AAACCAAAATGAAATAATACGATCATCAGTTCCTTAAGCAGTTCATCTGCTTCCCAGATACAGGATACTCAGTACTGGTTTGCCATTCCTTTCCCTGGGAACCCTCTGGGCTGTGCATACATACATTATATGGAAAAGTATACAGTAAAATGAATGATGCAGCAGTGATAAGTAGGGTGAGCTCTGCTCTGAAAAAAGGACCCCAGCCTCGGTTCAATGCAGATTTATATACCACTAGGTCTTTTGAGACCTCTAGTGACAGATCCTCAAACCTCATACTTCTAGATCAGTGGTTCTCAACCTGTGGGTCCCCAGATGTTCCTGGATTGCAACTCCCAGAAATCCTGGCCAACTCAGGATGAAGACTTCTGGGAGTTGCAGTCCAGGAACATCTGGGGACCCACAGGATGAGAACTGCTGTTCTAGATCCAGATCCCAGAAGCCTTCACCACCAACTATGCAGGCTGGGGGTTTTGGAAATTGCAGTCCAAGAACACCTGGGTTACCCAAGGTTGGGAAGCACTGTTTTCGATGCATCTTCAGGAAGAACATCACCTTCCCCCTCCCAACAAAAAAATCCTATCCAGCAACAACTCTGTCTTGTCTGCAAGGAACTTGAGCAATACTGCCTCTTGGATATCCTATCATCACTACCCGTGTTTCCCCGAAAATAAGACAGTGTCTTATATTAATTTTTGCTCCCAAAGATGTGCTAGGTCTGATTTTCAGGGGATGTCTTATTTTTCCATGAAGAAAAATACGGTACACATTTATTGTTATCTTATTATGGGGAGACCTTATTTTCGGGGGATGCCTTATATTTCAGTGTGGGGAAAACCTGTAAGTAGGTCTTATTTTCAGGGGATGTCTTATTTTTGGAGAAACAGGGTACCTGTTTGTTACGAAGTGTTGTTGTTGTTTTAGTTTTTTTTCTTTCCCCTTGCTTTATTATGGTTTATTTTATTTTTCTTTTCCCTTGCTTTATTATGCATGGGTCTTGCCGCCATCTTGCCCCCCCCCCCGCATTACTATGCCTGGTCTTGTTCTTCTGTCCGTGTTTTTAATTACCTGGTTTTATTGTTGTGAGCCACCCAGAGTTCCCAGTGGGAAGATGGGTGGGATAAAAGACTAATAAATAAATAAATAAATAAATAAATAAATAAATAAATAAATAAAT
>JAHTLZ010000065.1:6503502-6514212 GCA_023846285.1 Phrynocephalus versicolor
AATAAATAAATAAATAAATAAATAAATAAATAAATAAATAAATAAATATTGTAGATAACAAAGACCACCCAGAACTCCTCTAGACAGACAAAAGGAGAAATCTATAGCGGCAAAGAGTGGGAGCTCCCCCCCCCCATCACAGAACATCACATTTTTCTCACTTTTTTCATAGTACACCTTTGGGGACATCATTCATTGAGAGGTTCGTGTTTGTCTTCCATTCTCCGTGACCTTGGTGTTCTCTTCTGTGGTTCCTCCATCATTGGGTAACGTTGTACCATCTCTAGCAGCAAAGGCTAGCACTGAGAAACATTCTGCAGTAGCTGTCCTTTCCCATGATGAACATCTGATTAACACCCTTATGGTTTCTGAATTATTTGAACCAAATGTGTGTGGTGTTGTTTTTTTTGGGGGGTGGGGGGTGGGGGCATGGCCAAATAGGAAGCTAGGATGGAACATTGACCAACATTCTATTAATAGTTTATGCTTGTGTAAGGGAAAATGCCAATTGTTCATTCACAAGGTGCTGGTTGCATTCTGGAGTGTGTGCCATATTTTGCAATGGAGCACAAGATGAGGATTGCAACCAGCACCTTGTGAATGAACAATATTTTGCTGTTACAAGCTACGTGATTGCCTGCACACAAATGGAAATAGCCAATAGAATTCTTGCCACTCTGTTCATCACATGTTACTTCTAAATAAAATATTTAAAATCATTTTTTCAAAATCACCAATCCCACCCTAACACCCAGAATAAAATCATTGTGCTAAAAATTTAAGATTTAGAAGGTGAAATGTGCAACCTCCTCAAAACTGACACATTTGTTCATCAAGGCCCAGGGCTTGGAATGGTCAATCTGTAAACTCCTGAGTTTGAATTCTTGTGTGTTTAACCAGGTTATCGCTGGAATTAATGTTGCCAGCATTTTTATCGGTGAAACATGCCATCTTTGACAGCTACATGGCTGTCATGCTGGAAGAAATGGGGAAGTATATTTATTGAATTTGGCCCAGGGATAATGTTTTTTTAATTTTTTTTTTAAATTTATAAATTTTATTTCTAATAATTAAGACATACAAACAAATAACAATACAAGTGCATCCCCACCCACTGGGACCATCCATTTCTTCCACGAGTTCTTCTTTATTACTCCGTCTGTTGTTCTAATATTCTTCTTAAAGTCCTCTTCTCCAGAACTGTCTTGAAATATTTGTCGGCTCTTTGCCCTTCCCTTCTACTAATACAAAGTCTATAAATTTTCCCCAAATGTCATAAAAAATGTCTTTTTTCATTTCTCCTCGTTTAACTTTTAAACTACAAGACAATTTATCGTTTATGGCTATATCCCAAAGTTCATTATACCAATCTTCCATCTTGAGATCTAGTTTAGATTTCCAGTTTCTTGCTATAATTAATCTGGCGGCTGTCATAAGATTTGCTATTAGTTCCTTTGTTGTAACATCATAATCTTTACTAGTTAACAATGATAACAGTGCTGTTTCTGGATTATAATCAATATCTACTTTAATCATGTCACTTAGCTCTAGAAAAACCCTTTTCCAAAACTTTTGAACTATTTCACATTCCCACCAGAGATGCATATATGTACCTATCTTTTTTTCGCATTTCCAGCACATCTTAGAGTATTCAGCATCCATTCTATTCAACCTAATTGGTGTCAAGTACCATCTAGAAACCAATTTAAAATAATTTTCTTTTATCCTAACCGATAATGATCTCAAGATTCTCATATTCCAGATTTTCGCCCAGTCTTCTTTTTTTTATCTCTACATTAAGATCTTGTTTCCAGACTTCTCTCAGAGAATCTAACTCCTTCACTTCCAATGAGTCCCCTGTTATTTTGTATATTTTACGTACTAATCCTTTCTCTATATTATCCTGGTCAGATTCAAGCGATAATAAAAACTGTTCAAACTTTGTACATTCTCTAAGTTGACTGTTTCTTCTGACCCAGTCCTTTGTCCATTTTCCTAACTGGATATAGTTTATCCATATTAGATCACTAGATTGCAGAATATTTTTTATATCCTGGATTGTTCTAATTTTGGCCAACCAGTCTTTTAATCTAGCTATTTTCTTAACTTTTCAAAATAACCCTAAATAATGCTTCAAGTTTGTAGGAAAAATTTCCAAGTCTGTTACTAAACATAATGGGGAACCCTTCGGTGATATAATTTTTCTATATGTTCTCCATGTGGTCATTAAACCATTCAGGAGGGGGGCCCAGGGAGAATGTTGTCAATATATCTAACACGAATGTTAGCCAGTACATGTTAGATGTATTGGCTAACATAGAATCATAGAAGCATAGAGTTGGAAGAGACCTCAAGGGTCATCCCCTCCAACCCCCTGCCATGCAGGAACCCCCATCACAGTATTTCCGACAGATGGCCATCCAGCCTCTGCTTCAAAAGCTCCAAAGAAAGAGACTCCATCGCCCCCCGGGGCAGCATATTCCACTGCTGAACAGCTCTAGCCATCATGAAGTTCTTCCTAATGTTCAAATGGAATCCCTTTTCCTGTATTTTGAAACCATTGCCCTGTTGCCTGTTCAATATGACATCCTTTCAAATATTTAAAGATAGCTATCATATCCCCTCTCAGCCTTCTTTTTGAACATGCATGAGTTTCTTCACATGCAGTACAAGCTTGTAATTTTTAAATAATTGAACCAGAGAAGCAAAAGCAGAGTTTTCTCCTCCCAACTCCCAAGGCGTCCTGTAAGAAGCTGCTCTGAACTGCTACCTCTTATCCTCTAGATGGTGCCACTGTTATGTTAGAAAATGAACATGCTCTGAAGGAATGAGTAACTTGATTCCATTTCAACAAAGACTTTAACTTGATCAAAGGGAATACCAGGGTGTATTTGTTCCTCTGTGGATGCAACGCTGCGCTGGCATTCTCTTGTGCCCACAAAAAGGCCTGTATAAATAATGCAGTCAAGGTTAATTAGTAGATAACTTGGGGGGGAAAACTGCACAGGAATTAATTTACTTTTAGTGAGGGCTTGTTTGGCCAAACTCCCCATCCGTCCCTGGGTGTCTTCTGTGATGAAGTCAAGGTGGACCAGCCAGCTCTTGACGAGGGCAAAGGTGATCCGAATCATGGCTGGCGCTTCTGATTAAGTGCTGGCAATAAGAACCTTCAGCCTCCCAGCAGATGCTTATGCTTTTGTATGCTAATGGAATTTTATGAACCATTTTCTTTTCCCTTCCGAGAGCCGATATAAGGCTATGGAAATCATTCCATTATATCAAGGAGCAAACTGATAATAACCTCAGCTTGCTGGGAAAGCAGAAACGTTGCACCCTTTTTGATTTGATCAGGCCAATAAACCCACAGAGTGCTTTGTGGAAATAAATATTTCATGTCCTACTAACTTTTATCCCTGTTAGGCAAACCTAGAATGAGGAGGGTGTTAGCAAGGAACTCTTTCTGTAACAGGTGCAATTTAGGAAGACACTCTGCCCCCAACGGAAAAGGTGGGTTGCAGGAAAACCAACAAAGGGTATTTGTACACGACCCCTAAACTCCGCCGCAAATGGCTCCCAGCTCCAGAGCTTAAAATTGTTTCCCCACCAGCTCCGGAGTTTACAGATAATTAAGTGCGATCATGCCCACCTAAGCGAGCCCAGCGCACTTTTCAGGTACCTGCTCTCCGGAGGTGAAAATTCCTGATGCGGATATAACATAGTGACTGCCGGGCTCTCCTTGCTTCTGTTTGTTCTTTTTTTGCCCCCCGCCCCTTTAAGAGATCTGAATGCAGTGCCGGGACGGCAGAACGGAGGTGAGCAGCATTCTTTTCTTCCTTTTTTTTCTCCCTCCCCTCATGCAGCCAGCAGCCAGGAGTGCGGAGGGGGTGGGAACGCAGGAACAGTGACGAACCCCTAAGATCTCTGGTCGGAATTTAAGTGGCCAGCGGATCTTAGGGGTCGTGTGAAAAGGCTTTCAGAATCTTGTGGCACGCAAAAGCGCAATGACTTTTCTAAGGGTTCGTGGACTGCGGACGGCTTCTTTATTAATGCATCCAAAAAGGCGGACCACAGGACATGAAAGCTGATGGCATATAAAACCTGTTAGTCATTGCCATAAGGCTGTCTGTTGATTCAGCTGCAATTTACACATGCGGCAGTTCCTTTGTTTCTAGCAGAACAAAATGACAGAAAGTGACCACATGGTTTGCCCTGAACATTGGTCTTTATGCTTATAAATTGTTTTATAGATGACATCACAAAAATTAGCCAAAATGTATGGAAATCTAATGGCTATATGTTGGACATGTAAAGGCAAAGAACGGACTCTTTATCGTATGTAGTAGATATGTGATGAGGTAAGGAGATATTGGAGAATGGTGCATGAGATATCACAAAAAATGCTGAGCTGTATGATTCCATTTAAGCCTGAAGTATTTTTTGTTAAACATTATGCCAGAAATTAAGGATGTTAAGATGAAATATTTATTGATGCATATGACAACTACAGCAAGAATTTTATTTGCTAAATACTGGAAAATAGTGGAAATATATGACCAGCAAGAACTCTTGGAAAAGTGTTTTGAAGCGGCAGAGATGGATATACTTTCAGAATTGTTGAGAGAGAAAGACTTAGAGAAGGCAAGAGAAAACTGGAGACTATGACTTTTGTGTAAAATAAGTCTGCAGCTGAATTACTCCAACAGTATATTAAATTCCTGTAGAATCTTAGTATCAAAATAATGGAAATTATGTAAACATGCAATTTTTTAACCTATAGAACCCTGATTCCTGATCCATACCCATTAGTTACCCTCTATGTGTGGAACAACAAAATATATCACAACAACAACAACAACATTGGCCCTTATGAAATGCTAGTGATTTGCTTTAAAAAGAAAAAAAGAAAAGAGACTTAGAAAATTTAAGAATTTTTCTAAGTAAAAAGCAAAGCACGCCTCCACAAGCCGCCCTGTGAAAATTCAGCAACATTCAGAATACCTGGAGATTATAAGCCTAAACTACCTTGCAGGATAGTTACTGTGAAGGCAGAATTGATTTGGTTCTCAAAACAAAGCTGCTTTGCAACAGAGGCAGGATAAAACTATAATGATTTCAATATCATTAGAAGCAGGCCATAATTTGTATCTGCAGAAGGAAGCCCCATGTAGGTCAGTATTGTTCATTTTAAGGAATCATAACCCTTAGAGTTCATCTTTCTTTTTCATTCATTATTTATTTTTGCATTTGTATACCACGGCCAGTTTTCCCCAAAGGGAACTCTGTGCGGTTTACATTAAGCACCATAATAAAGAACAGCAAATAATAATAAAGCTAAAAGAACAATAATGCAAGGCAACAAAAAATAAATTTATTTTATTTGAAAAATAAAATAAAGTCAACGGCATAAAACTCCTCTGGAACAATGATCGTTTGTATTGGGTTGGGTTGTTTTCTAATGACATGGTGCAGTCTTGCTGTCTGGCTTTCTCTTTCTTATGTTATTGTAACTTGGTGAGCCTCTAAATCCGACTCCTTGAGAGCTCATTCATTGAATGCATTATCCCGTCCAACCCCACTATAGCCTATGCGTGTACTGCAGAATCTCACTGGGTGAACTGCTGAACAGCTCAGTGGTTTAAGGTACTGAGTTGGGAGTTTTAATTCCCCACGTTTCCTCGTTGACACAGACTGGACTCAACAATCTAAAGCGGGGGTGTCCAAACTTTTTGCAAGGAGGGCCAGATTAGGTGAGGTAAAAATGTATGGGGGTTGACCATTCAGATGCATTCGGATATGCAAGGAGGTGGGAGGATGCTGCAGCAATGGAACTGGGAGGTAGGTAGGCTGGGCTGGTGGCTGGGGGAAGGGATGGAAGCAGGGAGGGCAGGCACACCATAAAACTGCAAGCTGACATCTCCATTCGGTATGGGGAGGGGCCAGCTGGCAGGGAAGTGTGACAGGCTGAGCTGGCAGGGAGAAGAGGCTTTGGACCACTCAAAATTTGAAAACGGGCCGCATTTGGCCCCTGGGCCTCCCTCTGGACATGTCTGATCTATAGGGCTCCTTTCCAGCTCTATGGGTATTTGTACACGACCCCTAAACTCCGCCGCAAATGGCTCCCAGCTCCGGAGCTTAAAATTGTTTCCCCACCAGCTCTGGAGTTTACAGAAAATTAAGTGTGGCCACGCCCACCTAAGCGCGTCCCAGCACACTTTTCAGGTACCTGCTCTTGGAGGGTGAAAAATCCCAGATCCGGATGTAAAGGAGTGAGTGCCAGGCTCTCCTCACTTCTGTTTTTTTTTTTCCTTTGCCTCCCGCCCCTTTAAGAGAAGGAATCAGGACGAAAACGGGGCTTGGGGAGGCTTGGACCGGCAAACGGAGGTGAACCTGCATTCTTTTCTCCCCTTTTTTCTCCCTCCCCTCTCACAGACAGGATCAAGGAAGTGCGGAGGGGTGGGGACGCAGGAAGAGCAACGAACCCCCAAGATCTCTGGTCCGAATTTAAGTGGCCAGCGGATCTTAGGGGTCGTGTGAAAAGGCCCTAAGAGGAGGATGAGGCTGGTTGTAGGAAGCACTGCACTGATACAGAAATCTTTGCACATGAAGTCAGAACATATCCGGTGTGTCAAAGGTGCTGTGCAACTTAATAAAAAAAAACTGACAGCTTTGGCATCTGAGATGAACCAGGAACCTTATGGGTACACTGTGTCATGAGAAAAGAAACAGGTCTGGAGGCTGTCAAGTGCTTCCGGGGAGCTTGGGTGTAAATAAAAGCCAATGAAATCTGGCACATTGGTTCCTAAGTAACGGAAATGTAAATAAGGATATATGCCTTTCCAAACTTCGTTTGCTTGGAGCATGATTCATGAGGGTCCTTGCAGAATTTGAAATGGATTCCTGGATGCCTTGTCAATAGCCCAATGATCCATGAGGCAGAGAGCCGCAGCTGTCTCTAGCCCCTGAATGCTAAAAAAAAAAAAAAAAGGGGGGGGGGAGATGGGAATTGTGAAAGGATTATGCATCTATGCCTGCTTTACCTGTTGGCTCTGCTCTTCTTCCACCTGACTTTTGTGAGGCAGGGCTCCTTGGAGGTAACCCGTTCTTTGCTGTGTTGTAAGATAGCCCAACCATCCCCCTAAGAGTCCCAGACTATGGGGTTAGTCCAGGCCCCCACCAGCCTTACAAGGAAGGCTAGACCATCAGGGTTTGGACCCACTTTAAATAAATCTATCCAAGGTGCTGAATTGTACTCCCAACATAGGTTCATGGACATCTCTTTTGAAGTCCAGACAAAAATATGCAGAACTGCATTTAGGCTTGTGCAGGACTACAAAGTGGCAGACCCAGGTAACTGTGCATGCAAAGGCATATCAGATGCAGTGTTTTTCTGTGTATAAGACTATGTTTGTCTAAAATTGCTAGACTAAAAATTGAAGGTTGTCTTATACATGGAAGTAAGCCAAGGAGAGAACTGTATGGGTGTGTAATTGTCATTCTGAGTTGGAAAAGGGGGGTGTCTTATACATGGGGGCATCTTATACATTGGAAGATATGGTAAGGTTTTTTTTCATGTTTCTCTTAAATAATACTGTGTACTCTGTATTAGGGCATGATGACATAGTTAGGTGGTAAGCCTGCAAAGATGCTCCAAGTTTATCTTACTTCATCACATTTCAAAAAAGTTCTTCTTAATTGGATGGCTCCATCAAATATGATCTCATGTAAAACAGGAGGACTGCAAAAAGCCAACTCTTGAAATTGTCCTTGATTTCCATTTATTGTAGAAGGTAAACATCAGGAAAGCAGTAGCTTGATTTTTATTTCTATTTTTTAAATGGCTGTGCTTCTACAGTATTGGTGCTTGTTTTTAATATCTGCATTCAGCCAGCTGCACTGCCTTCTTTATTATGCCAAGATGAATTATTTTGATTATTGGCAATAGGCTCCTTTCTTATACATTTAAGTTCTTCATTTATGAATGGTTTGTTCTCTCACCTCATCTACATGAATGCAAATGCAAAACATTTTTGTTTGTTTTTTGCCACTATCCTTCATGCCAGCAGCTGCTTGTGAGGGGAAAATAGCAGCTCAGAAGCTCAACAATAATTTGATGTTTAAGCCGTTATCCTCATTTGGGTAAGTAAGTGCATAGCATGCTTTCATTTGTGGATTTTTTTTTAAAAAAGTCTGGAGTTATCTCTGCTATAGGTGTCATTTGGAGCATTCATTCTCTTCTCTAAGGTGCAAAAGAGCTGTGTGGAGCATCTGGAACTCAAACTGGGGTATGTTTGTAAGGTTTGTGTAGTCTCTATTACGGTTACTTCATGTCCACTCTTGTCCCAGGAGGAAGTTTGTTGTGTGTTGATGTCGGTTGCGGTCACGTGGTCTTCTTGCGGTTCTGTCCCTGTTCCCGTGTATGCATGGGTGTGATTGATGATACCGGCATGACTGCTTCCGCACTTCCTCATTCCGTGATGAGATGTTAAATTCCATGCCTTGGTTCTCCTTTTTTTTTTGGCCCGACCTTCCATTTTTTGATGTTTCGATTCTCTGAAGCCTTGCCTTCAATGCGTTAGGAGCTAAGTTTGAGGCATTTGTCTTTTAATCTCTCTGCACTGCGTTGCTGACTCCATAGGGAATGTACTGCTGAATGGCACTTCGCACCCCTACCACTAGAGGGAGAATGGCACATTGCATGACGAGCCTTACCTCACGGGCACTCATATTGGAATGAGACGCGAGATGAGGAGATTCCCGAGGACAGGGAGGGGAATCTCTCATCCCATTTAGATCGCAGTTCAGGGGGCATGGTCAGGACAAACTCCCCTCATCCCGCAATGGACGTGCAGTTAGATTTCTTCGTACCAGTTCCCAGCGGGACCGCAAACAGCGATGAGATGGATGTGAGGTATCAGCCTATGGTTGTTAGTGACTGCTTTTGCAAGAGTTGTAAAAGCCATACTGGGTTTGAGCATGAGAGTTACAGGAGCTATCCAAGGTGCTGAACTTGTACAGTACTTCCCCACTTATAGCGTGGGCTTACATTTCTGATCTGATCTGTAATAAAGGAAAATCCATGTCATGAGGATGCCTTTATCTCCAGGTCAGGTTGGAACTGAGGGGCCTGTTTGGAGCCTCTTGCAGTTACCCCAAGCGTGGTGCTGCCCCAAACAGGCTTCCTGGGTCTGTTCCAGGCCACAGAAGTGGCTTCTGGCAAACTGGAAATGGCTTCCAGTGGACTGGAAGTCACTTCTGGGGCCAGAGAAGCCTGTCGGAGGCCCCAGAAGTGGCTTCTGTTGAAAGATGGAGTAAAAATATTCAAAATAAGTAAATAACTAGACTTCTGGAAAAGTGGAAGTGACTTTTAGGCTGCCAGAAGCTTCTTGTGGGGCCTGTAACAGGCCCAGGAAGCCCATTGGCGGCCTTTTCCAGGCAGCACCAGGCTTGGGCTAGATACAGAAAGCCCAAAACAGGCCCACACAGCTTGCCACAGGCCCAGCACCACCCATCCATTCCTTCAGATACTGCAGTCCCATGATATACTGGAACCACAGTATATGAACCACAATATGGCACGGGGTGTAATTTATTTTGGAACTGCAGTGGACATCTTGGACAGCTGTAAAGTTTAGGCTAATACCTAGACCATATTCATGGAGATATAATCAAATTTCACCAGGCCCCAGATATAGGCAGAACACAAATATTGTTGCCCATCTCTGTGCCTAAGCTCTCTCAACAGGCAGCTTTATAATCCTCTGTGAGCTGCTAAAGAGGAGCCAAAAAGATGTTGAGCTTTGAATTGAAGAAGGACAAGGTGGTGTCCCTTGCATGCCAACTTACAAAAGCCAACTGGACAGGCTGTAGAATCACATGACTTGTGATTGTACAGCATCCTCCACATCACCGGAAGGCAGTTGGCTATTTGGAACACATAAATGAATGAATTCAAAAGTAGGCTAGGTGATACCTTTATTGGTCACTACCTTTATTGCAAGCTAAGCTTTCAATAGCAAGCTATCTTTATCAAAGCATTGTACCGAAATTGCAATCTTGATAGAAGATGTAGTCTATCAGGTGCTGAGAATCTTTTTGTTGAGATGGAATACACCAGATGATGATATCAGAAGTCAGGGCTGAAGTTAAGACTGCTTCAAAGTCCCGGATAAGTTTTCACACCAAGCATATCAAACAAGGCAGCTTAGTCCTTGCCCGCCCACCCCTTCTGACCCTCAATTTGGCTCTCTCCAGCCGTGGCAACCCAGGTGTCCTCACCAGCACAGCTAGTGGTAAAGAATTCTGGGAGTTGCAGTCCAAGAACACTTGGGTTCCCCAAGGTTTGGAAGTGCTGAACTAGAAGATAGGAACAAGAGAGGGACCCATGAGGTGTTTGAAATTAGTTATATGGACGACATACCTGTCCAAAGGTGGATTTAAGCTTAAGAGTTCCTTAAGATGTAATGAACTAGGATTCAGGAGAACCAGATTTGATTCCCTGTCTTAGCTGTGGTAACTCACTGGAGGATAGAATTGGCAAAACTTTTCCTCAAACATCTCACCTTGAAAATCCTATGAAGGTCATTCTAAGTCAATTCTGACTTGATGGCACATAACGTTGTTGTCATTGTAGTAGTAGTAGTAGTAGTAGTAGTAGTAGTAGTAGTAGTAGTAGTAGTAGTAGTAGTAGTAGTAGTAGTAGTAGTAGTAGTA
>JAHTLZ010000065.1:6514855-6526503 GCA_023846285.1 Phrynocephalus versicolor
TCTTCTGAACAGTTTTTATCCCAGAGCTATAATTGCACTTAATAATGAACTCAAGAACCACCAGTAGTGAGCACTTGGACAGGATTACCTAGCCTGTTGTGTAGATGCTTGTGTTTTTAAGGGGGGGGGGGGTTGGTGGGTGGGGGAGTGTTCAGGGATTTTTATGTGTGTGTGTTGAAGGGTTTTTTGTTTTTTGTTTTTTAATGTGTGTGAGAGTGTTTGGAGATTTGTGTGTGTGCGTGTTGAATCTGGTCTCTGGGTGTCTGAATTTCGTTGTATGTGTATACTGTGTATATACACACAATGACAATAAATTATTATTTATTTATTTATTTATGGAAATCTAGAAGAGCATCCCATTTCTCTTGCTTCCTAAGGATGCAAGGTGGTTATAGCATGCATTCTAATCCCAGTGCCAAGGCTTATTCAGTCCTGAAAAGTAGGTTTCTAGAAGCCCAAAAGAGCATTCCTGTAGACACATAAATGGAGAACCTGAGCATAGCATCATGAGCCTTGCTCATGGGCTAAAGACTACTTACTGATAGGGGCAGGAAAATGAATAAGAGGTAAGCAGAACAGGATATCTGTGGCAATGCATGGCTGGCCAAACACTCCTGTCGAGCGTGAGCATTTTATTGTAGGTCTTGCTTCTTATGATTATACAATACATCTATATCATCACTTAAAATTATAGGGGCAGTAGGCTGTAATGGGATGTTCAGTCTTAAAGTTCTGTCACAAACATCCTTACTGTAGTGAGATTTCAGCAAGTGATTTCCTGAAATCAATAATGGAGCTGAAATTGCTTCCATTTGGGCCGTTTGGCGGCAAATGTAGCTAGAATATAGAACGTAATGGGCCAATGGTGAATGCCCAGAGGTACAGGAGTGTAAGAGGACATTCCTAAAGGACTAGGTGCCAGCTCAACCCAGGGATGAAAACCTTCTTTGATTTTTCCAAGATTTCATTCTTGCAGGTCAGGTCCAGCTTTGGCACAGAACGGGATTGGTCTGGTGTGCACTGGACTAGGCTACAGGCAGTCTGAAATTCAAGCTGTTTCCTCCTTTGATCATACCTTGTGACTATGGTGTGGAGGAGGTTTAGCTCTGATCTAATCCAGTTCCTCTCTTCCTTCCTCCTGTTCTCTACTCTTTTTGGGGGGTCCTTCCCCATAGAACAGTTTCCCCAAAAGTTAGCTTTGTTTGCAAGTTTGTTTTATTTATTTTACCTAATTCAGTTTTTACCCCGCCTGCCGAGTGACCAGGCTACTCCTCTCTATGGCGTACTATAAAAGCATCTGCAATACAAACCAAGCTTCAGGAATAAACAGCAACTAAGGCTGCTTCCACATGAGGGTGATCTGGATGAAAGTTTGCTGCGGATTTTAGTGGTCGTGTGAAAGCAGCCGAAGACACTAAACAAAAAAGCGGATGAAACCCCAGCTTAAATTAGAATAAGATACACAATGGCAACAGACCAACAATTGGGCATAAAAATACAGCTCTTCAAAAATTAGAAAGATTAAAACAAATCAAACAAAATTTAATTAAATCAAACAGAAGCCAGAGTAGGAAAAGCCTTAGTAAAGACCCATGTCTTTCTGTTTTTTCTTGATGCCAAGGAAGGAAAGAGTCTGTGACATAGTGATTAAATGTCTGTAATGCAGCCAAAACTGTGCTCATGACTTGGGGTTCAGTTCCAGGTAGGGATGGGCAGCTAACAAAAAATGAAACACTGTTTTGTCGTTTTGTTAGCTAAGGAAACAAAACAAAATGAAACAAAACAAGTTAGCAGCCTTTTATTACAAATGAAATGAATTTCCCCCCCTCTAGAATGAAATGATTCATTCTACAGGAAATCAATCAATCATTTATTTATTTGCATTAGCCATGGCCTTAGCAAAAAAGGATAACATTTACATAGATATAAAATTGGCACACTAAAATCAAGATAATAAATACATATTCGTGCAATACCATGCAATATTCTTATATCAGATTTGGACAAGTGTTCTACAGGAAATGACAGGGGTACCTTCAGAACGTGATTCTAGCCTACCCCATGAAATTTGGAAAGGTTGGGGTTCAGGGAGCTGAATTATGAAGCTTGAAAGGGGATGCCCCTAGGAAAAAAAACCTTCTAATTGGAAACAGAAACTGATCCGGTGAGCGATAGTGCAGTCACCGCTTCCAATATGGAAAAAAAAAGAAGTTGTTTTTTTCCTAGGGGCACCACCTTTGGAGCTTCATAACTCAGCCCCCTTATCCCCAAATGTTTCCAAATTTCAAGGGGTTCCCTAAAATTGCTTTCTGAAGGTACCCCTGCTACTATGGTGCCCCAAGGTAAGTAATTTTTGAGTGCATGTTTTTTTTTAAAAAAATATGCACTTGAAAATTATTTTTTAAAAAACTGCAACCAAAATTTACTTACCTTGGGGCTCCAAAGTAGCAGGGGTACCTTCCCAAAGTGATTTTAAGGAACTTCCTGAAATCTGGAAAGATTTGGGGGTAAAGGGGTTTAGTTATGAAGTTCTAAAGTGGCTGGGGGTAGTTAATTGGCAAAGTGTGCTGGGAGCATGGAGGCAAATCAGGGAATTTACCAGATGGTATTAACTCCCTAATTGCCTCCACACTCCCAACACACATTGCCTATTTACTACCCCCAGCCCCTTTAGAACTTCATAAGTAAGTCCCCTTACCTCCAAATCTTTCCAGATTTCAGGGGGTTCCCTAAAATTCCCCCACAGCCCAACCTGTCAAAAAGCCCCAGCTGATAAGCAGGGGGAGAGGGGTGAAAGGTAGAGTGGAGCAGTTTCCCCCCCCCCTCTCAATGTTCCATTCTGCCTTTTGCCTCTCCCCACACACCTACCACCTGGGGTTTTTTAACACATTGTGGTGGTGGGGAGGGGTGCCTCCTCTCCAAACCCCAACCTGTCAAAAAGCCCTAGCTGGTAGGCAGGGGTTGCAAGGAAGAAGGAAGGACGTAGTGGTAAAGTAAAGCTCTGTTTGAATTTACTACTGCCTCCTTTCTTCTCCCCTCCCCCCTCCTCCCAGGGAGGTTTTCTGGACAGGTAGGGCTGCAGATGGGCTGGACCCCCACAGCACTCCCTGCCCAAAACACCAACCTGGGAGGAAAGAGTGGCAGTGGAGAAAGGAGCAGTTAGGCAGGGAATTTACTTCTGCCTGGCTGCTCCTATCCTCCTACCCACCCACTTCCCAGCCGGAATGAAGCTGTCATTTTGTTTCATTTTGTTTTCATTTGTTTCATAAGTAACATTTTTTTGAAAAAAATTGTTATTTATGTTGCGAAATGAAATGCAGTGGGATAAAATGGAATGAAACAAAACACAATTTTTCTATTTAGTGTCCATCCCTAGTTCCAGGTAGCAGACTCAAGGTTCCCTCAGCCTTCTATCCTTCTGAGGTCAGTAAAATAAGTACCCAGCTTGTTGGAGGGACAATGTGTAGCTTGCGTAATTACTTGTACACCACACAGAGTGCTATGGGGCAGTATACAACCAGCAGGCTTTTTTGCTTTTATTGTACTGGTCGTGTGGTATTTAGGTGGATTGTTATGCATTACTGCTTGGACTGGACTTGTAGTACTTTCCTTTGTTTTCAACTGTTCTGCTTTCCATATTTCAAAGTTACATTTCCTCCCACACACCACCACACACCATATTTGTTTATGTATGGTTCCTCGCTTTAATGTTGCCTTGTTAAAGAGGAAAGATGGCTCTTCACACTTATTGTTATTAGCTTTAAATGTTGTCTCTAACATGTTTACAACTGTTGTATATGCATTGCCTCCAATGTTATCTAAAGTCCTTCAGTGTTGTAAGCTGCCTTGTGTCCTTTCCAAGGGGAAGATAAAAATATTCTAAATGAATAAATAACACATTTCTGTGGTCTGCTAGGAAAAATGAAATTTGTGCCAGCAAACGAGACTAAGGCATAGTACAAATATCCAGCAGCTAGAGCATCCTTGTGTTAGGACTGGGCTGTTGTAATGGAATCCAAGGACATTGCCTAGTGGTGTCTTAAAGACTAACAGATTTATTGTGGCATAAACTTATGGTGGATGAAAGCCCATTTCATCCAGGGATGTAATGAGAAGTTGCTTGCAAAGAGTGAACATTCAGAGAGTCAAACTGGGACTGAAATTGGTACTGGTTATGAACCTCCAACACTATTCACGACAAATTGACTGTTCCTCTTTCACAGCTTTGAGCTCAGGTTCAGGAACACACCCTGGCAAGTGCCCCCGAGTTACTTCCACTTCTTGGGGAATCTGTTAGAACAATAAGCATGAATGAATTTGCACATGCTGTGTATTTTACCGTAGAGGAAAGGCAGGGACACTTGGCAGTAGTCCTTCACTAGCATACTAAATCAAAGTGGTCTCTGAGCACCAATGCTGAGCTCCAGTAGCCTGCCTAAGGCATTCCCTTGGTTCATAAAAGAAAGGAGAATCAACCCATACTTACACGTGATTTATGCCATCAAGACACCTGCCACTACATTTCCCCATCTTTCATTCAGATATCTTGTCCTGTTGGCTTCCTTTCTTGCATTCTCTTACGGGTCAGATTCTGCTCGCCTTTTGTAATTTCATTGCTTTTGCTCTTGATTTACGCTGGTCTAGGTGAGAGGAGGAATGGATGGGAAGTGTCGTCTGCATTGATTTATGCAGCTTGCAAATATTGCTGAATAGGGCTTTCTCTGCTGTATATTTCCACCATGCTTTTGTGGAATGTAAACTCTGAATTGTTTGTGTGCCTGCAGTTTCAGGAGGCCTGGTTCATTGCCCTTTGGTTCTGAAACGGCAGCTCGGAAGTAGCTCATTTACATCCATCTCTACCACTGCTCTTCCCATATTTCTGGGAGATGTTGGCTGAGATTCTGTTGCTTTTAATGCAGAAAGTCACACTACAGCAAGGCCATTGAATCAGTGGGGACCCCCCCCCCCCGGGTGCTTAGTTCTATTCCAAGTTACTCTACATTTTATTCATTTAATAATTAATTAGAGTTAATGTAAAAGGGATAGATAACAAAAATGAATTGAACTTTAAAATATAGAAGAGAACCAACCATCCCCCACAAAAATTAGCAGTAAATACAGTAATATTTGTACTCACGATAAGCCACCATTGTAAATTTGCCAGATGAATATAGTTTAATTAATAAAGTAATTGCTTAATTATGCAACCCTTCTAGTGAATGGACTCTGGGTGAGTCACACATTGTTGAATTAAACAGGAATTAAAATAAACTACATAATCCATTGAAAAGTTATTAAACAAGGTAATATTAAAGCACCCCCTCCCCACTGGGACAACTTTACCCACAGCAGGAATGTTCAGCATTTTAAAATGTTTTCCTTCCATCCCTCGGCCCCTTCAGCTTCCTGGTGATGAAACGAATTACTCAGGTCAACACTGGGCACTAAACATCAAACCAGGGGCCAAGATTGAGAAGGAAGATCAAATTATTATTATTATTATTATTATTATTATTATTATTATTATTATTATTATTATTATTATTATTATTATTATTACATTTTTTATTTCATAAAAAACAGATAAAACAGCAAAATAACATAAGGAAGAGAAAAAAAATAACACACATCAATGTAACGAAAATGTAACAAATATTTAAGTCCCCCCTCGGGACTTAAACAAAATTACAACTTTCATGATATTGACCAGCCCATTTCCCTCCAGAAATACATTGAATCTTCTCCGGGTGTATACCCTTTACCCTTTTGGAATACATATACCAATAATGTATCCCATATTCCATTAAGGTCATTAGACTTGCTCAGCCCTTTCCTCATTTTAATTTCACAAGTCAGTTTATCATTAATAGCTAAATTCCATAACTCCTTATACGATTCTTCCATTACGAATTGTTTATTAGATTTCCAATATTTAGAAAAAATCAGCCTTGCGGTCGTAACCATTATAATTACCCCTCCCTCCTCCTCTTTCTTCAGTTGTGTATCTGCAACTATGTTTAACAATACCAGCTGGGGGGGGGACATTGGAATCTTTTCCCCTAATATTTCTTGCATTTCATTGAAAATCAAATTCCATTCAAATTTCCTTTTCTCACATGCCCACCACATATGTAAATATGTCCCTTTTTCTTGTCTACATCTCCAACAAATTGGAGATATTTCTTTATTTATTATATTTAACTTTGCAGGTGTTATATACCATCTCAATTTACTTTGTAACAGTTTTCTTTAACTCTCACTGACATATTTTTCACTATTCCACATTTTTTTAATTCCACATTTCCCCCCATTCTTCCTTTTTTATCTCTTTATTAATCTTCTTGCCAAATCTCTCTTAACTTATTATTTTTTATTTTATCCTCCTGAATTAATAAATTATATATCTCACAATACCTTTCCTCTGCTCTTTATTTTCTGTCTCATTCCTTCTATCTATAATTTCTTCAAATCTGGTAAATTTTCTACATTCTCCTACTTTAGCTATCATTTCTTTAGTCCATTTTTCCAGTTGAATAATGTTCAACCAGGAAATATTTCCTCCCAATTTTTCCTTTATGCTTTGTCTACTCTGCATTTTCTTTAACCAATCCCGCAAGTATATAACTTTTTTATCAAGCAGTAGCTTATTTAACTTCCCTTTTAAATTTTCTGGGAAACTCTTAATTTCTGTTATTCGTGTCAAAGGTGAAACCGTTGGGCTTAAAATCTCCCTAAAGTTCCTCCAACATTCCATAGTATTTTTCAAGAATGGGTTATTAATCTTTTTCAGCTGAACTTTAATGTCTTCCTTAAAAAAATTCTCTTTTTGTGTAATTTCTAAGTCTCTCAAAATTAAGTTATAATTCCCTATTATTAAATCTGGAATATGTGTTAATTGATTGGCTATGTAATATAGCTTGACATTAGGTAACCCTAAACCACCTTCTTGTTGTGTTTGTTAATCCTAGCTTTTTTTATTGCAGTTACAAAACATATTAATGTCCCCCTGAATCCCTTTAAGTTCTCTTTCATCCCATTCTATAGGTAACATCCAAAATAAAAAAATTAATTTGGGGATAATTTTCATTTTACATACTGAAATTCTTCCAAACCAAGAAATCCTTAATTTTTGATATTCTCTTATTTGTTCAGTAATCTCTTTCTTAACTTTCTCAACATTTATTTTAAACATATCTTGTAAACTCCATGCTAATTTTATCCCCAAATAATTTACCTTTAAATACTTCCCTAAACAGCTTTTTCTCTTCTTCACTATAATTTAACAACATACATTCAGATTTGTTCCAAGGGAAGATCAAATTATGAGAAGCAAACCTGGGATGACAATCAAGTAAGAAAAGGAGAAAGAGAAAGAGGAAGAAACCAAAAGGCAGGATGGAGGAACAAGAAAGCATTTACAAAGACACCAGGATTCAGGAGCACTGTATTGATTAATCTTGATTATGCTTTGTTGTTCAGTTGTTAAGTCATGTCTGACTCTTCATGACCCAATGGACCAGGGCCTCCTGTCTTCCACTGCCTCCCACAGATGGTCAAATCCATGTTGGTTGCATCGATGACACTGTCCAACCATCTCATTCTCTTTCCTTTTTCCTTCAACCTTTCCCAACAAGGACTTTTCAAAGGTATCTTTTCTCCTCATGAGGTGGCCAAGGTATTGGAGTCTCAGCTTCAAAATCTGTCCTTCCAGTGAACATTCAGGGTTGATTTATTCCAGGATGGATATGTTTGATCTCCTTGCAGTCCAAGGGACTCTCAAGAGTCTCCTCCATCACCACAGCTCAAAAGCATCAAATCCGTGGCCATCAGCCTTCTTTATAGTCCAGATCTCACTTCCATACATCACTACTGGAAAAACCATAGCTTTGACTATCCAGACCTTAGTTGGCAAAGAAATGTCTGTGCTCTTTAAGATGCTGCCTAGGTTTGTCATCGCATTCCTCCCAAGAATCTTTTAATTTTGTTGCTGCAGTCACCATCTGCAGTGATCAAGGAGCCCAAGAAAATAAACTCTGTCACTGCCTCAATTTCTTCCCCTTCTATTTGCCAGGAGGTGATGGGACCGGTGGCCATGATTCTTAGGGGTTTTTTTGTTTGTTTTTTGATGTTGAGCTTCCACCCATTTTTGTGCTCTCCTCTTTCACCCTCATTAAGAGGTTCTTTAATTCCTCCTCACTTTCTGCCATCAGAGTAGTATCATCTGCTGGTTATGCCTAGATTCCTCCTATATACTTGTCTGCTCAAAAGTATTCAGGATTCATGGAAGAGAGATTCAGTCTAGGGTCTAAAGATACTTCACAGAAAAGATTACAAACTGCAGCACAGTGAGTCACCGTGTCAGGGTGGGAGTGTCTGAATACCTAGTGCTGTGATTTGGTCTGGATTATTTCTATTCAAAATCAAAAACAATTTGCTTCAAGCCAATTTGTAGCCCATCCAGTCTGATTTGCATCCATATACAGTGATACCCAAATGAAACTATGGGTGTTTATACACGACCCCTAAGCTCAGCTGCAAATGGCTGCAAGCTCCGGAACTTAAAAATGTTTCCCCACCAGCTCCGGAGTTTGCAGACAATTAAGTGCGACCCTGCCCACCTAAGCGCGACCCAGCGCACTTTTCTTGTACCTGCTCTTGGGAGGTGAAAAATATTTGATGCGGATGTGCTGGGCTCTCCTCGCTTCTTTTTGTTTTTGTTTTTTGCCTCCCGCCCCTTTAAGAGGAACCAGGAAGTGACCGGGGCTCCCCGGCAGCTTCCACCAGCACCGGGAGGTAAGGCTTTATTCTTTTGTCCCCTTTTTCCCTCCCTCCCCTCACACAGCCAGCAGCCAGGAAGTACGGAGGGGTGGAGACGCACAAAGAGCGACAAACCCCTAAGATCTCTGGTCCGAATTTAAGGGGCCAGCAGATCTTAGGGGTCGTGTAAAAGCGCCCTATGTTAAGCAAATTTTCCTTTATACAAATTTCCCATAGGAATGCATTGAAAATGGAATAATCCCATTTTTATGTTGTCTGGATTCGCCCCAAATGAAATTCCATTAAGCAATTTTCTTTCATACAAATTTCCCATAGGAATGCATTGAAAACTGAGGAATGCCTAATTGTGACCATTTTTACAGTATGTTGCACAGATTTGGCCCACAGGCGATTCTGTTAAGCAAATTCCCCCTATCTCTGGAATTTTTTATGTTGTACAGATTTTATGTTATACAAATCGTTTGTTATACAAGGGTCCACTGTATTTTGAATTATTTGTATGTGTTTGTATTCCCCCCCCTTTGGATGGGAGGCAGGAAGATAAATTGAAAATGGAGAAAGGAAGAGGTGTGAACAGGGATGGGGGTGCAATAAAGCTTTGTGCCATCAATTAGTGCCGAGGCTTCACTTTGTAGGCAAAGGCCACATCTTCCAAGAACTGGGTAATTTAGATAGCTTACATTCTATTCCTAATGTTTACTGTGGCATAAATTTCATCTACTCAGGCACTCAGTTTGTTGACTGAGATCTGCAGACAACTAAAAGGAAAGAAGAATTTCCAGTGCACACCCACCTTCCCTCTGTAAATAAAAGAAATGCAAATAGAAATCTCCCTCTACCCACCCTTCCCTTGCAGCATGGGCTCCAAACACACTGACAAGAGAATCCCATGATTCCAGGTGTTCCTCCTTGGGGTTTCCAGAAGACTTTGGGTTGCCTGCTGCTTCTTTAGAGCATTACTTTTGTTTTTGCAGTGAGTGGTATTTTTAAAACTCTCCACCATTTTAAACCTACATCAGTATTTGGCATTGTGTGGAGCTCTGGTTTGATTTGAGTGTTGCTTCAGGTTTCCTCACTTTGTCCCAAATCAGTTTGGAAATAGAGTGGTACCTTGTATAAAGGAATTAATTTGTTCCAAATGAAATTCTGTTAAGCAAATTTTCCTCTGTACAAATTTCCCATAGAAATGCACTGAAAATGGATTAATCCCTAATTGCGACCGTTTTTCTGTTGTACGGATTCACCCCATAGGTCAGGCATGTCCAAACTTTGGCTCTCCTGATCTTTTGGACCACAACTTGCAGAATTCCAAGCCTTTATTTCCAATGGCAAAGGACTATGGGAGTTGTGGTCCAAAACATCTAGAGGGTTGAAGTTTGGACATGCCTGCAATAGGTGGTTCTGTTAAGCGATTTCCTTTAAGCAGATTTTCTGTTAAGCAAACTGTTATACGGGGGTCTACTGTACTGTAAACAGACTTCCTTGTTGCTCTTTCTTTTTCAAATCATGTCTGGATCTGAAGGACATGTGTGGTACGTAGTTGTGATAGGTTGTCCTTGCAAACCTCCACCCCCACCCCATGAAATCCAGCGAGTTTCTAGGAGGACACACCCAAACCTGTCTGTCCATCTAACAAATTTTACAGCAACTGCTTCCTGAATCAGCAAACTATGGAAGGTCAGAGAAGCAAAGATCTTTGGGACACTATTGCAGTTATATCTGTGTCTGTATACTGTCATCATCTTCTTGATCTAGGGATTGCACATGAGCAGAACAAGCCCATTAAATGGATAAATAAATATTGCTTGGCTTCTTTATGAGAATATTGATAAAACCGTAATGGAGAAGGAGAAATAATAGATCAGAACTGTACAGAGAGGAGGAGAAATAACCTGCAGAGATACTATGTTTCTCTCCCCTGTGTTTCCCAAAGCAGAGCCACTAAACGTGAACTGTAAACTACGAGGAAAACACTTATTATAATCTCCCACCACCAACAAATTTGCTAAGTGACTGTACATAAGGCAGTGGTTGCCGTTTCTGGATAAAGGCAAGAGGGAGGTTCAAATTCCCTCAGGCAATAATAGATGCAAGCTCCTAGAAAAGAGTGGAAAATTGGCGCACATATTCATTGCAGCGATTGTTGTTCTTGTCATCGTTGTTGTCGTCTCCATCCAAATAGAGATGTGTCTAGCCAGCAGATTTCTGCCGGATCTATATGGTTGCTCGCCGTACTTTGTGTCTTATCCCTTTCCAGGAGGGACTTTGAAACTGTCCTGATTATTGATTGCTGACCTTCTGCGTGTCATTGCTATTGCACACAACTCATTGGCTATTGATTGATGCTATTTAACAAATTGGAAAGACTTTATGACCTTGCGCCATGGTTCCTCAAACTAGGCCCTCCTCCTCTTTTTTTTGTTTTTAATTTCTAGCCACACAAATGATGGCCTATCAGACTTTCCATGACCCACTAGAGAGGAAGCACATGAAAACTCTAAGGTTAAAGGGGCATCTTTATTATTATTCAAAGCTTAGAATTATTTATTATTATTTATTATTCCCCAAAAGCTCTCTCACTGCAAGCAGGGACCCCCTTACTTTTGTTATGAAATGCCCTTCGGACAAAAATCCCAGGAAGCGAAACAAAGAACATAGTTTGTAGTGCATGCCAGTATTTTATTCCATAACTGAGCATTATATATTAAATTAAAAATAAATGTAAAAGTTTTCCCCCATGCATGCGTGCTAGTCATGTCCGACTCTAGGGACGGTGCTCATCCTCATTTGTTTTAGCCAAAGAGCCAGTGTTGTGCAAGTCCGTGGCCATGTGTCCAGCATGGATGAATGCATTCCTGCACACAGAACAC
>JAHTLZ010000065.1:6526513-6551116 GCA_023846285.1 Phrynocephalus versicolor
TGGCCATGTGTCCAGCATGGATGAATGCATTCCTGCACACAGAACACTACCTTTTTATTATCCCCAAAAACTCTCTCATTGCAAGCAGGGCCCCCTTACTTTTGTTATGAAATGCCCTTCAGACAAAAATCCCAGGGAGTGAAACAAGAGCATGGGTTGTAGTACATGCGAGTATTTTATTCCATAACTGAGCTTTATATATTAAATTAAAGGTAAAGGTAAAGGTTTTCCCCTCATGCATGAGTGCTAGTCATGTCTGACTCTAGGGGCGGTGCTCATCTCCATTTCTTTTGGCCAAAGAGCCAGTGTTGGGCAGGTCCGTGGCCAAGTGGCCAGCATGGATGAATGCATTTCTGCACATAGAACACTGTCTTCCCACTTTTTATGGGGGTGCCTATTTATCTAGTTGCATTTACATGCTTTCAAAGTGCTAGGTTAATAGGACCTGGGGTTAACAGTGGGAGCTCACGCTGTCCTCCTCCTCCTCCTCCTCCTCCTCCTCCTCATTCTTTTCAAAGTATATTCAGTGTTAAGGCACATGCACATAGTTTGTCCTTACAGGAAGGTGTCTGAATACTTCCTTACTTTTCACTGATCTAAATGGCCCCTTAAGACATATTAGATATAGTACTTGTACCCTTGGATTTCAGTCACCAAGCTAATTGTCCAAAGATCATTTGAGGTGACCGCTGTCTACTTTTTCACCATAGAATGCATAGAATAATGTTGTAAGGGGGTCTACAAGTCCATTGAGTCCAAACCCCTAGTCAAAGTTTCATCCACACTTGCCAACCAGAAACCTCTGGTTAAACCACCCAAACCAAATTACCTGAAACACACCACACAGTTTACACAAACTGAGATGGGATCCCATGTTCTCTCTTTTTCTGCTGTGGAACTATTTGTAGAAACTTAGGTAGTGAGAACAGCGGCTGGTGGTGGTGGTGGTGGTGGTGGTGGTGATGGTGGATAGTTAAGTGGGCCTCCCTGAGAGTGACTGGACCTGAGGATCCATAGGGTCCCTTGCAATTCTCTATTTCTAAGTTCTACGATCCCATCGTACCACTATTTCTTTTGGGATACCCATTAGGGGAAAGCGAAGCATTAAGCAAGGATCGCGTCCATCTCACCAGTCTGGCTTTGAGGACATTTTGTATTTCATCTCTCTGATATTCTCCTTTGCTGGCGGGCATTTTCTGAAGTCCCACAAAGTGCTAATGATGAAAACAAAAGCATCGGAATGGTTAAATATTCCAGTTGCATAAACTCCGGGCATAAATCACAAATGATTTGCAAATGTACAGTTTGAATGGATTGTATATGAATTGATTGATTGATTATACTTGTTTTAATTATACCCATAAATGTCAAGCAATTTCATTAAGTAGTCGAGTGAGCATTTATTATGACCAAATATGTACTCAGAATGTTTTGTAATTTCAGAACAAGCATTTTGTATTTAATGGGCGTTGTTAGGGCTCGCACGCAGACACATTGGGTAGCAGATTTTAAAGAAAAATTGACACTACTAGGGAATGACAAGTAATATATATCAGTGAGAAATGGATATTATAGGGACCTATGTTTCAAAGCATGCAAGTTAGATAGTGCTCTATATAGGGATGTCTGAGACAGACTGAGTAGATTTGCTGGTTCCTTAGGCACTACTTCAGAAAACAAAAATGGAAAGTCACAATTTGGAAGCCAACATCTGCCCGTTAGATAATATTGACCGATAAAGGTGTCTACAAAAATCCATTGCAAGGCTCTATTGAGTGGGTACGGGCTGAAGAACTTGGCTCACCTCCACCGTTTCTCTTTGATTTGTCTTTTCATGAGACGGATCCCCAAATCCACAATATCACAGAGGAAAATGAAAATCCATTCTCTGATGTGATCTGAAATGACAGTTTTTCAAATGGCAGCCTGGATGAGGGAATGATGTCAAAGGAGTCCAATGAAGCCGGTGGCAGCAAACACCAGTGGTTTTTACAACGATGCATTGGTAGCAAGTGATAATAACAATAATAATAACAACCTTTAAACTGCAGATCTGAAGGGAACCCTATGGATAATTGTGTCCAGCTCCTCTCAAGAAGGAACTGCGGGGAATCGAACTTCCATCTTCTGGCTCTGCAGCCAGAGATGTAGGTCACTGAGCCATCCAGTAGTGAGATCAGAGTGGAATACCCAAATCTAGAATCTTGACACCGTTATCTACTGCCACTATAATGTTCCCATGTTGGATGAAGGGTATAATTTTTATCTACACCAGGGGTCCAAAAACTTTTTAAACAGGGGGCCGGTTCACTGTCCCTCAGACACTTTTGGGGGCCAGACCCTGCAGCTCCCTGGCATGGCTCCGAGGGCGGAGAGGGAAAGCCCAACCCGATTATTTATTTATTTGATTTTTATACCACCCATCTAGACCTAGGGCTACTCTGGGCAGTTTACAACATGTGATAACATGACAATTAACAAAGGAATACATTTAAAAAACCAAAATACAAGGTCGTTGACTGTAAATAAAATTTCATTCATTCAAGGTGCATAATAAAATAAAGTATACATAAATCAACATCAAAAAACTAAAATGAAGATAAAATGAAGATAAAAATGGCAGGAGATTGATAAAACGGGGGGAGAAGAGAAGAAAAGTGGTAAAAAAAATAGTGCCTTACTCCACAGCTCGCCCCACTTCTCCTGCGGCTCCAAGGGGGGGGGGGTAGGGGAGGACCCATCTTGCTCATTCCCCAAGACACTACGGGCAACTGTGGGCTTTGCCCTTGCACTGGTGGCTGAGGTGTTGGCAGCTGTGAGTTTTAGGCTCAAGTGGAGGGAGTGGGGGGTTCTGCATTGGCCAACGGGCCAGATTCAGGACCTTGGGAGACTGTATCTGTCCCATGGGCCATAGTTTGAGGACCCCTGGTTTACACCAAGGAGCTATTCAATGAACGGGACTGCCATTTCCATTGTGACGGGCCATGGGCGGTACGCTTGTTGGGGGGTGAGTCAGGTAAGAAGAACTCGGGTCAGGCAACTCGCGCCTGTCCCCCGTTCTGACCCCCCAGCTCACTGCCACGAGTCTCGGAGCCATCCTGCCAGGGCCTACAGCCTGTCCTGCCTCTTGATGAATGCCAGGTCAGTCCACAAGATCCCCATCCTGTATGATGCTATCAGGGATGGGAGGGCCGACCTGGCTTGCATTACCGAGACCTGGGTGGGCGCAGGTGGGGGCTTCTCTCATCCAGCTGTGCCCACTGGGGTTTCAGGTTCAGGGTGTGGGCAGGTCGGAGGGTCGGAAGGGAGGCTGCTATCATTTATAGGGAGTCTATTCATGTCAGCAGTGCCTCGGCGTTGGTCAGCCCGGGGTTAGAATGTCTTCATCTATTAGTGGGACAGCGGGACAGATTTGGCATTGTGCTGGGCTACTGTGCTCCCTGCAACCCAGCACAATCCCTGCCAGAGCTCACGGAGTTCATTGTGGCGGTGCTGTTGAAGTCCCCCCACCTTTTGGTGGTTGGGGACTTCAATGTGCATGCGGGCGGTGAGCTTTCCGGGGCGGCTCTGGAATTCATGGATTCCATGGCATCCATGAGTCTGACCCAGCATGTTTTATGCCCCACCCATAGATCAGGACATACCCTAGACTTGGTGTTTACCTCCACGTCAGAGGACTTTGATCTGGAGGTAGGGGACATCATTTCCCTACCAGTGTCATGGGCGCATCACCACCTGCTGTCTTTCTCCCTATCGTCCGCAGCCCCTCCTCGTGGGGACCATTGGCCACTTGTTTGGGCCTGCCCCCAGAGGCTCCTGGATCCAGCTCGGTTCCGGGAGACCCTCAGGGAGCTTCCTGGCGGCTTGGCTGATGATCTGGTTGAGGCAGCAGTGGATCGGTGGTTTGAAGAGGCTTCCTGCGCTGTCGACCGGATCGCCCCTAGGCGCCTCCTCCACTGCAGAGCTCGACCTTTGCCGTGGTATACGGCGGAGCTGAGAGCTATGAAGCAAGAACGGAGGAGGCTAGAGAGCAGCTGGAGGAAGGACTGGATGTTATTTAATGAGGCTGCTGTTATCACCCAGACTAGATGCTACGTTCGGGTGATCAGGGAGGCTAAAACATCTTACTACTCCCTGAGAATTCGTGAGGCCTCGAACCGCCAGGCGAAACTTTTCCGGGTGGTTTGGGACCTCACCAATCCTAGTCTGGCGAGGCCTCCTCCTATCGATTTCAGTAGCGAGACTTTTGCAGCCTACTTTAGATCCAAAATAGAGGCCATCCATGCCGGTCTTGACTCCAGTTGCTCTAGTCTGTCCTCGGCATCTCTCAGCGCTGCACCCCCTCGGTCTCCTTGACTGGATGAGTTTGGGCCTGTTTCCTCATCAGAGGCCTCCAGGGCTATTGCCCACTGCCAGCCCGTGTCTACCCCCTTCGACCCTTGCCCATCCTGGCTCATAAAATCTGCTGGAGGGAGCATGACTGAATGGGCCTCTATTATTGCCACCGCCTCCTTCAGGGAGGGGATTTTCCCCTCTTGCTTGAAGGAGACGGTGGTGAAGCCCATTCTCAAAAGATATGGTTTGGCATCGGACAATTTGGCTAGTTACCGACCGATTGCCAATGTTCCCTTTATGGGCAAGGTTATCGAGAGGGTGGCCACGATCCAGCTTCAATCTTTTCTGGAGGAACACCAGCTCCTTGACCCATTCCAGTCTGGGTTCAGGCCAGGTTGGGGGACTGAGACAGTCTTGGTCGCACTGCATGATGACCTCGTCCGGGGGGCCGACGGGTAATTCTACCTTGTTGGTCCCCCTGAACCTGTCAGAGGCCTTCGATACCGTCGACCACGGTATCTTGCTGGACCAGCTCTCTGAGATTGGGATCGGGGGCACTGTGTACAGCTGGTTCCGGTCCTTCTTGGAGAGCCGTCCCCAGCATTTGCAGCATGGGGGGGGGGGAGTTGTCAGCCCCGTGGATCCTCCCTTGTGGGGTTCTGCAGGGGTTGTCCCTCTCTCCCATGCTGTTTAATATCTATGTGAGGCTGCTGGCAGAGGTTATTAGGAGATTTGGAGTCTGCTGTCATCAATACGCTGATGGCACGCAGCTCTATCTGTCCTTTTCCACCTCTGCAGTTGAGGCTGTCCAGAACCTCAACCAATGCCTGGATGCAGTCATGGCATGGACCAAGGCTAACAGACTCAAACTCAACCCTGAGAAGACTGAGGTGATGTTCTTTGGAACTTCCCCTTCCGGCTATGGGGGTCCACTCCCTAGCATGGAGGGTGTTCCCCTCCAGCTGGCGGATAGTGTTCGAAATCTGGGCGTGGTCCTGGACCCAGCCATTACAATGGAGGCCCAAGTAGCTGCCGTGTCCAGGACTGCCTTTTTTCATCTATGTCAGATCACCCAGATCCACCCATACCTGGATCGGGACTCCCTGAGAACTGTTGTGCAAGCGTTGGTGATCTCGAGGATAGATTACTGCAATGCTCTCTACATGGGGTTGCCCTTGACTCTCCTTTGGCAATTGCAGTGGGTGTAAAATGCGGCGGCCAGACTGGTGGAGGGTGTGCGTCTTTATGACCACATCACCCTGGTTCTGGCTCGCCTGCATTGGCTACCCGTTGCGTCCCGAATCAGATTCAAGGTCTTGGTTTTAGTTTATAAAACCCTCTATGGCCTGGGCCCGGACTACCTGGCAGAGCAGATCTCTCAGCAGTCAACTTCGGCTCGTCCAACGATGTCGCGGGCACACTCACTATGGGTGGCCATGCCCAGAGAGGCCTGGAAAACTTCCACCTGGAACTGGGCCTTCTCTGTGGCTGGTCCCACCTTGTGGAACCATCTCCCTGGCGAAGTGTGCCTTGCACAGTCCCTGCCAGCTTTTCGGAAGGCTTTGAAGACGATCCTCTTCTGAGAGGCGTTTGGTGACTTAATTTAATTTTTTTCTTTTTCTTTTTCTCCTTCGCCATCTGTTTTTGCCAGCGCCGAATTCTTTTAAATTGTTGCTTATTTGTTGTTGATTGTTTGAGTGATAATTGCTTTATTTCTTGTTCTTTGTTTCATTGTAAACCGCCCGGAGTTCCTTCGGGAAGATGGGCGGTATATAAGCTTAATAAATAAATAAATAAATAATAAATAAACCCCAAGTCCCCACTCCCTGGGGACATGAAACAGAGATGTAAGCAACTGGAAGATGGGGTGAGAAATATTCCAGTCCAGTTTGCACCTCCTGAAACCAAACATGGATGCAAACAGACTCTGCAGCAGAAAATCTGTTCATTTGCAGGGTTGTGATCTAGTTCACCCAGACTTGGTATAATGCTCCCCCACCCCAAGACACACTTGATATTACAATAAGTAGAGATGGGCACGACCAGAAAAAATGACGTTTCAAGTTGTCGTTTGTCGGGGCGGGTCCGTTTCGGGTCGTTTCCGTTTGTCGTGGAAATTTTCAATAATTTCTCGTTTCCATTTGTCGTTTGTCATTTGGGTTGGGGGTGGGGGTGGGGTAAGTGGGCTCTGGGAGGCACCTCTCTGGGTGCCTCTGACGTCTGACCCACTAAGAAGGGAAGGGAAGCATAACGCGAAGCCGCCGCATACCATACATTACATTATGTTAGGGTGGGGGGTAAGTGGCAGAGGCACCTCTCTCTCTGGGTGCCTCTGACTCACTAAGAAGGGGAGCGTACTAGCGTACTGGTGTACAGGTTAGGGAATGGGATGGGGTAGGGGATAGTGGGCTCTGGGAGGCACCTCTCTGGGTGCCTCTGACCCACTAAGAAGGGAAGTGTACTTGCGTACGGATCTGGGTTAGGGTTGGGGTTAGGGTAAGGGCTAGGCTTAGGGTTACGGTTAAGGTTAGGGTGGGTTAGTGGGCTGCACCTCTGGGTGCCTCTGACCCACTAAGAAGGACAGTGTACTGGTGTATGGGTTAGGGTTAGGGTTAGGGTTAGGGTTAGGGTTAGTGGGCTTTTTATGCCCTCTGGCACATCCAGAAGTCTCAGTCAAAACCTGGCCATGCGATTGGTGGAATGGCTCCAAAAATTTGCATGGTCCCATCCCATGGCCAGCCCATCATTGCGCAGGTGTAAAAAAATAAAAATAAAACAAAATAAAATAAAATCAATGGAGACATTTTATTGCAAGAAAAACGCACTGCTGCTACTATTAAAAATCAGGCATTTAAAATACCTAATTTTCAAATGTTTCTGTGGTGCTTTGGTGGGTTTTTGGACCACGATTTAAAAATAAATATTGCGGTCGCCATTTTGGATCCCCCCATCGCATGGCAAATGGAGACGATGAGGATGCCCCCCCCGGCCTGGTACCAGTCCAGCAGCCCAGGACAGGAGATGGGGGGAAGGCCGGGGACCCCCCCCAGAAACCCCCCCTCTCTGGGAGGTGCCCTCACTCAGGCAGGCATATTTTTGCCTGCTTTTTTGGCCGGGAACCGTTTTTTTTTTTTTTAATTTTTAAAACTTTTTTTCTGTGCTGCTTGGCATTGCGCTATCGCTGCGAACAGCGATGCCATGAACGACAACGAAAAATCAGACCCAATTTATCTTTATCGGGTCGGGTTCGAGCTGGAGCGGAGTAATTCTCGTTACCGTTACCCGTTACATAACAGAAACGACAAATGGTAACGGAAATGAGAATTTCGCCGCTCCGTGCTCATGTCTAACAATAAGCAAGAATATGCCTCAAAGGACAGTCATAACATAGAGGTGTGAGAGTTTGGTCCTGTGGGCATTTTTTCCTTCAGCACCCAGAAACCACAGACAGCATACCAGAGGACTGTGGGAATTACGTTGGAAAGATCATAGAGATGCAAAATCCCCAGTTCTGTTGTAAAAAATTACTGACATGGTCACATCAAATGATAGAATAATTGAGTTGGGAGCGGCCTATAAGGCGATCAGATCCAGTCCCCAGTTCAGTGTTAGAATCCAAATCAAAGTAGACCTGGCAGATAGTTGTCCAGTTTTCTCTTGAGGACCACCAGCATTAGAATGTTCACCATGTTGCAAGGTAATGGGTCCCATTGTTGTACTACTCTAACAATCAAGAAGTTTTTCCTGATGTTCAGCCTAAATCTGCCTGCCTATAGATTGAGCCCATTACATGTCCTGCACTATGGAACAACTGAGAACAGATCCTGGCCCTATATGATGCATTTGGAAAGTGCTACCTTATATCCTCTCAGTCTTCTTTCCTTGAGGCCAACCATGCTCAGTTATTTCAGTCTTTCCTCACAGGGTTTCGATTCCAGCACCTTGATCCTCCTTGAATGAATGATGTAAAGCTCTGTGATGTAATTTACCTGAAGCAATCTGAACAAATTTTAAAAAATCACACATCTCAAAACAATTGCAATAGGTGATTTTTCTGCAGAAGACCCTTTGAAACCAGTGGAAAGCAAGAAAAATGTTACTGGGAATCAAGAAGAGAGATGCCACTTCTTTTGGGATGGATAAAGATGGGTTCATCTTATTTTCCTTTTTGGAAGAAAGATGTGCCATTCTCAGTTGTCAGAAGCTGTATTTGCAAAGGGACAGTTGGAGGCGAATTCTCACAAGTGGTAGCACAACCCACTCCTTTAAAACTGGTTCACGCCACACACTGGCAGTGTGGCTGTGAGCTGTTTGCTCACTCGGTGAGACACAATTATGCCTTGTTTCATCTGTCAAATGCTAGAGGCAATCTAATGGCAGTTTCTAAATATCACTGTACCTTGCCTTGGAAGTATTTATCCAGCACAAGCGGCTTTCCTTTCTTGTAATAGAGAAATGTCATCCTCGATTTTACAGGAGAGCCATAGAGTCTGGAAGTACATTGTTAGATGGTTGGAAATGGTATGCTGAAACTTTAATGGACTGTTTCAATATTGCCCTGCTGAAGCACGTTTAGCAGGTTTTTCCTGATGCTTCAAAAACCTGGAGACCTCTCTGATTATGGACAAAAATAAGCCAATGAAATGAATGGGTAAACATGTCTTTCCTACCAACAGGGTTCTGGTAATGGAAATAAATTATTAGGATGAGTGTGTGCTTTGAAGACTCCTAGACCTCGGTTTTAACTGTATTGTGCCCCAAAGGACAAGTCTTCACTTTGGTTAGGTTAGTGGAGACGGAAGTTCACGTAAAGAAGCAAAGCGGATCCATCAAACCCAAAGCCTCTCCACCCCAATGTATTCCACAGGCAAAATGATCCATCTACCAGGTCAAATCAGAAGAAAACTGGGACTTGGAAGGACAGCAATGTAGGAGCTAGAAAATACCATCAAGATAAATATTAGAGATGGGCACGAAACGAACAATTTTTGGTTTCCATTTCTGTTTTTTCGTTTCGTTACGCAACAAAATGACAAACGAATTTTGTCTCCAAAATGAAACGAAACCAACAGAAACACCGGAATTTTTGTCGTGCGTTTCGTTTTCGTTACGGCAATACAGTGAACTGCTTTAAATGCTAAAAAAAATCACAAAAATTGAAATAAATGGTAACGAAACGGTAATGAAATGAATGAAAAGGAAAATGATTTTTTGCAAAAATTCACGAAAAACAGAAACGAACTGAAATGGACCCTCCAAACGACAAACGACAAACGAAACGTCATTTTTTTTATTTGTGCCCATCTCTAATAAATATCATTCATAGTCTTTCATTCCCATTCACTGTGTTAAAAAAAAGGGTAAAGATTTTCCCCGCACATGTGAGAGATATCTCCTGGGTTGGAGAGATAGGAAGGATATCTCTCAATGCCATTTGCAGGGAACTGTAAGCAGGTGAAGACATCTGCTTGGGAATACCCTGAAGCAAATGGTGAACCACTGTGTGAGTCAGAATGTTGGACTGAATGGGCTGTGGCCTCTTCCAGAAAGGCTGTTCTTATATTCTTATGTGTGCTAGTCGTGTCTGACTTAGGGGCAGCACTCATCTCTGTTTCCAAACCAAAAGAGCCAGTGTTGTGTAAGTCTGTGGCCATGTGGCCATCATGGCCAAATCCATTTCTGCACACGGAACACTGTTTCCCTTCCCACTTCTTGTGACAGCACCTATTTTTCTACTTGAATTTACAAGCTTTCAAACTGCTAGGTTGGCAGGAGCTGGGGTTAACAACAGGCGCTCACTCTGTTGCGTGGCACCCAGGATTCAAACCACCAAGCTTCCGACTTTGCAGCCAACAGTTTCAGTGCTCTGGCAGGAAAAAAAAGAGAAAGAATTCATTTGAAATATGGTCCTAGAGGAGAGCTTTGAAGGTAACTTGGCCTTCTAGCAGGACAAGTCCGTCTTAGATCAAATCAAGATGGAACTATCTCTGGAGGCAAGAATGAAACAGTCATACTTTGGGGCACAGCATAGTAAGACAACCTTCTCTGGAAAAGACCATAACACTGGGAAAGGTTGATGGCAGCAGTAAAATAAGACCAAATATAAGATGAATACATGCCCTAAGAAAGACACAGGTTACAGTTTGCAATGGCTGACCTGGGCTGTTGAGGACAGGACATCTCAGGGACCATTCATTCATAGGGTTGCCTGAGATCAGAGGTGACTTGTTGGCACCTAACAACAGCAACAACCAAGATGAAGAAACCCAGCTGAAGGCACAGTGGGGATTTTGATGCAAAGTGCTGGCTTACTTGATCCTTGCTGTTAAGTTCCTTCATAGATCTGGAGTCAACCGGGCGGTGTAAAACATTTGAAAGGCAGCAAAGGTTAAAAGATTTTCTTGGGTCTTCTCATATTGAGCTGTCATCAATTCTGTTCCTCGAATGGCTCCCAGATTCTATTTGAAGAGGCCAGAGAGAGAACATGGCTTCTCCTCTAATTAAATTCTCATCCTTTGCCCAAATGGTTGAAAGGGCAACTGTCTTAAACCTTTGAACTTTATTTGTAATACAAAGCTTCAATTAGATAAAAGACAATAATTAGCAAATCTTTTAACTTTGGGCATAATTAAATCTTTAAGGGAAGACATCTTAATCAATGGCTTGTAATGACAAGTTCATAAATTAATTAATCCCACCAATGAGACTCTGGCAAGGATCGATGGATGTTAAAAGAGATTCAGGGCGAGGGGGACACCACTCTTGCTACATTGTAGCTCAATTCAATTTGGTTTAAAGATTCCATTGTGCAAAGCATTTGCTAGCTGAAAAGTTGATTCTAATGTTATTCTAATAAAGGAGAGTCACTAAATATTCACCTCCATAAGAAAAAGACGTGTTGAATCCTTCCCTTGACTGTAGGTCCTGAATGCTTCACAACATTAATGGAGATCTCTTTAGTTGTTGTATGAGATGAAGAGGGCCGATTGGGAACACTTGGGTTCAGATCTGCTCTCCACTAGGTCACTTTCAGGACACCTCTATAGCACCATTATAGCTGCATTTACACCACGGGTGTCTGAACTTGTTGCAAGGAGGGCCAGATTTTGGTAAGGTGAAAATGTGTGGGGGCCGACCATTCAGCCGCATTGGTCCCCCGGGCCAGACTTTGGACAAGTCTCTGTAACATGCAAGGAGCAATGGAGTTGGGGGTGGGTAGGCTGGGGTGGTGGTGGACAAAGGCAGGAGGGCAGGCAAATCATAAAACTACAAGCTAACATCTCCATCCGGTATGGGGAGGGGGCCAGCTAGCAGGGATGCTTGACAGGCAGAGCCGGTGGGAGAAAAGAAGCTGTGGGCCACTCAGAATTTGAAAACGGGCTGCATTTGGCCCCCGGGCCTGACTTTGGACATGCCCGACTTACACATTACAGTGGACCCTTGTATAACAAACAGTTTGTATAACATAAAATCTGTACAACATAAAAAAATTCCAGAGATAGGGGGAATTTGCTTAACAGAATCGCCTGTGGGGCAAATCTGTGCAACATACTGTAAAAATGGTCACAATTAGGCATTCCTCAGTTTTCAATGCATTCCTATGGGAAATTTGTATAAAAGAAAATTGCTTAACAGAATTTCATTTGGAATGAATTAATTCCTTTATAAGGCACAGCTGTACTTGCAAGAGACAAATGCACTAGAAAGCAGTAATGTGGCTGTGCTGTTGGTTTGACTTGGAACATCCTGTTCTGAGACTAGCCCTGCAGTTTTGGGGCACATCATAAGAAGGCAAGCTACATTGAGCTTGATTGTCTCCAAAAGAATACCTATGCACAAAGTGACAGTCTTGGGCAATCATTTGGTGGCCTTGGGTCCACCACAGTCTCTCAGCCTGACTTTATCCTTCCAGGGTCAAGGTGAGCATCAGATAATGGGAGAACGTGGAACTCATGTAACCTGTTGAAGGGTGCATTTTTGTAGAACGCAGTCCATGTTCACCTGTCATGTCTGAAAAAGTGGATTCTAACCCCATGGAAGCTTACATTGAAACAAAGCTCTAAGGAGGCACAGCATCATTGTTGATTCTCTCTGTCTCTCTCTCTTTCTTTGTGATGTTCTGTCAAGTCAAAACTGACTGATAGTGACCCTTATTTTGGCTTTTTAAGGTGAGGTATTGAAGATTTTAATGGTCCTGTGTCCCACAGTGAGTTACCCAATGGGGAGTTGAATCTTGTTCTCCAGAATCCGAGTCTGTTACTCTATCCACCACTACACTATGGCCGTGGTCTTACCAGCATTTTCTGCGCAGTTTTGCTGCGGCAAACTACACAGTAAAAGATTGTGTCCTAACCTCGAAGGGAAGTAAACCGGTGTCCCGGTCAACCAGGCCCCCGGAACCGCACTTTCACTGAAGTTTCTTAAACCACCACTAGGGGTTGGTTTAAAAAACTTCCCTTAAAAATGCTCAATTATTTGCTTCTCTAATGAGGTGCGACTCCAGAAAATACACAGTATTTAGCTTCGTACCCCATTTCCTGCCACTTCCTGTTGGTCTGGCTTGTAGATTCTTCATTGAGAACACATGAAACACATGGAAGGAAAGTGGGCAGTTTCGCAAAATGAGAAACTGCAGTGGTTGAAAGACAGCTTACCAGTAATCACCCCGGGGAATTTTTTTAAAAAATATGCAACGGAGACTTAGAAAATCGACCCAGAAAAAAGGGAAAAGATGTGCAGTAGGCAAGTAGAGAGACGGGCACAGAGCAGAAAAATACTACCCTGGCAACAGGACACTAACTGCACATCAAACACCACGTGACCGCCCCCCCAAAAAACGCATAAAATTAAGATGTGCAGAAAACTTTAGTGAGACCGCGGCCTATGTTACATGAATTTAGCTGCTTAGAAAAATGTGCTTTTCCTGAGAACACCCCAAGAATAACAGAATCACAGGTTGGTAGGGGTTTACAAGGACATCAAGCCCACCCCCTTATTCTAGGCAGGAATCCAAATCAAAGTAGATCTGACAGATGCTGGTCCAATTTTCTCTGGAACGCCTGCAGCGTTGGAGTGGTTATCAGCTCCAGAAAACTCAGAAGTCAAGCCAGTTGTCTTTTAAAGATCTTTGTCAGATGTTAGTGATTTTAACCCCCCCCCTTATGGGACCTCTGGAAAAATTCTGAGAGATGGAAAACTTCTCCTTCACTAAAATGTTTGAGAAAACCATGCTAGTTATTCACCTTAATCAGACACAAGAAACTGGAAAAGATCGTAAAGCCCTTTATAATGAATAAACAAAGTGATTCAATGGATCTTAATATTAAGCTGTGAAACAGATACTTAATTTTTCAGCAGCTGTGAGCAGTTTTACGGAATGTTGAAATGAGTGGGAAAAGAATTTGAGTTTTTATTTAAAAAAAACCAGGCCACCAGGTGGCAGCATTTGATTTGCAATTGATATCCCAAACGCCTAAGATCAACTTGGGTCAGCCCAGGTCTACTCAGGTAATTAGCTAGATTCAAAAATATGAAAGCATGGAGTAATGTTAGTTAATTAAGTAAAAAGCAGGCAGGGAAGCCCATCTATAATCGCCGGCAGACAGAGTCAGTTGAGCCCAGAGGGGACAACAGGTTCAAATCCTCTGGAGACAGAGCAGTTTGATAAGTGCAAAGTTTCTGCTAGGGCAAGGAAAAAAAAATTAGAGATTATGAGCTGCATTCAAATTCCACATACAGTCCATCACTTTGGTGCACGTACTGAGTGGCAGCTTATTGAACCCATTGATTTCATGGAGAGTCAAACTTCTTGTGAGCAAGGTAATCTGAGCAAACACCATAAATAAATAAATAAATAAATAAATAAATAAATAAATAAATAAATAAATAAATAAATAAATAAATAATCTCTGCTGATGGTAGGGATGGCAAGGAGAATCTACGTACTAGTTTGCACTTCACTGTGAAAATATCCCAAGCCAGGCAAGGTTTCCTGTGTCTGGCAATACTTTTTTTTTTTTGAGTGGGTGGGTGTTGTTCAGAGGTGTCATTCAGGTATTATCCACCCATGATTTTGGAAACTCCACCTGTTTTATGCTTCCATTCCATTTAAAAAAATCATTGTAGTGAAATGGCCATGCATGAAAAATGGCCACAAACACTCTTTGTGTGTATGTGTGTTGTCATTACAGTTGTGATTGACTGTTCGTGACTCCAAGTACATGGAGGTTTCTTGGCATGTTATCCGTCTGAGAGAGGGACTAAAGACTCACAACCCAATATGTAATATGGGGTGTAACAATAATGCTGCAAATTCATGAGAATTGCCATGTTATTCTGTTTACATTTGTTTACTTGATTGATAGGCTGCCTTTCTCCTGATAAGGAGACCAAAGACAGCTCACAGTAGCTCTTGTGAGATATTTTGGGCTGTTTGGCCATGTTCTGGAAGTGTTTCCTTCTGATGTTTCACCAGACTCATTGGGGAATGTGCAGACCTCTACATTGGAGAAACTAAACAGCCATCAAACAGGAGGATGGCCCAACACAGGAGGGGCAACGGTTCAGGACCAGAGTCAGCAGTACACCTCCATTTGAAGGACAAAGGGCACTCATTCAAAGATGAGGATGCACACATATTAGACAGAGAGGATAGAAGGTTTGAGAGAGAGGTCAGGTAAGTCAGTCATGTGAGTATTGAAAACCCCCTCTCAACAGAGATGGGGGGCTCGGGCACAGTCTATCTGCTACATATCAAGCAGCCATTTCAACAATCCCCAAACAAATCAAGAATAATTCACACCTGCACCAACAAGGCCATTGCCAACGACTTATAATTTATGGGTGTTGGGAATGTTGTAAAGATGGGCCATTATCCACCTAATGAGCCTATTGAGACTATTGTCCACCTAACAAGCCTATTCGGGCCATTGTTCATCTTATGAGCCTATTTCAGACCAGGGTGACATGAGGTCAAAGTGAACTATGAAATGGAGGACTCACAACTAGCTTTCCGCAGACTGAGAAAGGCCGTCACTTCACGAGGCTCTTCGCTTCGCAGCGTGATTGCCTTCGCTTTGAATGCGAAGGCGATCACGTGGTCTCCCTTCGCCCCCACCCCTTTTTCCCTGTACTCACGCGGGCCGCTTTTCCGTTCGAATCGAGAATGACCTCACGAGCTCCATTCGCATTAAAGCACTGATGTTCTTCCCCCGTTTCCCGCGTTCTTTGATTTTTTTTAAAAAAAAAGGGACCGGTGTATCGATGCATCAATGCTTGGCTGTCATTCACGACAGAGCGTGGTTACTGTACGATCCTGTGTTTTGTTTCCTGGCATCATTGGCAGCCCCCCGCCGCCGCCGCCGCCGCTACTCGGGGGGAGCCCCGCATTGCACAGCCGCCCGCCCTCCGCCGCTTGCACGCTGCCTGCCCCGGGTGCCCTGCTCTGGCCGGGCGAGGCAGCAGCGGCTCCTCCTGCGCCCGCCCCCGCCGCCGCCGCCGCCGCCGCTGCTACTTGAGCGAGGAAGTAACAGCGCAAAGCGATGAAACAATATAGCGATGCATCGATATCCCTGTTTGAATATTTTTTAAAAAAACTTGAAATAAAAGCCAAAAACTGAGACCACACGTGGCGCTGGGTGCGAAGCGAGATGCGAAGCGAAGAGATTCCCGTCCTCCGCCAGGGGCATCACTTGCCCCGGTTGGAGCACGCTAAAAGGGGGCGTGGTCGGGGTGACGTCGCAGCCAAAAGGGAGGAGCGTGCGGACTGAAGCGGTCGGTTCGCACGCAAATGACGGCTTACCGCGAAGCGAGCGGCTCGTGAAGTAACGGCCAAAGCTGTTTTGATTATCAGTAAAACATCTTAATTTCTCAAGAAAATAAGTCCAGTTGCCATGACTCAGCTTCTAGATCAACCCTGAATGTTCACTGGAAGGACAGATTTTAAAACTGAAGCTCCAATACTTTTGCCATCTCATGAGGAGAACTCCTTGGAAAAGTCCCTGATGTTGGGAAAGATTGA
This sequence comes from Phrynocephalus versicolor, assembly GCA_023846285.1. Lineage (NCBI taxonomy): Eukaryota > Metazoa > Chordata > Lepidosauria > Squamata > Agamidae > Phrynocephalus > Phrynocephalus versicolor. The sequence goes on from JAHTLZ010000065.1 coordinate 6,542,868, forward strand.
AGGCAAAAGGAAAAGGGGGCAGCAGAAAAAGAGATGGTTGGGCGGTGTTATTGGTGCAACAAGCATGGACTTGACCAGTCTCTGGGAGACAGTGGAAGTCAAGAAGGCCTGGCGTGTTCTGGTCCATGGGGTCATGAAGAGTTGGACATGACTTAATGACTGAACAACAGCAACAACATCAACAACTTTGGAGGCAGTGTGAGAAGATAAGGAAATATCAGTAAGGCTAGGAAAAGGGGAACATTTCGGAAGAAGAGGAAGACTCAGCTGTGAGAGAGTGACCCAGTGAAGGAGCTACAGCAAGCATGTCCAAAGTCAGGCCCGGGGGTAAATGTGGCCCATTTTCAAATTTTGAGTGGCCCGCAGCCTCTTCTGCCCACCGGCTCAGCCTGTCTTCATCCCCGCCAGCTGGCCCCTCCCCATACCGGATGGAGACATTAGCTTGCAGTTTTATAGTTTGCCTGTCCTCCCTGCTTCTGTCCATCCCCCCAGCAACCTGCCTCACCTACCCGCTCCTGGCTCTGTTGCTGCAGCATCCTTCCTGCCTCCTTGCATGTTATAGAGACTTGTCCAAAGTCCAGCCTGGGGGCCAAGTGTGCCGGAATTGTTGCCCCCCCACACACACACATTTTCACCTCAATAAATCTGGCCCTCCTTGCAAAAAGTTCAGACACCCCTGAACTAAAGGAAAGGGTATCCAAAGATTTTTCAGACAGGTGATGCCTCTGCTTTTTAAGATGCTGTCTAGGTTTCTCATTGCTTTCCTCCTGAGAAGCAGGTGTATAGAGTACCACACTTCAATTTAGCAGTCTTTGCATCCAATGAGAGCTCATGCTTGATTGAATCCCAGATCCATTGATTCATCTTCCTGGTAGTCCACAGGATCCATAAAGCTATTGCATTAAAGTCTGAATGAAACATCCCCCCCCCCCCCCACACACAACAATCCCATTGGCCTACTTCATTCTCCAGAATTACATCTTCATATTTATTGTGGAGCTGTCATAGTGTAAATAATCTTACTCTTCATGGTCACATCCATACACTCCAAAAACCTTTCCAATTTCTTTGTAGTTGCCCTTCTGAGTCTCAATTTTCATTTAATCTAGAATCCACTTATTTCTGGTAATCCATAAATGAATGTCGTTGAAACACTTATTTTCATACTCTTCTCTTCTCTCTTTCTCTTTTTTTGAACCTTTAGATGGCAGCAGGTAAACAAATCTTCTGCCCATTATTTAGAAGCTTAGGATAATCAAACGATGTCCACCCCTGGGACTGAATGCCGAGATTTACAGTATCCTTTAAGAAGTCTTGTAATGAAAACAAAACAAAACAACACCAGCTGCCCAGCAAAGCAGGAAGGGCTAAACATCAGCATCAAGGGCTAAACACATGTTGGGAACGTACCCCAGCATCCTCCATTATTGGATCTAAATCACAGTGCAGTGCAGATCTACCCAGAAGCAGATGTGCACAGAGATGATTCCTTACTTTGTTAGGTTGCTTTTACTCCTAGGCAACAACAGTAACTGCTCTGTGTACCAACAGGGAGAAAAAAAACGGAACACTTTTTGGTTTATCGTAAACCACAATGACGCTCAGAGCGAAAACTGCTTTTAAGCTACTTTTATTAGAAATGTGTTTTTTAACCGTGCTTGGAGACTCAAGGGCCCGAGAGACTACAAATGATCTGTCTCCGTTGCTTTATTTATTCCTCACAAAGCACCAGCTTTCCCCCTCTTCTTTCTTCCTTCCTTTTTTTTTTTACTGAAACATGCTCTTTCTTCAATTAATCATTTTGATTTCCTCATGCTGTGCATATGTCATTTTTTCCCCTTGCAGTGTTAAGACTTTATCAAGTATCTAGCTTGTAGTGTTTAATAAATCATTTGTTGGTTGCACTGTAGTATGGAGTCCTTCCAGTGAGTATTAGAACGTCATGTCGCTGCTACATTACTTCGCTTTGACACTTCCGTTTTTCACTTACGGGCTGTAACTCAAAAAAATAAAAAGGCAGAAAAGGGGGAGGGGGAGGAGACAGATGCTAGAAAAATAGAAAGCAATATCTAATCTCCAAACATTTGTTTCAATAGTCATACCAACTTCATCTAATCATACTATTTATCATTATTACTTCTCTTTCGGAGTACATAGCGAAAAGTGACTATCACAGATATGTGTGCAGAGGTAATAAATACATGTAGTAAAATATAAACAGAATATGACAGAGGAGTTACAGGAGATGATATAATACACCCTGAGTTTATATTCTGTAGTTTATAGTCTGTGCAAAGGAGGCCAAATCGCTCATTAAAATGTCTTTAATCCATCCGATAGCCTGCTCAAAACCTCATAACTCTGCTTCGACAGAGTGTATTGCTCTTTACTGCCTAACCCAGAGTTGGCCTAAGAAATATCACTGTCTGAGGCAAAGTAGTAAACATATCTCCCACCTCCCCCAGGTTCTACCACTGGGACAAGACCAGGCTGTTCTTCCAGGGGTTGAGAAAGCAGCTATGGACCCTGTTAGTATTTTTGATTGATTGATTACACTTAAATGCCACCCACCTAGTGGCAATGCACCTTTCTATGGTGTTTACAATGGTTAAACATTCACCCTGCCACCATCGTGTGGCAGGGAGTTCCACAGACTAACAGCACGCTGGGTAAAAAAAATATTTTCTTTCTTCTGTTCTCACTCTCCCAAACCTCAATTTGAGTGGATGTCCCCTAGTTCTGGTATTTTCTGAGAGGGAGAAGAGCGTCCCTCTATCCACTTTACTCATGCCCTGCATTATTTTGTACGTCTCAATCATATTCCCCCTCAGGCATCCTTTTTCCAGACTAAAGAGCCCCAAATATTTTAGCCTTTCCTCATAAGAGAAGTCCCCTGGCCCTGTAATCATTCTAGTCACTCTCTTATGCAACTTTTCCAGTTCCACTATGTCTTGCGGTGACCAGAATTTTACACAGTACTTCAGGTGCGGCCTTACTATCGTTTTGTACAAGAGCCCATGAGCTGATAGATAAAGTTTTGGTTTTTTTGCCCTAATATGCATTACTATACATTTGGCTACATTGAAATGCATTTGCCATTTGGCAGCCCATTTCCCCCAGTTTGGAGAGATATTTCTGGAGTTCTTCACAATCTTCTCTGGTTTTTACCACACGGAAAAGTTTCGTGTCATCTGCAAACTTGGCCACCTCACTGCTTATCCCCGTCTCCAGGTCATTTATAAACAGATTGAAAAGCACCAGTCCCAGGACAGATCCCTAGGGCACACCACTTTTGACCTCTCTCCACTTTGAAAATTGCCCATTGACACCTACTCTTTGTTTCCTGGATCTCAACCAGTTCTCAATCCATAAGAGGACCTGCCCTCTTATCCCCTGACTGTGCAATTTTCTCAGCAGCCTTTAGTGAGGGACTGTGTCAAAAGCCTTCTGAAAATCCAGATAGACAATATCCACTGGTTCACCCAAATCCACATGCCTGTTGACCTTTTCAAATAATTTCAAAACGTTTGTCAGGCAAGACCTACCCTTACAGAAGCCATGCTGATTTTCTCTCAGCAAGGTTTGTTCTTTTATGTGTTTTAAGATTTTCTCTTGGATGAGGCTTTCCACCATCTTCCCTGGGACAGACATAAGGCTAACTGGCCTGTAGTTTCCCGGGTCCCCCCTCCTTCCTTTTTTAAAAATTGGTGTGACATTCACTGTCCTCCAGTCCTCCAGCACTGTGGCTGTTTTAAGAGACAAGCTGCATATTACTGCTAAGAGATCCGCAATTTCATTTCTCAGTTCCTTAATAACCTTTGGGCAGATGCCATCTGGGCCTGGTGACTTATTGATATTCAATTTATCAATTAAACCTAAAACATTCTCTCTTTTAACCTGTATTTGATTTAATTGTTTAGTCAAGAGGGGCGGTTCAGGCAGCGGAATCTGCTCGAGGTCTTCTGTCGTGAAGACAGATGCAAAGAACTCATTTAATTTCTCTGCAATTTCCAAGTACTCCTTAACCTCCCCTTTTCCTCCCTCGCCATCCAGAGGGCCAACTGGTTCTCTGGCAGGTTTTCTACTTCTAACACATTTAAAGAAGCTTTTATTATTTCCCTTTATATTGCTAGCCATGCGTTCCTCAAAATCTTTCTTTGCCTCTCTTATCATCTTCTTACATTTCTTTTGCCAGAGTTAGTGTTCCTTTTTATTTTCCTCATTTGGGGAGGATTTCCATTTATACTTTAGAGCCTCTCCACTCGTTAACCATGCCGGTGCCCTCTTGGACTTAGATGAGCTCTTCTTTATTTATGGTATGCACTTGTGCTGGGCCTCTACTACTGTTGTGTTAAACAGGCTCCATGCACTCTGGAGAGATTGGATTCTTTTTGCCTTCCCTTTCAATTTCTTTCTAACTAGCTTCATCATCTGAGAGAAGCTTGCCCTTTGGAAATCAAGGGTTTTTGTGTCTGATTTGCTTGACACTCTTCCCTCAATGTGCATGGCTAAGGAGATTGCAGCATGGTCACTGTTCTCCAGAGTCTCAGTGACATTCACATCCATGACCATGCTTTCACTGCAAAGTGGGATGAAATTACATTTTGGTTTTTGACTGAAAATCTTCCCATGATTGATGTGTGGGAACAGAAAGAAGGTACTCCCTTGCTTGTAGTTCCAAGCATTGCCACCCATCCTGCAGCTGTCTAAATGATGGCATTGCTTTTCCACAACAAAATGTCCATCCGCAGCCTCAGGGTCTTAGTTGCCAGTTTTAATCAACCCAAAGACTTGATTTTCAAATAAGAGCCAGTGATTGTACACCGTGAGTGGCACTTCCCTTTCGTTGTAATGTGATTCTCAACTGGAGTAGTGGGAATGCAAGCCATTAATAAAAGATTAAAGGTGTTTGTGTGTGTGTGTGTGTGTGTGTGTGTGTTAGAGAGAGAGAGAGAGACAGAGAGAGACAGAGAGAGAGAGAGAGAGAGAATGGTGTTGGGGGAAGCTTTGAGATTTTAAAATTCTAGGCATATCTCCGTAGACGTGTCTTTATAAAAGACAGTTTCCTCGACAGGTGTTGAGATGCCGTTCGCTCTACATGTTCAATTATAAAATCAGACATGTGAACTTTCAGATTGCTGTGCCGAGCAAAACAGATGCAGACTTTTAAAGACAATTACATTAAGGGAATTCAGTGGGTTATTATTTTTTCTTTAGGAATATCCCCCCTCCACACACACACCTGATAATCACGATGTCATTCAAACACTGTTGGGGAACTATATGTTGCCCCAAAACCTCATTAAACTGTCATAAAGTTTCTTCTGTTATTTCTTTTTTGGCCTGATTGCCAAGTTATAGATATTTATGTGGCAAATAGCTTTTTCCCTTCCCTAACTGGACATCACCTCCTGAGTTTTGTGGCTACACACCTGTTTGACTTGTGATGTCATGAATGACAGGGACACCCTTCTGTGAGAGCTTCCAGAATGTGGTGATATTTGACAATGGCAGAGATGAGGTTGAAAGTTCTCCAGTGACTTCAGTAGAGCAGAATAAAACGTTAGTGCCTATTGTAATTAAATAGAAACAATTGCAATCAAAATTGGTCATTAAGGGAGCTTCTCTCAAGGCTTTAACTGAGCCACACACTCCATTCCCTCCTTTCTAATTTTCAGTATCTTTCCCTTCTATTTGTATGAGACCCTCAGCATTGCATATCCGTTGATATTGTTCAGTCATCAACTGGGCATTTCAGCGACAGAGTTCATGTTGGAATTGATGGTTTTGGCATAGGAACAGCCAAACCCTGTGCAGGAATTACCAAATTCTTTGCAGGAAGGGGCAAATTTCTGTGCAAGATTTACCAGGTCCTGTAGGGGGAATCAGACAATTCTTTGCAGGAATCTCATGCAGAGGAGAGGCATCTTCAGTTGCTACAACCTTTCTGAAATACTCCTCATGATTTCCTGGAGGTCAGTAAGAATTCATGTGAATTTCTCCCTGCAGGAGAAATGCAGGAGAAAAATGGCCTCCCCCATCACTTTGGGGATATGCTGAGAAGCAGTGAGATTAACATCTCTAGCGTGAAGACCTGCTAGAGATGTGAAAGCCTGGAAGGGGGGTGGAGATGGGGGGAAAAAAAAGAAGGAAAAAACCACTTTTTTCCCCTTGAAGCCATTTTGCTTTTTCCTGAAAAATTGGAAAAATTGGAAAAAATGATTACAGAATGTTTTATTTTAACATGATCTTAAGACAGGGTGTTCAAATATTTTCCAAATCATTTCTAAAACAATACAGTGGACCAACAGCTTGTATAACATGAAATTTGTACAACATAAAAATTCCAGAGATAGGGGAAATTTGCTTAACATAATCGCCTATGTGGAGAATCCGTACAACATAAAAATGGGATTACTCAGTTTTCAATGCATTCCTATGGGAATTTGTATAAAGGAAAATTTGCTTAACAGAATTTCATTTGGAATGAATTAATTCCTTTATACAAGTTACCACTGTATATGATTATTTTAATTTCTGAGGACAAGTAAGTCCTAGGTTACAAACTGAACTCTCCAATGCAGGAACAAGATGCATTTCTTCCTTTAGGAGGTGATTCTATTGTCACCAAAATAAATAAATAAATAAAAAGGTTACACTTTTGTTCTTGCAGGTGGGTGGGTATGTTTGGTAAGAGTTTACATTTATCTGATTACAGAAAATCAAATCATTTGGCTACATTAGTTTATAACCTTTGTGTAAATAATAATTACTACTACAATTACAAATATATATTATTTTAAAAGTAAATTCTGTTTGTAATAATTGTTTGGATACACTATATTTTAATTTGCTAGCTGTGATAATTTTATGCCAAGTCAGATTGTCCGTAGTCACATTTTATGTTCCTAAAGTAACATAATGAATTTCAAGCTGTAAAGGGGGGGGGTAGTGCTAATGTAGCAGTTTTTGAATTTTTCTGAAAATTTCCGTTTTCCCTCAAAAAAGAAAAAGAAAAAGAAAGAAAAAGGAAAAAAAAGGTTTTTTTTCCCCAAGGTCCAAAATTTCTGGAATGTTTACATATCTACTTTCTGCCCATCCTCTAATCTAATGTTTTACCACTTAATATATATAAATTTTATTGGATTTTTAAGGGGGGAACAAAGGGAAAGAGTATGGGTGAGAGGGGGAAAAAGGGGGGGGATACAGTTTTTAAAATTTACATTGAGTATATCAAGCAAAATAGAAATAGTAATTTAACATATTACTAGAATTGCCAGATGTTATCACAATACCAATAAATTTGTTACTTCTTGCCATCTTTCCCGAAAGATCTCGTCGTAGTCTCCCTTTAGATAACCAGAGAGTTTATCAATTTCGATACATTCTCTTATCTTTCCGTGAAAATCCTTCTCTGTTGGCGTGTTTGGTTGTTTCCAAAGTTTCGCATACAGTATTCTTGCAGCAACAATTACATGATGAAGTACATATCTCTGATCATAGGAAATATTTATATCTACTATATTTAACAAGAATAGTTCTGGTCTAAACTCTATCTTAATTTTCAGAGATCTTTCTAAGAAAAGTTTTACCATGTTCCAATACGCCTTTGCTTCTTTACAAGTCCACCACATATGATAAAAGGTTCCACAGTCATAATTACATTTCCAACATTTAGGTGAACAATTATACATCTTGGATAAACAATGAGGCGCAAAATGCCATCTATAAAACATCTTATAACAATTTTCCTTAAACGAAATAGATTTAAAGATTTTAACTGTATTCCACAGAGAGTCCCATTTATTTAAATTGATAATATAGCCTAAATTTTCAGCCCATCTTATCATAGAGTCTTTAACCAATGAATCAATCATCTTTTCATTTAACAGTATGCTATAGAATTTGCTAAGAAGCTTGGAGTCACCAGAAGAAAGTACTTTATCAAATGGGGTATCAGTAGTCATAAAACCACCCTCTTTGGAAAGCTCTTTGAAGTGTGAATGTATTTGTTGATATTTCCACCAATCCAGATTGTAACCTTCTGATACTAATTTCCCTAATGGTTTCAATGAGAGGTCAGCATTCAGAAGGTGTCTGTAAGTTATAACTTTTGAGATTTCACTTGCCTGGGAGCTATAAATTGCTCCCAGTGGGGATAACCACATAGGTGCTTTGAAATAAAATTGTTTTTTGATCAATGACCATATTTTGACTAAGGCATTCCTTATCCAGTGCTTTTTAAAGAG
>JAHTLZ010000065.1:6558580-6569146 GCA_023846285.1 Phrynocephalus versicolor
CTTCTAATCTGAGACCTCCGTGTACATATCTAAACATGATCAGTGACAGTTTTAGCTGCAGGGTGAGACTTTCGGTGACAAGGGCAGCCCGCTCTGATTGGAGACCATTCATTGCAAGTGACTTCAGCTGTCTCTTCAACTGACACTTGGCGACTTGAGGAAGGCAAGATGACGAAAGCTCGTTGGACAGAAAACTCCCACTGACAAGGACGTGACAGCTCCTTCCACAGCCGGTCTCGCTTGCGCCGTGCAAGGCCCCCACATGGCTGCTAATTTGAGTCAGAGCAAGGCTGTGCTTTCGAGGTGCAAACAAGTTCTTGGAGATTTTATCCCTCATCTGGGAGGAATGGCCTGAAGAGCTCCTGATGGAGCACAGCATTCTCAATAGGCCATGTTTATTTAAAGACAGGTAAATTGAACATCTAGCCATGCCTGGGTCTCATTATGTCTTAGTGTGTAGCTGATGGTGGTACATTTCATTTATTTCTTGCTTTCTTTAAAAAAATCAGGTGGCTATAACTTCTCTGGACTAAGAAAAGGTACCCAAGATGGGTCACTATGTTCCATACAACAACAAAAACAACAACAGCAGCAGCAGCAGCAGCAGCAGCAGCAGCAGCAGCAACAACAACAACAACAACAACAACAGGACAGTCGTGCAGGCCCTCGTGATTTCGAGGATTGACTATTGCAATGTCCTCTACGTGGGGTTGCCCTTGACCCTTGTCCGAGGTTACAGCGGGTGCAGAATTCGGCGGCCAGGCTGGTGGTGGGTTCTTGTAGATTCGAGCACATCACCCCAGTTCTGGTCCGCCTGCATTGGCTTCCCGTTGTCTTCCGGATAAGGTTCAAGGTCCTGGTTTTGACTTTCAAAGCCCTCCACAGCTTGGGACCAGAGTACCTGTTGGAGTGTATTTCCCAGAGATCAACTGGGACCAGGCCCACGAGAATGGCGCAGGCGCGCTCACTGAGGGTGGCTACACCCAGAGAGGTGCGGAAATCGTGTACGTGTGACCTTGCCTTCTCTGTGGTGGGCCCCACGCTGTGGAATCATCTCCCCAGTGAGCTACGCCTAGCAGAGTCCCTGCCCACCTTTAAAAAGGCTTTGAAAACTCACCTTTTAAAGGAGGCGTTTGGCGACCTTTCTACTTAAGTTTCTACTTTTTTTTTTTTTTGGCCTCTTGCATTATCCCTGCTGGAGGGTTCTGCCTCCCCTCCTTTTTTGCAATTCATGGTTTGGTCTTTTATTGTCTAGTTTTATTGTTAGCCGCCCAGAGTTCCGATCCGGAAGATGGGTGGGATACAAGTGTAACAAACAAACAAACAAACAAACAAACAAACAAACAAACAAACAAACAAACAAACAAACAAACAAACAAATAAATAAATAAATAAATAAATAAATCATCATCAACAACAACAACATGAATGAGGGGCAGCATTGTGCCAAATATATGATGACTGAGTTGTTTACTCACCATATATTTAGTGATCCAGTCACTGAGATCTCACAGCATGCTCCAGATTTAGAGAATTCCCCTTGAGAAAAGACAGTTGAGTTGTTTGCATTCACACTTCCTCCTCGTGGTTTTCTCACTGAAGAAATTGTTCTCACTCTTGCTCATGTCCTCTTTAGGGCCCTGGCCATAAGGCAGAACAAAGAGATAGTATGTGACCCATTTCATTCATTCTTTTCAGCCAACCACTCAGCGTACGATAATTCACTGGCCTCGTAGTCTGAGCACCATCATTCTGTAGGACACCCCAAACAGGGTTTTGCATCCAGGGTAAGGCCAGCGAAAAGCCAAACTTGCTGCCAATCAAGTTGGCTACAAGTGTTTGCTTTGGCTTTCATACATGTGTATGTTCAAAATAAGTTTGAAATCTGCTGGATCAGCATCGTATGTCAGCAAGTGTAAAGAGGGATATTTGGAAGAAAAATAAGTTTGCTGATCAGAAACAGCAACTGTGCACATGCGGAGCAGGCTGCAGCAGGGGGAATACTTGCGCTGCTGTCCATCTACAGGCATGTACCATGACAGGAGACTAGCCCATGTGCAAGTAACCTAACCAATCAGCGTTCCCTCTCCTGCTCTATTTTTATGCAGCAGTCTTGTTGCTTTTTGCTCCCAGAACTTGCATCCCCTGCATACTCTTTTAAAGAAGTTTATCTGTAATAAGGATCATTAAGATAAGTGCTTCCAGCTAAGGAAAAGCAGATTTGTTTTTTAAAGTGAAACAGGCATTCTTGCCAAATTCTTTATAATATTTGGACTGCAATTCAGAAAGGAACTCATGAAGGAAAATGTTGAGGCAAGGCAAAAATAAAAATAAAAATGCCATTTCTTGCTCCTGATTGCTCTGTTGCCATTCAAGCCCGTTAGGCGGAGGCAACAGCCTTCTGTGTGCTTTATCACATTGTGTATGTGTGTGTGTGTGTGTGTGTGTGTGTGTGTTTTGTTACAGTCTTGACCGACTCCATGTCCATGGAATTTTCTTGGCAGGAATACTGGAGTGGTTTGCCAGTTCCTCTTCCGGGCGCCTACAGCACCTGATATTCCCTGGCGGTCTCCCATCCAAGTACTAACCAGGGCTGACCCTGCTTAGCTTCCGAAATCAGGTGAGATTGGATGTGATTAGGGCATCTAGGCAGCTCTTATCTCATTGAGCAATCTCAATATAAAAAGGGGTGGAAAACAAGACCTGCTTCTCTGTTCTTAGTCTCACAAATCAAGTGCACAAATCTATAATGTCTACATAAAAATATCTCTCTCACACACACACAAACACACACTGCAGGGTATACTGTAGCAACAGAGACATGGATAAACTGTGCTTTGCATTGTGTCTTCTTTTCACTTCTCTATTCAGAGGTCATTCTTAGAATGTATGGGCAGAAGACAGATACTGTATCAGAAATGGTTATTTCTCGCTTTTGTATCTGGTCCCAAAGACAAACAAACAACTCTTAGTGTGATGTTGCCACATACTGGCATGGATTATTTTTCATCTAGAGGCAGCAGGTTGATTGTCACTGCCAGTGCTGAGGGATGGATTTTTTTTTAAAAAAAGAACATATCAATCAAGTGATGGCAAATCTTTTAGAGACCAAGTGCCTGAACTGTGATTCGAAGCCCACTAATTTTTCGCAAAGGGTCAATGCAGCAATTTAACCTGAATACAGGTGGCTATGAAGGGGCAATGTTGGGTGCCCACAGAGAGTGCTCCGAGTGCCACCTTTGGCACCCGTGCCATAGGTTCGCCAACACTGTATTAGGCCATCAAATGGGGTTGCTGTAAATTAAAGCTTCTGTTTTCAGGATCATGGGTGCAGAATTTTTAAGGAATTGGGAGCCATCTGCAGGCAAAGAAGAGCAAGTGCCTTTAAGTGCAGTGTACAGGCAGTCCCCAATTGCCTGTAAGATAGATCCCTTAATGTGGCTGCAAAACATGACATGTGAATGAAGGGTTGGCTGGGTAGGGCATAGGCTGAGTCAGGTAGACTGAATTTCTTTGCTCAAAAAGGCTATCCTTCATTGGTTTGAAGTTTGAACTCTTACAACTGTTTTTCTTGTTCTCTCATCAGTCCTCCACTTTTTTTCATTTCATGCACCCAATAAAGGAATCCTTTGCTTTCAAAAAGCCATGCTGAACAAATTAGACTCATTGGCCTCTTGTTTGTTTGTTTGACCAGCAAGGTAGCAATTTGGATATATATAACAGATAGAGATGGGCACGACTCAAAAAAATAATTTTTCGTTTTTCGTTTTGGGGTCCGTTTTGGTTCGTTTTTGTTTTTCGGGTGTTTTTTGCGCATTTTTCGTTTTCGTTTTCGTTTTGTTTTCTGGAAAATTTTCGTTTTCGTTTTTGATGAGTAACGGAAACGAAAAATGAAAACGAAAATGAAAATTTCGCTGAGTCGTGCCCATCTCTAATAACAGATGAGAGTGCTGTTTCTTTCCCCCAATATGTAGCTTAATTTCACTGTGCCACCCAGTTAAATGCTGAGTTCACTACTCAGACTTGATCAATCCCCAGTCTTTATTCACCATACAACAATAGTCCAAAAGAGACCTCCTCTGTTTGTATAAGGACGGAAGTCTCTGCTGGAGCTTTAATACACTAACCCCCCCTCTTCTATCACAGGGGTTAGGGACTGACCTGACCCGTAATCATTGAAAATATGCGATATGTGGATGCAGGTCAGGTCGGGCCTGGGGGGGCACAATTTTAAACATTGCGCACTGCTTCCCAGCACTGGCGGGGGGTGCGGGGGAGCAGCGTGCAATGTTTAAAAATCACTTTCTGCTGTGGAGCCAAGCACTTGGCTCCATGGCTGAAAGCCTTTTAAAGATCGTGTGTGGCTTCCCAGCACCCAGAGGGGTGTGAGGGAATGGTGCACAATGGTTAAAAAGGGCTTTCTGCTGCAGAGCCAAGCACTTGGCTCAATGGTTGAAAGCCTTTTAAAGATCACGTGCCACTTCCCAGCAGCTCGAGGGGTGGGGAGAAGCAGCGCACAATGCCTCCATGGAGGCAAGCCCTGGGCTCCAGCTGATTTGCGCTGGGGTGGGGGAGAAAAAAAACTTTTGCTTCCCCACCCCAGCGCCAATCAGCTGGAGCCCCAGGGCTTGGGGAAGGAGGGAAGGTTTTAAAAGCCCTGGGTTTTAATACCTTCCCCCCATCCACCCTCAAGCCCTTTCGGGGTACTGTGGTCCCGCAATATAGTGGGCCTGCAGTATATGAACTGTGAAAGGTGGGAGGTCACTGTACAATAAAACGGCAAAAGTCACTCTTCTAAATGTGACAAAATGAGACAGACTGCATTGAAAAAGAACAGGAGATGCAGGATTCAACCTTTTCCTACAGAAACAAATTTGGCCCCCTTGTCTTGTTCAGTTGTGTGGGGCGTGGTGGCTCATTGGACTTGTGGGACGTAGTGCTCAGTGGACTAAGGCTTCTGAAAATTGTTGGCTACAAAGTTGGCAGCTCGGTGGTTCAAATCATGGGTGCCACGCAGCGGAGTGAGCTCCCCCTGTTAACCCCAGCTCCTGCCAACCTAGCAGTTTGAAAGCATGTAAATGCAAGTAGATAAATAGGTACTGCCGTAAAAAGTGGGAAGGTAAAACAGTGTTTCCTTGCAGCCATGCTGGCCACATGGCCATGGACTTGTACAACACTGGCTCCTTGTCTTAAATACGGAGATGAGCACTGCCCCTAGAGTCAGACACGACTAGCACCTTTACCTTGTTCAGTTGACATTGGAATCACCTACTCCTTAAATTTAAGACTTCAATATGCTAAAGCTGAAACTATATATCTTAATTGAAGATAAGAACAATAAATTTAGCATCCTTCTCTATGCCCCAGTTCCAAAAAGAGACCTGTTTTAATGCTCATATAGCTCCTATTTTAATGTTGTGGTTATTATGAAGTAGATTCATCCAGATACCCCCACGTAGCTAAAATTAAACTACCTAGCACACACACATATAAATATCTCATAAACTATGCCAGCTGCCAAACAAAACAGCTGGTTTCAGAAAGGTTTTGGCTTTCATTTTTAAGCAGGGGAGCTGCATAGATCAGTGCCTTGCCTTGTCTAATTTCATTAATGTGATCTTGTGTCCATTCTGTGGCAGTTTAACGGCTATTATTTGTGGCCTTCATCAAACAAAGCCATACCCATAAATCCCACTTCAGGTAAATGAAGGTATAAACGTCAATCTGCATTACTGAATAATATTTATGCTTTTAATTAAATGAAACTCGTAGTGACGTTTATTGGATCAGAAGTCACTTGTTAATGGCAACAAAATGACTTGGACTGATAAGAATAATTCTTAGGAATGCTCTTAATAATGATTGCATACTGGTGGTAGAAGTGGGGAGACAGTTCATAATACCACCGTAAAATGGTCTCTGTGTGTGCACATAATAGCCAAGAAGTGCATATACAATATAGCTGCCTGCTGCCAGAAATGCGGGACATTTCAGGGAAAAATAATTTTTCTCCTTCTTTAGAGGTTTTTAAGCAAAGGCTAGATGGCCATCTGTCGGGAGTCCTGTGATGGGGGTTCCTACATGGCAGGGGGTTGGACTGGATGACCCTTGAGGTCTCTTCCAACTCTACGATTCTATGATTTTATGAATATAGGCAACCAGTTCTCTTGCAAATTCTCATTTGTAATGAAAATTGGTTCAAGCATGGAACCCCTTATCTACCTATGAAAACTATGGGGTTCGGTGAAGAGGGATGAAAGATAAAGATAGTCTTGAGGTGTCTTGATCTAACTTTTTCACCACTTAATTCCAAACTGAGAGCATGAAATGCATAGCTTGGGAAAGTTATTTTCTTTGAACCACACCTCTCAGAAGTAGTCTTTTTTGGGGAGAATAACTCACGCAGCATTCCTCACCTACTCCCAGCTTCCTTGCCGCTGTTAGGCATCTCTATCTGTGTTCTTTCCCCACCTACAGTAGCCAGTGGTCCAGAGGATAAAGTATAAAACACAGGGCTGTCATGAGATGAGTAACTACAGCCAGTCCTCACTTAACAACCTACCTGCTTAATGACCGATCAGACTTATAACCCAAACTGCTGCTTGAGTGCTGCCTCAGGAAGAACCTGCTGTTCCAGCAGCCTAGATGGGAGGAAGCCAGGCTACAGTGTCCCCTCTTGTCTTCCTCCTCCTATGCTATTTCCAAGGGACAGGTGTTGCTGCGAGCATCATTGTGCTCACATCAATCTCCCCCCCCCCGCTTTTTTGTTCCTATCACCTCCTGGAGAGCCTCCCAGTTCTGACGTGCCAGCAAGGAGGGCAGCTTCAGCACACAACAAGCCCTCCACCTTAAGCTCCTCACTTAACAACCAATTTGCTTAATGTTCATTCTAGCCGTAGGAATGGAACTTGGTCACTAAGTGAGGAGTACTCTATGCCTGAAGGGGCTGGTGGAAGAAAATTAAGAGGGCTTCAGGTTTTAGTTATGTCCACAAATTGAGCTCAGTGGTAGGATGATCTGAGCATCCCAAGTGTAATTGTGGGCATCTCTAGTTAAACGGACAGTAAGGTAATTTGCCTCCTGATGAAGGGTCGTGGATTGTCCGTGGGACCACTCTCCTGGCTGGCTTGCCAGCAGCTCTGGCGGCACCCAGCCCTGGGAGGCTCCCCACAGTCGTGGGAGCGCTCTCCTGGCCAGCTTGCTGCTAGCCCTGGTGGCACCTGGTCCCAGGAGGGCTCCCTGCAGCCACAGGAGTGCTCTCCTGGCCAACTTCCCAGTGGCTCCAGCGGCTCCCGGCCCCGGGGGGGGGCTCCCTGTGGCCGCGGGAGTGCTCTCCTGGCTGGCTTGCCAGTGGCTCTGGTGGCCCCTGGTCCTGGGAGTGCTCCCTGCAGGTGCAGGAACGCTCTCCTGGCTGGCTTGTCAGCGGCTCCGGTGGCGCGGCTGTGGGGTGGCTTGTAGGCGCTGGCCCCAAGCCAGCACCTCAAAAGCCCCTGCATTGCAGGAGCCACCAGGATCGCCGCCGCCGCCACCGCTGATAAGTCAAACCAGTTTGGCTCAGTTTGAGTACAAACAATTTTTTTAAAATTCATACAAACCTGAACCTGAAATGAACCAAGGGTGGGCCCGAACCAGACAAACCTGAACCATGAGTTTTCTGGTTTGTGCCCACCTCTAATAAGAACAAAAGAACATAAGAACCATGCCAAAGGCCTATCTAGTCCAACTTCCTGTATCTCACAGTGGCCCCGCCAAATACCTCTGGGATCACACAAGACTAGATATCTGTCTCTTGATACTACTCCCCTGCATCTGGTCCTTGAAGTACCCCACTTTTAAGCCTGGAGATTACACATCGCCATCATGGCTTGTAAACTGTGATGGGCTTTTCCTCCAGGAATCTGTCCAATCCCCTTTTGAAGGCATCCAGGTCAGATGCCATCACCGCATCCTGTGGCAGAGAATTCCACAGACTAACAATGCGCTGGGTGAAAAAAGTATTTTCTTTTGTCTTTTCTTACTCTCACAGTCCTAGAGTATGTCCCCTAGTTCTGGTATTTTGTGAGAGGGAGAAGAGCATCCCTTATATCTCACATATGTTGTAGGCGGTTCATATACAAACCATCTCATATCTGTTGCAGTGCATACAATGCCCTTCAACATGCATGGAGGAAGAACTTATGTCGGCAAGGGGGAATGCTATTGAAGTGCCCCAGTATTGGGTGAATGTTGTCTTGTGATGCTTTTTTTAAAAAAAATCTTATTTTATACATAATAATTTTATGTTTTGCTTAGTAGTATATATTTATCTGTCAGTATAATTTGTGGTTCCTATGACATGAATAAAGAAAGAAAGATAGTTTCAGTGGGCATTTGGTGAGTCAACTACAGCCTCCATTCATTTAAATGGGCCTACTCTAGTGGCAAATTGATACACTAAACGAAATCAGTAAACTAACCGACAAAGCACTCAACTCACCAAATTCCCCGTGATCCAATGGGTCTAACCGAGGGTGACTTACTATGAAAAAGCAACACAATTTCAGCTAATTGCGCATATCTACAACTTGGAAAAGTTGTCCCCAGCATCTCCCAGAGCTTGGTATGGTCAATGACTTCAAAGCAAAGCATGAGAACAGAAGAACAGAAGAACAGAAGAATAGCCTTGCTGGAACAGGCCACAGCCCATCTGGTCCAGCATTCTGTCTCACACAGCAGCTCACCAGTTGCTTCTGGGTATTCCCAAGCAGATGTCTTCACCTGCTTATGATTCCCTGCAAATGGCATTGAGAGATAGCCTGCTATCTCTCCAACCCAGAGGTTGTCCTTAGACATCCATAATGATAGCCATTGATAGCCAATGATAGCAGAGCAAAGGAAAAAAAAGCAGGTTGGAAACAAGACTAATTTACACTGCTCCTGGCTAGATACAGAAAGGATAGGTATCAAGTAATATTAAAGGCCATCCAGGTAGTTGTAACACTGGAATGAACATCATTTTTTTTTAAAAAAAACCAAGTCTACCTTCATGCTGACCACATATTGTATAAAGCAAAGTGTTCTGCTTATATACCACCCCATACCACTTCAAATAGTTGCTGGATGGTTCACAGGTTTTTTTAAATTACAGTATGCAGGCTACACTCCCCCCCTCCAGCAAGCTGGGTACTCATTTTACCAACCTTGGAAGAATGGAAGGCTGACTTCTTTTTTAAAAAAACCAACTGGTTTATGAATGTGGGTTATTGTGCTTCTGAACCTATGATTCAAAAATGCAGGAAATGGTCCAATAGTGCTGCACAATATCATGCCCATGTTGCCAGCCCGAAAAAGGATGGCAAGCTTTACATAGCAAAGGGAAGCCTGAATATCGACATCACCAAAGGCAGCAGTCAAGATGCTCTACAACAGGCGTGTCCAAAGTAAGGCCCAGGGGGCAAATGCGGCCTGTTTTCAAAGTTTGAGTGGCCCATGGCCTCTTTTCCCTGCCGGCTCAGCCTGTCATGCATCCCTGCCAGCTGGCCATTCCCCATACCAGATGGAGGTGTCAACTTGCAGTTTTATGGTTTGCCTGCCCTCCCTACCTCTGTCCACCCCACCAGCCACCTGCTCAACCTACCCACCCCCTGCTCTGTTGCTGCAGCGTCCTCCCTGCCTCCTTGCATGTTATAGACTCTTGTCCAAAGTCTGGCCCAGGGGCCAAATCCTGCTGAATGATCAGCCCCCACACATTTTCACCTCAACAAATCTGGCCCTTCTTGCAAAAAGTTTGGACATCCCTGCTCTACAAGATACCCTCTTCATTCACCAAGTGACACCACGCAAGGGAAAATCACCAACCACTTCTCTTGCAAACACAAAGCATCTACCCTTTGACTCGGACCATATATACAGTGATCAATGTAAGCATTATAGCTGATTTAATTTTATGAATATCACCAACTTGAAGTCAAACTACTGTGGAGCTGTTTTACAGTCCAAATCCTTGACTTGGCAAGATATAACACTGTTCTAATAAGTGGTGAGGAAGGGAGGGGCAGCTTGGCAGAGCGGCCATTCTTTTGGTTTTAAAGAATAAGATTTTTATCCTAACCTTGAACTTCTCTAACCAATTCCCCAAAGTTGAGAATTCTTCATGGAGTCAAGGAAAGTTCAAGAACGTGTTTCGTACCACTGTGGCTATGAAGGGAACATAACTGTGTGTGTGTGCGTACGTGCGTGCATGCGTGCGTGCACGCGCACAAGCGCACATGCATGCACACACACACACACAATCTGTGCATTTAGAAAATGCCACAACCTGGGTGGAAATGTCTTAAGTCTTTGTTAGTTCAGTGACTTTGTTTAGGTGTCCCTGGAATCAGGAGGCAAATCTTGCATGACTATCTGCTCAGACTTGGTGTTATAAATAAATGAAGTCAAGACGAAATGCTTCTATGTTCTTTTGGAAAGATTCTACTCTAACTTATGCACTTAAAGGATTCGCATTTCAGCATTGTTTCAAAACTTGACCATTAGAGATCTTTCTTTCTTTCTTTCTTTCTTTCTTTCTTTCTTTCTTTCTTTCTT
>JAHTLZ010000065.1:6569156-6615323 GCA_023846285.1 Phrynocephalus versicolor
GTGTACCAGATTATTTGAAAATGCTGACATTTACTGGACTATCTTACGAACCTCTGAGGCTCTGTAGGTTTCTAAGGGCTCTATCACATGTCCTTTAAAATGCTGATTAAATTTCAGGATAAAGCGTTTCCAAAAATGTTGTCCCCATGGCCACCGGGCTTTAAAAAAAGGTTATGCCCCCTTTAGCAAGTTTTCCAAGACCTACCAGAGAAGTTGGGAATTTTTTGCTCTGCTAAAAAATGTGAGCCAGAAGTTTGTGGCAGTGGGAGAAGTTATCCCCCCCCCCAGTCCCAACCAGCTCGTCCTGGGGCTCGCTGAGGATTATTTTAATTTTTTTTATTCCCTCCCCCAGTGCTGATCAGCTGGCCTTCGGGCTGTCAGCCCTTTTTTTAATTTGTATTTTTCATTTTTCTTCTAGCGCCACCTGCTGCCCTGGGGCTGGTCTGCACTTTTTTTAAAAAAAAAAATACTTGTGCAGTACGTGGGAATGGAGATCCCACATCTTCAGTCACATGACCAAGAAAGAAGAAAAAACGGACTTTCACAATATCCGGGTCTTCCCCCAGGTGAGATAGCAGCCTAAGTTGATCACTAAGTGTGTACCTGAAATATATAAAGATGTCTAAAAAACCCTTTAAAAAGACTGGCTCCTTTTATACTGGACAAAAAACTATCTTGCAGAGTTTGAAAAAGTTACATTTTAGACTATGAGCCCTTTTACATGACCCCTAAGATCCACTGGTAGCTTACATTCGGATTCCCCCAGCCAGATATCATGTGGGTTTGTTCCTCTTCCTGTGTTTGCACCCTTACGCACTCTGTTACTTCTGTCTGTGGTGAGGGGAGGGAGAAAAAAAGGGAGAAAAAAATGCAGGCTCACCTCTGCTCACCTCCGTCTGCCATCGGAGCAGCCTCGTAGGGATTCCTGTCTGTTAAAGGGGTGGTGGGATAACAAAAACAAACAGAAGGCGAGGAGATCCCAGCATCCACAGCTTTACAATCTGCATTGGAATTTTTTTTTTACCTCCAGAGACCAGGTACTTGTAAAGTGCGCTGGGGTGCGCTTAAGTGGGTGTGGGCATACCTTATTTTTCTTTAAGTCCGCTGCTGGTGAGAAAACAATTTTATGCTCCGGATCTGCAAGTGTTTTGCAGCAGATTTTAGGGGTCGTGTAAAAGGGGTCTATATGTCTCAGATTCCTGCGTTGAGTATGGCCAATGAAAATACTGGCTATATGTTTCTGGGAACATTAATTCCCAGAGTAACTTTTCCAAGCTCTGAAATCACATTGTCATTACACAAATCCAATATGTCCCATGGTGCTTAATGAAAAGTAATCTTTAGGCATGACTTTAAGTATTTGACTATGATGCAAACAATGCATGATTCTGCACCCTCTCCTCCTCTTCATGAGCATGCAGCTCATACAATTATGACCATAATTGTAGACTACCTCCTCCTCTGACCCCAGACAGGTCCCTCAACTTTATTAGTTGTATGATAGGCAGGTACAACATGTTCCTTTGCATTCTGATAGAAACTTCACTTCAATTCTATTCTGTTTGACCCATACATAGATAAAACATTTCAAGAACTACATCAATCATCACATTCAGACCATCAAATTCCTCTTTATACTACAGGAAAAGCATCTCATATGGTGGGCTATGGCCTTTAAAATGTAAACAAACACCAAGTTTCAAAATGCCAAAGATACACATTTTACTAGAATAAACCTGTTGGCCTCTAGCCTGATATTAAATTTGAGGTTTCCTGAAGAAATAAAAAAAGTCTGCAGTTCTCTGGAAATTATACTTTGCTTCTTGAAGAAGGCTCAAAATCAGATATTATGCTGGCATGCATTGGAGTTGTGCTGATTAAATATTTATCTTTTGGTGTTCTGAGATTCTTAAAAAAATCACCTTTTGGAAACGTGGCCATGCAGGTTGGAGGGATTCTGAAAAAAAGTAGCATTTCCAACATCTAGATTTCATTTCCCTTTGCTTTTATGTGTTGGTGAACATCTGCCAGGGTTTGCCCCTCTCTTAATCTAACCTTTAAAAATGCCACATAACTCTTTGTTGAGGTTTAATGCAATAGCAATCCTGTTGGAAGTAGTTCATGGCAATGTTTTCCTTTATCGGGTCGCCTTTGTCCAATGTTAAAAGCTTCTGGTATATTTCCTCATTGGGAAACAGAGGTTGGTCTTTGAATGGGGCTAGATTACAGTGGTTCTCAGCCTGTGAGTCCTCAGAGGTTCCTGGACTGCAACTCCCAGAAATCCCTTCCAGCACAGCGAGTGGTGGAGGCTTCTGGGAGTTGCAGTCCAGGAACATCTGGGGACCCACAGGTTGAGAACCACTGGGATAGAATATATGGATGCTCTGAACTTCGGCTGAGGGAGGCCACTATATCTTCTGACAGTATATGTACTGAGCTAATTAAAAATGTACCAGACTCAACTGGGTCCAATTTTCAAGTATGAGTGCACTGCAAAGGCCAAATTGTTCTCTTCTAGATAAATGGAATTTTGTGGTAATGTGGTCCTGACCTTTTTTTACAGTGACAATCTGACATTAATTTTGAAAGATCATATATTCATGTCAACTGTCATTGCAAGGCATATAATGTGATTGGAGGTAAGTATGCTCGCTTGTTCCAGGAATACACTTACTGTTATAACATGCTGTTACAGCTGTAAGAGGAGGCTCCCCCCTAAAAATTTTTTTTTTTAAAGGTTTTTCCCCCCCCCCCCCACCAGTTTGACAGTTTTTTAAACATGTTCACTGTCAGCCCTAACAACCTGTCAACAACTGACATTATGTGAAAATTGCAGAGACTGGTTTGAGAAAGGACACACATGCCACGAGGATAAAGTTCCTCAGAAAGAGCGGGTGAAAACTTTTGAAAGGGGTAGTTTCCCTCACAACTCATGATGAACAGTCAGATGATCTGTAGTGAAAAAAATAAAATCCCGCCAAAATACACACGTTGCATATGATATCTGTTTCCCTGCCTCACTTGATGAGGTGTGTGGAGATGGACAGAGGGGAGATCTGGATAGAAAGATAGATCTGGACAGATCTGTGTGACTGGAATTTCTCTCTCTCTCCCCCCCCCCCCCGTGGGGGGAGGATGGGTTCTGTTGACTCGGCCTCACTTGATTCATGGTCTGAGAACTCATTTAGACAGTCCATTTATTTCAACTGGAAACCCAGCAGGAAATCTGACGTGTGCACAATATTTCCCCTCTCCTCTGCTCCCATATCATCTTCATTGCCCATCATTGAAAGATTTCTCCTTTGTCAAAATGTGTTTCTACTGGCAATTGGGGTCATCTCCTGTGTCCAGGAGATGACCTCGAATAGAGAGTGAATGAGAGAGAGAGAACTATCCATGCTTCGCCTTCAAAGAAGAATGCGGGGATATACGAAAGCAGCTTTCAAGTATTTGAAAGATATGTTTGTGAATATTCTTAGTCATTCAGTTCAGGTTATCTGAACGTAGAGTCATGGCAACTGGACTTCATTTCTTGGGGAATCAAAAAGGTTCCACTATTCATCTAAGCAGCTTTGTCATGTAAAGAATGAAGACAGAAGAAGCTACACAGATGCGTAGCAGAACGTTTCGATCCAACATGAAAAGAAGTCCAGTTGCCGTGACTCAAGTTCCAGATACTGGAAAGATAATCATAGAAATGTGCAGGATCATCCCAGAGTGCAAGACATAGAACAATGAGTTCAGGCTTACAAGAATCCAGATTTATGCTGAATATCAGAAAAAACCTCTTAACTGTTAGAGCAGCGTGACAATCGAACCAATTAACCCAGCAACAAAAAGATGAGGTCTTATTCAAGCTTCTGGAAACAGATTGTGCTTAGTACTTAGTTGAGAGAACAAAGTATATTTGTGTTGTTGTTGCTGTTCTGAAAACTAAGGTTTTGTTACAATGGCAAGATGATGTTATCTGAGTGGTCTGTCACTGACAAAGTTTCAAAGATGTATGATTGAACAAAGAGATGAAGCCGTCAACGACAGGAAATTTGGATGCCAACATTGACCCTTTCTTGATGGAAAGATCAGCCAAGATACCAAAGAGCCTGAGTTTGGAAAGGTGTTGGGCAGTGGTTCTCAACCTGTGGGTCCTCAGATGTTCCTGGACTGCAACTCCCAGAAATCCCTTCCGGCACAGCGAGTGGTAGAGGCTTCTGGGAGTTGCAGTTCAGGGACATCTGGGGACCCACAGGTTGAGAACCACTGGTGTAGGGTATGACACTCTGCAATTTATAGCTGGCATCCCACCCGCCTCGTGCCTTGGATCATTTATGAAATCTTCTGAGGGAATTCTGGCAACAGCCACAGCCCATCTTCCTGAATTATTGGCATCCTAATATGGATACTGTGGCGTGGTGGCTCATTACTGGGGCATGGTGGCTCAGCAGACTTAAGCTCCAAAAACTGTTGACTGCAAAGTCGGCAGCTCAGCGGTTCAAATCCCTGGTGCCACGCACCAGAGCCAGCTCCTGCTGATAACCCCAGCTCCTGCCAACCTAGCCATTTGAAACCATGTAAATGCAAGTAGATAAAAAGGTACCGCCGTAAAAAGTGGGAAGGTAAAACAGTGTTTCCTTGCAGCTATGCTGGCCACGTGGCCATGGACTTGCACAACACTGGCTCTTTGGCTTTAATATGGAGATGAGCACCACCCCTAGAGTTGGACATGACTAGCATACAACAGGGGGAACCTTTACCTTTTTATAGAGTGTACTTGATCTAAACTTTGGTAGTTTGCTTCCGTATGTAT
Source organism: Phrynocephalus versicolor (assembly GCA_023846285.1). NCBI lineage: Eukaryota > Metazoa > Chordata > Lepidosauria > Squamata > Agamidae > Phrynocephalus > Phrynocephalus versicolor. Next base: position 6,573,961 of record JAHTLZ010000065.1, read on the forward strand.
GTATGTATGTATGTATGTATGTATGTATGTATGTATGTATGTATGTATGTATGTATGTATGTATGTATGTATGTATGTATGTATGTATGTATGTATGTATGTATGTATATTGTGTTTCTGTGTGGAAAACTCCATGGACACTGATTCTTGTTTTCTTTCTTCACGTCTCTTTCACTCTTCCTGGTGGCTCTTTGAAGAGGCTTGTCTTTGAAGCCAAAGCAAAATAACACCACAAATTAACATTCACTGAAAGATACAGCTGATGGTTGTATAAGGGATCAATCAGATTAGCCCTCGATGAAGCTCTGTTTGCGTCTAATGCAAAAGAGTGCTTCCAGTTCTTAATGCAAGCCCTTTATGTGAGATCGTACAGGATATTAGTTTTGATTGTCTGGTGCCACAAGTGTTGCTATTGATTTTCTTGTAACCTCTACGTATCTGCTTTCTGCTTCAGCTTCCTTTGGCTCCTTGTATGCCTCCTAACAACGTATCTGGGCTAGTGTCTAACAATATGTTACAGTATTTCTCTTAGCGCCATATTAGGTGTATTTCTCTGCTTCATTCAATGCAACAGTCTGATACCTTGTTGTCTTTTGTCTGAAATCAGGGTGCATGAAGTCTGAAATTGTCCCACCCTCTGATGACAGTGTGGTTCAGAGATGGAGGGAAATGATGGGCCGCTTTTCCTTTAAGAAGGAAAAAAAAAGGTTTTCATATCCATTTCATTAACGATTTCATTAATATTATCAGTGTGCCTTCTAACTCCATGGCCAGGGAAGCACCCTTATTATCCACCACACCATTTAAGACTGGAAGGAACAGGTCATATGGTTTCATATGCCATCCACCGGCGTACACGACAAGTAGAAAAACGAGGCTAAAAACCTTTCCTTTCTCATTGGAGGCATTTGCACACAAAAGCTGAACGTTTATTGTCCCATGGGAGAAGCCAACATTTGGAAGTACTCAGTTCTGCCCCACTATTTTCATGTATCGCTTCGCTGTGCAAAATTGATCTGGGAAAAAATCCACCAAGAAAATAGCAATATAAGTGTATATTAAAAGATATTAAGTTTGTTGAATTATGGCTAGACTTCTTGAATTATGTGTTAAGGAAAGGTGAACATTGTTTACCTAAACACGAGAAGCTGTTATTCTTGAAGGTTATGGGGTATTAGTTTGTGTATATATAATTGTACCATACAGTATGTGCATATGTAAGTGTAAATGTTTTTGCCTGGGATGGGCTAGAATGTCATAGAAAGGCATGTTGACCTATCAGGATATGTCTGTTGTCTGACTGACAGATATAGAAAAGGTGTCAGATAGGGCGAATATATAGTTGGATATAAGTCTACAAGATAGGTTACAATATGTAATACTGTTTGGCAGGGTTTATAGGGCCAGAGAGGGTGAAATCTTTAATAGTTAGGAGGATGTGCGAAATAGTAGTTTGCTGTAGTAAATAGATCTGTCAACAAGTAGAAACCATGTGTATAAAATTGACTTTTTAAAAAGGTTTAAGGTATATGTAGGCTCAATAGTCTGGGTTTTCAAATTTTATTTGGTGTTGAATTATTTTAAAAAAAAATACATACAAAAAGATATTTGGTCCTTGGCATTTCCAGGTAGGCTTGGTGTGTGTTTGAGGTTAGAACCAGCCTGAAAACCTTTGTTAATTAGTTTATTGGTCCAAGGGTATGACTCAGTGGAAAGTATCTTCCTGAGATTCTTTCCTATAACCTAGGCCTGCCCAACAACACATCAACCACGGGTGACCGGTAGCCCATGGGACCGTTTGAAGTAGCCCATGACGTCCCTGCCAGACTCCCAATCCACCAGCAGTGGTGGCGTGTTTGGGGGGATTCTCTTTTGCCGCTCTCGCTCACCTGCTCCGTAAAGAGTTTCCACCCTCCACCCCCAGTGACAGCAGCAATGGCAGCAGCAGCAGCAGGAGGAGGGCCAGCTGACCAAGCAAGCAAAGGAGGAGGTGGATGAGGGAAGTCGGGCATGGAGCTAGTGTGTTGGTGGTGAGGATGATGGGGCGGTGGGCACAGGAGGGTCCTGGCCAGACCGCTGCTCCCGCTGCTCTCTTCCTAACTACCATGGAGTTGGAGCATGAGCTCCTGCCCATGGGAAGCAGAGGGGGAGGAGGGGGAGGGAGGTGGCCATTGCCCCCTCTCCTGCAGTCGGGCAGCCACATGTCTCCATTTGCCAGAAGACACCTGTGAGAGGACAAGACACAAATCCCAGGTCTCCCCGCCAGTGGGAGGGGCTTTCCCTCAGTGCCTCAGTCACACCATGCCCAGGATGGGGCTGTATGGGATGGCGAAGAGGCAGCAGTGGTGGCAGCCACTGCTGTTCGCTGTGCAGGGTGTTCAATTTCAGCCACAGTGCGTCCTGGAGCCCTAAAGAATCTGGAGCAGGCTGCTCTCACTCGCTGCCTGAATGGAGGCATATGCAGAAGCCCCCTCCCCCCCCAAGTCTAGAGGATTGGGGAGGGGTGTGCACACTAACATGCATCTAAAAGTAGCCCGCGGGCTGTTCAAAGTTGGACAGCCCTGCTATAATTTTTATCTTTTACGGCACATAGATCCCAGTCTTTCTTCTCGTTAGTTTGGGGCAAATGGAGCTTTGCTCCAGGGCACCAGATTGCTAGTCTTCACTCTTCTTCTCTAAACATTTACACTTGGCCTGGCAGTCAAGCCATTGGGCTGCTGACAATAGAGAAGACAGCAGAAGACCAGGCTTCTGGAGACAAGCTTGTTGATTTTCTTTTGGCTGCATGACTAGCAGAGTGGGCCACTAGGGGAGAGCAAAGGTGATTGGTTTACCAGTTCTAATGGTCTAGAACATATATCTTACAAGGAGCAGCTTAGGGATCTGGGAATCTTTAGTCTTACAAAAAGAAGGTTGAGAGGGAATACAATAGCCATGTTAAAAGACAAGGGGGGCTGGCTTGTTTTCCATGGCTTCAGAGACCAGGACTCAGAGGAATGGTTTAAAACAACAGGAAAAGAGATTCAATTTAAACATCAGGATTAACTTCCTGAGGGTTAGAGCTGTCCGGCAGTGGAATAAGCTATCACGGAGGGTGGTAGAGTCTCCTTTCTCTGAAATTTTTATGCAGAAGCTGGATGGCCATCTATTGGGGGTACTTTGAGGGGGGTTCCTGCATGGCAGGGGGTTGGACTTGATTGTCCTTGAGGTCTCTTCCAATGCTATGATTCTATTATTCTAATGTGGTTGTAGGTAACCAGTGTGGTACAGGAAACAGAATGATGGCTAGGGCTTGGGACATCTCAGGTTGGATCCAGACTTGACCATGGAAACTCATGGGGGAAGGAGGTAAAAACACTTCTCAAATATATTACTGACATCAGAAATCTTATTAGGTTACTATAAGTGAGATGTGAATTGCCAGCAAAACTCTGATATAGAGATGGGCACGACCAGAAAAAATTACTTTTTGAGTTGTCGTTTGTCGGGATGGGTCTGTTTCGGGTCGTTTCCATTTGTCGTGAAATTTTTTAAAAATTTGTCATTCCGTTTGTCATTTGGTCATTTGTCGTTTCTGCCGCGATTTAGCGCGATTTGACGTCCCAGTGAGCATGGGGGCGTCCCGCAATCAGGGCTGGCGCTGGGTGTTTTTGCGCCCTAGGCGGTGGGCAGGGAGGTGCGGGTGGGCGGGCGGGGTGGGCGGGTGGTGGGCAGGAGGTGCGGGTGGGCGGCGACAGCGGCAGTGGGAGCCGCGGCGGGGCGAGCGGGCGGGGGGGGGGGGGGGGGGGCCCATGGGGGGGTGGCGACAGCAGCAGGGGGGAGGCGCAGCTGGGCAAGCGGGCGGCCGGTGGCCACAGGCGGGCGAGTGGGTGGGCGGCGGCGCAGGCGGGCGGGCGACATCCAGAAATGTCAGTCAAAACCTGGCCATGCCATTGGTGGAATGGTTAAAAAAAAAATTGCATGGTCCCATCCCCTGCCCAGCCCACATGGGCATGTCTAAAAAAATGCCTGGGAGTCGGGTTTTTTTTTTACTTTTTAAAACTTTTTCTGTGCTGCTTGCCAATGGCATTGCGCGATCGCCGCGATGCCATGAACGACAACGAAAAACCCGACCAAATTTTTCTTTTGTCGGTTGGAGTTCAAGTTCTGACAGCTTAATTATTGTTACCATTGTCGTTACGTAACGGAAACGACAACCGAAAACAGAAACGACAATTTCCCCGAGTCGTGCCCATGTCTACTCTGATAATGTCACTAATCCCCTGTGGGCAAGGGGAGATCCTGGCAAGGTGTTCATTGATGCCATTCTGTTTTTTGTTATTTACACATCATAGTTTACAAAATTCATCCAGGGGCAAATGTTATACCACTTCTTGCAGGAACCAAAATTGCGGGTTATAGTTCTGGCAACTCTAATCCTGCAAGAGGCAAGTTAGAAGAATTAAGGCTGGTTTCTAAGCATCCCACAAGGCAATGAAAATAATTGGCTTTAAATAATGGCCCTGAATTCAGTATCAAAATGTTGTAATTATCACTAGAGTTCTGTTCATTCCTCTCTCTTTCCCCCATCCTCAATAATTAATTTAAGTGCAATGGAATTAAAGCAGCTCATTGATATCGTACCTACAGATAATTATCCAGGCTCAACTTCAACCCCAGGAAGGCATTTCATTCTTAATATCTTTCTTAGAAATGATCACAAAATTCAGTTAAATTGATGGACCTCTACAGCCAGAAATAGAAAAGACAATCAATTAGCTATAGAAAAGACTGGATGTTGTTTGTTTGATTGGTTGATTAGTTGGTTGGTTGATTGATTGATTGAATATTTCTACTTTCTCCTGGAACTGGGACCCAAGGTGGCTTCCAGCATTATTAAAAAGTTTCCAGTATTAAAATAGAATAAATGTCATGATTGTGTGAGAGAATATAATTAAAGTAAAGCTATTTTAAATGCTGTTAATTAAAGTACAAATGGTAGCTTAACTAAAAATGAAGAAAACCTGTGGTTTGAGGTCATTAATTGTTCAAGACCTGCCTAAAGAAAGACCTTCACCACCACACAGAGGGAAACCAGAACAGGTGGAAACAGCCTCTTTTCATGCAGAAAGCCTAAAAGAACTTACCGTGAAGATTCTGTCATCACCAAATGGGCATCTGAAGGCGGTGGGACCATAAGAAGGGCATCCTCAGCAGATCTGAAAGCCCAGATAGGCTTCTAACAAGAACCGGAACCTACCTGTTAACGTACTCCCCGCTGGTACCTCCCCAGTCTTTCTGCAAGGGACATCGTGTGAAAATGTTTATGAAAGAAAACACCATGTTTTATTGCATGCCATAGACAAATCATAGAATCATAGAATCATAGAGTTGGAAGAGACCTCAAGGGCCATCCAGTCCAACCCTCTGCCAGGCAGGAACCCCCATCACAGTCTTTCTGACAGATGGCCATCCAGTCTCTGCTTAAAAACCTCCAAAGAAGGAGACTCCACCACCCTCCGTGGCAGCATATTCCACTTCTGAACAGCTCTAACTGTCCTGAAGTTCTTCCTAATGTTCAAATGGAATCTCTTTTCCTGTAGTTTGAAACCATTGCCCTGAGTCCCAAATGGCCCAAATCCTGTTATTTAGTGTAGTAAAAAACACTACAATAGGTTCATTGATTGGTTGAGTCCATTATGTTCTGCTGACTGAAATGGGCCTACTCTAACTGCAACTTGCTTTAGCAATGGGTCTTATGGAGGAGCAGAATCACTAAGTGCCCACAGATTCCACGGGCCTACTGTAGTGTGATTTGCTCTGCTAAGCAACAGGATTCGGGCTCATGGATTGCTCCCATACTATTGAAGATGAATGGGATCTGTTTTGCAGCTGCTGTGATGGGTCAAAAATGCTGTCTGAGCATTTTCTGAGAAATTCTGTTATTTTGTTTGGGGATGTGTCTATCCACCCATGTTGACCACTTAGTTTCTCCTGACTAATAAGAACTGCAAAGGTTTTCTCTCCAGGTTGTGGCTTTTTTTTTTTTTTTTGTCAACGGCAATCTTTTCTCTCCCAAATCTTGGAAAATTTGGTTTCCTGCCCACCAAGGATGGCGTGAGAGACTCTCCTGTCCTCTAGCAATTTTGTCACCCAGCAGAATCAACCCCGTCCTCCACTCATTCTGCTCTGTTTCAAGAATGTGAGTTTGCCAATGAAAAAGGAGGAGAAAATAGTGGCCTCATTAGTGATAGGTTTATAGATGGTACATTATACACTAATTAAAAATTCTATTTTTTCTTGGCAATTCGTTTTGTGCCTATGATACAATTCCTTTTGTCTAAACATCCTTTCAGTGTTCTCTCGAAAGTTCAAAATGATTCCATTTGTCTTTTAACAATTTATTGTACGCGAGCAAACATATGCAAAGAATTTGTGAATAACAAATTGGAAAATCAAAAAAATGTACTCTATGCCTGGGCACATAAGTAAAACTAAAGCACTTTGTTGCGAACTTATATACTGTAATAATTTTTATGTCAAAGTAAATATTTGAAACACATAAAAGCATAATGTAAACACAACTGAGCATAACACAAACTATAAATATTAATAATAGGGCCTCCCCCATTCTCAGCAGAGGACAATGTTTTGGTCATGTCTTATATCCCCAAGTGGATTTGGACAGGCGGAGCTCACAAGCCCAAACAGTACAATTGCATGGGGTGTCCATGAGTCCTACAATTTTGGAAGGCAGCAAGACATTCTGATTTGAAGGAAATTGCCTAGATGTGCTTCTAAATATGCCTTTTCATAAGTGATCTCCGTTCATTGCAGTGGGACCTAATTCAAAGAAATGCATGATGGATTCTATCTCACACATTGATCTGCTTATTGATTTCCCCCCTCTCCCCCTCTACCTCTTGTTCCCCATCCAAGAATCATTTCATATATATATATACATGGAAAGTTTAACTATCAGGAAAATGAATACCCTTGGTTCTGTAGCACATAATAAACTAAAGTGTTTTTGACTTCCTGAATAATATATTGAATATTTTTATTACTTTGGAAAAAGAAGATCTCACTGTTACTTTTCAATGAACAAAGCATGGCATTAGCATTTTAAAACATAGCGATGCCTTTTTTGCCAGGTTTTTACAGAGCCTGTTCTTATGTAACTGAAGTTATATTCAGTCTTACAATAAATTTCAGGGGGGAAGAAGTAAACTATGTTACCTGGATTTCTAGTTGGCCCACATTCAGATGTTATTAGATAATTTTATGATGCTGGTTCTTGTTTTAAAGCACAGAATACAATGGGTTCTGGTTGTTTCTTGTAATTTTGCCCCGGTGATGCTGGAAGTTTAAGCAATTGTGCCTTAATTGGCACCAGCAATCTGTGATCCAAAAAGGGAAGAACAGAATAAGTTGCCACTCTTGTCCATGGGCCACTGATGTAAAGTAAGCCAAGACTCAATGTTTACTAAGGTGAACACTGGTGTAGAACCTGCTCCTTGCCATCATGCATCTTGCTTCTTCCCTTCTCATCTTAAAAAGCACCTAGAGACTTCTGTTTCCTTGAAATTTATCAGGGATAAGTGCCACTTTCTAGACCCCGGGGGGTGGGGACAAGCAAATGCACAGTTACAAGATGGGGAATACTTGGCTCAAGAATACTACAAGTGAGAAGGATCTAGGAATTCTTGTAGATCTAAAGCTGAATGTGAGCCAACAGTGCAATGTTGCTGCTAAAAGGGAAAATGTGATTTTAGGATGCATTCATATAGTCTCCAAATCTCGTGAGGTACTACTCTCTCTCTATTCAGCACTAGTTAGATGTCATCTAGAGGACTACATCCAGTTCTGGATGTCACACTTCAAGTAGGATGCCAGTAAAATGGAGCAAGTTCAGAGGGAGGCACAGGGAGGATCAGGAGATATAGAAATAGGGATGGGCACGAAATGGGAAAAATGTGTTTCAGTTCATTTCGTGCCCATCCTGCTACATTTTGTTTTGTTTCTTAAGATCTTTTTTTTAAAAAAAATGTACAAAACGAAATCCTTTCAAAATGATTCATTAGGTCCCGGCTCTCCTCCTCCTCCTCCTCCTCCTCCTCCTTCTGGGCTCCAGCAGACGAGGCCCAGCCAGGCTCTCTTAAGAGCCTCCTGGTGCAGTGGTTAAATGCCTGTACTGCAGGTAAAACTGTGCTCACAACCTGGGGTTCAATCCCAAGTAGCAGGCTCAGGGTTGACTCAGTCTTCCATCCTTCCAAGGTTGGTAAAATGAGTACCCAGCTTGCTGTGTGTGTGTGTGGGGGGGGAGCAATGTGTAGCCTGCATACTGTAATTAAACTGTAAACTATCACTTGAAGTGGTATGGGATGGTATATAAGCAGACCACTTTGCTTTTGCTTTGCTCTCTTTCTTCTTGCTTGGTGGTGGCTCTTCTCCGGCCCAGACCCTGTTCACCCTCTCCGGCTGGAGCTTCTCTCCATGCTTCTGAGGGGGAAGAGGCAGTGCTCAGCTTGCTCCACCCCTCCCACCCAGCGCCACTTTTTTGGTCATCCAGCCACGCGGCAGCTATGGCGCCCTGCACCCTGCACCCCACATCTTCTGGCCATGCCTGCGAGGGGCGGAGAGGAAGGGCCCAGCCTGCTCCGATGCCCCCCCCCCTCAATGCCACTCATCAAAGGTAGCTCATTGAGGGACCTCTGCATTGGGAGACCAGCAGGTGAGGGAGCTGTAGCTGTTTTACAGAGAAACAAAACAGTTCATTCTAACTAAAAAAAGCGACCGTTTTGTTTCGTCTGTAATGAAATGCTGATTCATTGTTTTGTCTGTAACGAAATGCTGCTTCATTGTTTCATTTTGTTTCATTACATAATGAAATGACAAAACAGCATTTTGTTTTTTGTTTTGTGCCCATTCCTATGTAGAAATCCAGTCCTGAGAGGAAAGACTGAAAGGACAGGGAATGTTTAGCCATGAAAGAGGAAGAATAGGGGAGATGTGAGAGCACTTTTCAGATACTTAAAAGGTAGTCATACAGAGGAGAGGCAGGATCTATTCTAGTCGTTCTAGAGCTCAAAACACAAAATAATGGATTCAAGCTACAGAAAGCCAGAATATCAGGGGAAAAAAAACGCTTAACTGTAGGAGCAGTATGACAATGGAACCAATTACAGTGGACCCTTGTATAACAAACAGTTTATATAACATAAAATTTGTACAACATAAAAAATTCCGGAGATAGGGGAAATTTGCTTAACATAATTGCCTATGGGGTGGATCTGTATAACATAAAAATGGGATTACTCAGTTTTCAATGCATTCCTATGGGAAATCTGTATAAATGAAAATTTGCTTAACATAATTTCATTTGGAATGAATTCCTTTATACAAGGTTCCACTGTACTATACTTTTTGCCCTAGAAGATGCACTTTTCCCACCCTCAAATGTAAGGGGAAATGTCTGTGCATCTTATAGAGCGAATACAGCAGTCACTGCTCCATACATATCACAGATTTTTATTTAGAGATAAGATACCTGCACGGAGCCTCTCCCATCTCCTGCTGCAGCCAGGATTCCGCAGCTCCAATTACCCGGTTTGCAAAGGGGCTTCCTCCAGGGAGCCTCTCCCCACCCCACTCCTTCTGCAGGCAAGATTCCTCAGTCAAAAATCACCTTGTTTGCAAAGAGGTCTCCATGGAGTCTCTGCCCTCCCCTTCTGAAGCCTGGACTCAACAGCTCCAATTATCTCATTTGCAAACCTCCCATTTTGCTGCTTGGATTCCACAGCCCCAATCACCTTGTTTGCAAACCTCCCCTTTTGTAGCTTGGATTCCAGAGCTCCAATTACTTCATTTGCAAGCTTCCCCTTCTCCCACCATAAAACCTTCAGCTAAACATTTATTTCTTGTTTTTTTCTTCCAAAACCTAGGCGCATCTTATGGCCTGGTGCATCTTATAGGGTGAAAAACATGTACATCGTGAAATGGTAAGCATGCCAATAGTGAAGGCATTCAAGGGACAACTGGACAAAAAATTGCTTTGACTTGGATTCCTGCATGGAACAATGGATTGGAGTTTTCCAACTCCATTATTCTATAACTTTTCTTCCCCAGAAGACTCTAAAAGGGGCTGAGGTCTAAAACCAATTCCTTACCTCCTCATTTCTGCCTCTTTACAGGAATCTTATGGTTATATTAAAGAAAGAATAAACAGAAATGGGGAAAGTGGCTTTTTGGACTACAATTTCCAGAATCCCCTGACCAATGGCCAAGTCAAATGGGTGAGTATGGGTGTTGTAGTCCAAAAATTGATTCTGCTAAGCTCTGATCCAGAAGTAAGCGAACAATGGAATAGTTTTATGCACAGAAATCAGCCATGGTGAAGTACTTCAACATTCTGATTGAAACTGGTACCTCTTTTGGGCAGGCGTTTTGTTTCCGACTGGCTGTTGAGATGCGTGGATGTGCTGGTCAATCTTGTATGGAAGAGATGTAAGTAAAATGCACATTCCTTTTACCTCTTTTGAAGCCTCGTAGGGTAACAGTAGGGAAGCTTTCAGGACACAAACAACCCCTGGATGAAGTATAACAGTATTTTAAACACAAGAGCATGGCGCTTCTCAGGAAGAGATGACAGAAGCATTTTTTTTGGGGGGGGGTTTACCCTGGGACTTCCATAAAACATCAATGAACACCAGGTTTGAATATATTTTGTACTGTTCATTTTATTGACAGGCTGTCAAAACCAACCAAGAAAAACACTTAAAACCATAAACCACAACAGCAAACTGAAATAAATTGCTGCCAGGCTAGGAGGTCAATAATCATCTTACGATGCTCAACTAATATACACTCAGTTCCTGTAAGTGAGAATGGCTTGGTGGGACCAGTAAGAACCAATCCTTGTAGTCAAAGACGACTTGGGATTAGAACAGGGCTGGTGGGTTACTGTCCTTGGCTATAAGAATGCCCACAAGTTGCATGGCCACCGGGGAGGGGAGTGTGGTAGTTAAGAGTGCTGGACAGGGATTCAAAAGATGTGCGTTTAAATCTTCAACCAGATGTGTACCCCAGTGGTTCTTTGGGGTCGGATCCCATTGCATTGGTTGGAATTTTAAAAGAGGGGCTGTTAGGATGTTGTGGAGCAGGTGTAGGGTTTAAATAAGCAAGTACCATTTGGTCCTGGTTGTAGTACTAAGATGACAGTTGCTCAAGGGCTTTACTAAAATTTACTGCTGCTATCAATGACATTTATAGAGTTGTGAGTAATGTAGGTGTCCCATCCATTTCAATGGCTCCCCATAATATCTGAGTGGAAAGAACATGAAGTAAGAAATGAAATAAAAATCCTGAGTGTGGAACAAACAAATATGAAGAAAAAATTATCCATCCTACAACACAGGGCTTCGCGTGCCTAACTTTTAAAAGCCTGGTTTATGCAACCATGTTAAACTAAGATAGCCACATTTTTGTGGAGTCCCAGGACTGAGAGGCCAAATTTGGGTCCCTTGACAGACACATCGGCCTTCAGACTATATTTTGTCCACAAACCAACCAACCAACCAACCAACCAACCAACCAACCTGGAAGATTACTGAAGATCATCCTTGTAGCTAGGAGCCAAACCAAGAAAATGGCACTGACCCAAGCCATGAGAGATTTGAGATACGGTGAAGAATAGAAGGCATTACAATGAAATGAACCAGAACACAAGTAAAACACAAGCAGGTTGTCACTGTGTTTCCTGGGTTAATTGTTATCCAGCTGATGTTGTTGATAGCCTAGCTTACAAACAAATCTATTCATTAAAAACAATGGATCTGACCAGGTGGATTTCAGCTGTTCCATTGCCAGGCTACTCTGGCCTTCATGGTCTTAGCAAAAAGTCATTATCTTGACAGCTAACTGGAAATCTTTACATCAATACATCAATACATAAAGTAAATATTAGTGTACTTAGGGAAGAAAAGATTTGCCAAGATTCAGAGAAAAGAGATGCATATTTTATGAGTTATGGAACTAAGTGAAAAGACTTACAATTTGTAGATGAGAGAAGGAGCTTGGATCCTAGAAGTTTAAAGGAGAAGTCACTCTGTTCTGGCATTATGTTGAGAGAAGACCCGTAGCAGCACAGTGGGCAAATCACACGGCTACATTTCTTGTAAGATCCACTACCCAAGACACCCAATAATCTTAGTCTGAATTGCTGTAGGTGGCCACCCTGAGGGAGACCTGGAAAACACCCACCAGGAACTGGACCTTCTTGGTGGTGACCACAGGCATTCATGCCTATTTTATGCTTCTGCAATATGTCCCAAACTATTTTATGCAATATTTAATTGATTTGCTGTTGCCATTGGTGGAGGTTCCCCCCCCCATGTTAAAATGTTTTATGTTTATGATGAGCATTACATTACTCTTCTATGTTACTTTGAGTGGAATGCTTTGTTACACATTAGTGTCTAAGCTGGCCAGAGTAGGGGCTTATCACTAGATGAGTGGAAAAGAAGTAGAATGAATGGATGGATGGAAGGAAGGATGGATGGATAAACGAACGAATGAACGAACGAATGAACGAATGAATGACATGTATTGGAAATGGCACAACTGCCTCAGTTCCCATAGTTTTGATGGAGGCTGAAGGTGCAGACAGGAGACCAGCACTCTTAGTCAGGATCGTGTCAGTCTGCAGAGTGGAGTTCTCTGTTTTATCCCCCCGCCCCCTCTTTTGCTTTCTAGCTGTCAGGAATGTAACACTAAGGCAGCCAGAGGAAAAGGAACAATTTACTTTAAAAGGGCAAATGAGCATTCTGGTTCCCCCCTTCTTAATAGGACAATGCAGGGAGCCTATTCTCTGTTCACACCACCAGGAATTTTGCATCACCCATTCCTTTGTCCAGTCCTCTCTTTTGCCACCCAGAAACACTGCAAGGAGGTTTAATCGAGAGGGGGAAAGCCAGTTTGGTTTTGGCTTTTAAAAAAAAGTTAGGTGGAGGAAAGTTCCCAGTCCTGTTTCTACATTTTCCTTTCTCTCTCTCTCACCACTTGTTCTTCTCTCTGTTATCTGGGTCTGAAATTAGAGGTGCTGATGTCCATTTTGCTGCCACTGCTTTCTGGCCAGAGGTCACAGGATGTTGAACAACTGTAGAGAAGCAAATCTTTATAGAGTGCAAATCTTCATGGCTTTACAGCAGACCACCCCAAAGATTATTAATAAGGGCTTATGCACTTTCTCCATTGGCATGACCTCAGAATGTTCTTGAGTATTCCTTTACCCTCTCCTGCTTGTAATCACACTGTACCTTCTCTCCTTAACCACATTTTTAACCCAACACATGCTGCTTTTAACATGAAGAACCCACAGGGAATGCGGCTCTGCTTTGTGAGTGCCTCTGGTTTAGACCATAGTTACACTTTAGTTACCATTTAGACCATAGTTACACACTTGACTGAAGGCAATTCTTATCCCGAATTTTAAAAGAGATAAGCAAACATTCCAAATACATTTCCAGCTTTCACTCTACCACAGTTCTACCATGTCAGTATTCCCCATCATTCTTTGTAATGGGTAGAACAGTTATGTTTTGTGGCAGAAAGTCAGTACAGCAGAAAAGATGTGGAACACAGTTTTGTGTTTTGTTTGTTTTTTCAGTCACAGCTAAAGTTAAGGTGCGACTACAAGGCAGGACAGCTACCTAGATGCCTTAAGTACATCCGATCTTGCCTGATTTCGGAAACTAAGCAGGGTTGGCCCTGACTAGTACCTGGACGGGAGACCGTCAGGGAATACCAGGGGCTGTAGGCATCTGCAGTAGGAACTGGCAAACCACTCCAGTATTCCTGTCGAGAAAACATGGGGTCACGAAGAGTCGGTCACAACAGTAACAACACACACACACAAGGCAGGAAAGATACGGGTTCATCCCCTGTGACTGGACCCATAGAAATTAGCCTTTCCAGGATAAATTGTTTGTAGCTGTGATGTGATGTGATTTGTTTGTGACTAATTTTAGTTTGATTGTGACTTTCAATGGGCGTTTATACACGACCCCTAAACTCCGCCGCAAATGGCTGCAAGCTCCGGAGCTTAAAAATGTTTCCCCACCAGCTCCGGAGTTTGCAGACAATTAAGTGTGACCCCGCCCACCTAAGCGCAACCCAGTGCACTTTTCTTGTACCTGCTTGAAGAGGGTGAAAATTTTTGATGCGGAGAGTGCCGGGTCTCCTCGTTTCTTTTTGTTGTTTTTCTTTTGCCTCCCGCCCCTTTAAGAGGAACCAGGAAGTAATTGTGGCTCCCACCGGGGCTTGGAGCAGGCACCGGAGGTAAGGCTTTTTATTTTGTCCGTTTTAAAGGCTTTCCCCCCCCCTCCCTCCCCTCACGCAGCCAGCAGCCAGGATGTGCGGAGTGGTGGGGAGGAAGGAAGAGCGACAGACCCCCAAGATCTCTGGTCCGAATTTAAGGGACCAGCGGATCTTAGGGGTCGTGTAAAAAGGCCCAATGTTTGCACCATAATTTGTGCAATTTATTTTCCATACTGTTGATTTGCTTTGATGATATTATTTATTCTGTTTGTAAACTCCCCAGAGTAGCTATTTGCTAGATGGATGGTATAAAAATTAAATAAATAAATAAATAAATAAATAAATAAATAAATAAATAAATTGTAGCTGTCGCAATTTGGAGAAGTCAGCATGAGCACAGATGTAGCACTTGGTTTACACTGAGCTCCAAGAGTCGAGGCTGCGTAAGCAAGGTACTAACAAGTGCTGATTGGCAATTCACACTCCTCTTTTTAAACTGGTCTCTTCAGTGCTCTTGTAAATGCCTGAGGGGAACCCTTGCTTATTATTATTATTATTATTATTATTATTATTATTATTATTATTATTATTATTATTATTATTATTATTATCATCATCATTATCATTATCATTATCATTATCATTATTAAAACAAATGGTTTGGAGACAAGAGGTGCTTGGTTGAGGCAAACTGACACCCCTGTGAGTCCCCCTTTGCTTCAGATCAGGTCTCTGCAAGAGCAGAAGGTGGAGAGAAGCAATGCGAAACTGACTGCAACAAATTCAAGTCACACCAGAGGCTGAATGAAACAAGATAATTCCTGAACATTGTTGTCATGACATTGTACTATGCTTATTCATTCTAAACTAGGCTTCAGGGCAAATGTATGTGTGTCTAAGTGAGTGTGTCATACTTTAAATAAAACATATGATGTGTGTGTACAAACATATGCATCATTGTCCCTCTAACTGAAGCAGATATAATTCCTGACAAGGTGTGCTCACTGCCTCATGCAGGATTCATGATTTAGTGCTGCATAAGAATGAAGGAGATACTTTGGGGAAAGCTTATCGACACAATGAACATTCATGTGGCTGTCCCAGAAATTGGTCAAAATTGCTTCCTGATTTTGTGGCTGTCTGGGGCTAGTATAACAGAAGTGAATGTCGTTTATAAAAAGAGTAAATACAGCCGCCACCTTCGATTGAGACAGAGAAGATTGTTCAACTCAGTCTTACACAAAATTGAGTTGGATGCTTCACTACAAATCTAACATGATTTTCTTCTCAGTCTGTTAGCAGTCCAGGTCAATAAATATGTGCCCTGTGTTATGGGCACTTGAGCGTTTCTCACCTGGAAAAAGAAAAGGCGGGAAATATCCAGATTAATGGCTTAGTGTCAGTTAAGGCCCTGGAAGGACATTAGTCCAGTAGGTAGAAATTGCTGGAGTTGGGTTTGGCAGAGTATATTGAAAATGATGATAAACTTTCTCTTATTATGCATTAGATAAAAATAGTTCTGGCAGGAACGTGCATAGCAGTTGAAACTACACTCTCCTTTAGTAGACAACCCTTTATTCATTTGTTTGCCTCAAATGTCACTTACTTAGTTCAATTTATCCACTCAGAGACTCTGTAAGTTAGAACAAATAAAATGATTTCTTGTTATATAGAGACAAAAATATTTTGTGGAAAGGTTCACTTGTTACATTACTGAGCTTAACTGCTTAATTTATTTCACTATTAACTACCAGAATGGTCAAATTGATTTTGAAACAATTCACTCTAAAGGTTCACTTCTGACCTCATAACTCTGACATCACACTGAAAAGGGGAAAAGGCAGGTAAAAGAATTTAAGATGGAGAGGGAAACAAGTATGGTTGTTTTCTGAACTAACTGACATTCACTGCAGGCTCCCCCTCAGCCAAAAATTCTCAGAGGTATCCTATGAAAGTGCAATATATTGAAATGAAGGCAGGGTCGGCCCTGGTTAGTACTTGGATGGGGTGCTGTAGGCACCAGGAGTATGTGGGTGTTGTGTTGTTTGTTACAGTCGTGACCAACTCTTTGTGACTCCATGTCTATGGAGTTTTCTTGGCAGGAATACTGGAGTGGTTTGCCAGTTCCTACTCCAGGTGCCTACAGCCCCTAGTATTCCCTGGTGGTCTCCCATCCAAGTACTAACCAGGGCCGACCCTGCTTAGCTTCCGAAATCAGGCAAGATCGGATGGAGTAGAAACTGGCAAACCACTTCAGTATTCCTGCCAAGATAACTCCATGGACATGGGGTCATGAAGATTTGGTCACAACTGAAATGCCACAACACACACACACATCTTTACATAAGGATGAGCTCCAGTGCTGCTTATATATCACATTTATAGATGAAGAAAAATTTCCTGAAGCTCACTACCAAAACAAAACATATCTTGTCTTGGGAGTCCTCCCATTTGGGAGAAATTTTGAAAAGTACCAAGAATGTGAGTATTTTCAAACATAAATGTCTAAAATACATACAGTGGGAAAACAGACACGGACATGCTTGGTGAATGGGGAAACAAAAGCAAAGCAAAAAACAAAGTGTTCTGCTTATATACCGCCCTATACCACTTCAAGTAGTCTCTGGGTGGTTTACAGTTTTAATTACAGTATGCAGGCTACACATTGCCCCACCCCCAGCAAGCTGGGTAATCATTTTACCGACCTCGGAAGGATGGAAGGCTGAGTGAACCTTGAGCCTGCTACCTGGGATTGAACCCCAGGTCGTGAGCACAGTTTTACCTGCAGTACAGGCATTTAACCACTGCACCACGAGGCTCATACAATGCATACAAAATGCAAATAGGATTTGTATAGGAGGGGGAAATGCTTACAAAGACACTTTGGGCAAAGGAGAAAAGTGGCAGAAAGATTCTGTAAGTGGAATAACAATACTGGATGCACCTGCTTATCACGCCATATGGTAGTATTATTTGGCACATGGATTGATAACCACAGAATCATCAAGTTAGAAAGTAGGAAGGAATCCTAATGACCATGTATTTCAAGCCCTGCCAAGGCAAGAAATCCTAAATTAAGATGTGTTTGGATGATGGATTTTCATACTTTTGTTGAAACTTCCCACAAAGGATATTCCATCACCTTCAGGGCAGTCCATTATATACTTTTGCATTCTTCAGCAATGACCAAAATTGTTTTCATATTCACCTACAATTTGTGTACCTTTCTGTGAGTGATGGTTGCGAATCGAGAGGTACCAGGGTGTGTCTGGCCTGTGTACTTAGTCATGCTCTCAACTGCAAACCTGAGATGGCACCTTGATGTTAGCATGTTGTGGAAAACATATGCAAACACTAACAGGATTTCAGCCAGTATTTGGACGTTATTAACAAGGAAAGACGATTTGAATACTGACTGGAAAGAGAAAGTCTGTTCTCTTCTGCTGCAGCACATCAGTTTTCAGTGTGCTTAATTTGCCAATACAACATTCCTAATTTCTCCAGAGATAAGGAACAGTTGTGCCCTGTCTTGTTCTGGCATCTGATCAAGAAGTTTTTTGATTGCTATACATGATAGATCTATATAACTTGCACGTACAGGCGACAAAGAAGCACAGACCTATAAATGGTGATGATTGGTGGTGCTGATGACATATTATGACCTAGATGCATGGAAATGCCTTGAGTTGTTATCATACCCTGAACAATGTTTTCTTAGAAACTGTGATAGAAGTCTTTGCAATAAATCAGTTAATGATTTCCTTGGGAGGCAGGAAGAAGGCACACAATCAGATGACCCATCAGTGAACTCCTGTTGTGCAATGCCTGCTTCTACGCTTTCCATTTTGAGGGCTCATTATTATAGGGCTGGAAGCAGAAAGTGGAAATTAATGCAGAGTAGGATACTTTAGACAATTTTTTCCAACTAAAAGAAAGACACGTTACCAGTCTATACCCGTCAAAGAGGTGTGGTTTCATCAGCGCAGCCAGTCCATTCGCTGATAAAGATCAGTCACTGCATGCGCAGCTGCTGCATCCAGTTCATCCCCCCTGGGAGCCATTATTTTGATGAGCTGCTACTCCACACCTACCTAGCCAAGTTAGGATAACAGAATAATAGAAATACTTGAATGGTTGTCATACAGAGGAGGGGTAGTATTTGTTCTCGATCAACCCAGAATGCAGGATATGCAGCAATGGGCTCAAGTTACGGGAAGCCAGATCTTGGTTGCATATCTGGAAAAAGGTTGGAACGGGTAAAGCAGTACGGCAGTGGAACCAATGACCTCAAGAAGTGTTGAGTGCTCCAATGCTGGAAGCATTCAAGAGAAATTTAGACAACCACTTAAACATAAGAAGAGCCGTGATGGATCAGGCCAAAGACCCATCCAGTCCAGCTCCCTGTATCTCAGAGTGGCCGCACCAGATGGACCTGGGGCTAGATATTGGACTCCTGCAACCACTCCCCTGCATCTGGCCCTTGAAGTACCCTGGTTTTAAGCCTGGAGAGTACACATCTCCATCATGGTTTGTAAACTGTGATGGACTTTTCCTCCAGGAATCTGTCCAATCCCCCTTTGAAGGCATCCAGGCCAGATGCTATCACCACATCCTGTGGCAGGGAGTTCCACAGACTAACAATGCGCTGGGTGAAAAAAAAATTGGGGGCAGCGCCACCAGGCCTGGGGTAAGTACAAGAGTTCTCAGAGAGCCCGCCCAGTCCCGACCTGACTCAGCATCTGCATATTGCGGATTTTCAATTATTACAGGTCGGGTCGGGTCCCTAACCCCTGCAATAGGTGGGGGTTTACTGTATTTGTAAGTTTGAGTATATGGGAAGGAAAACAATCAAATAAGTTCTTTTTAGAAATAGAATGAAACGAGGGTGCAAAAGACAGATATTCCTCTTCGAAACATGGAGTGTGTTTCAATATTCAAGGCCTTTTGTCTGTTTGTTTGTTTTGTACAGCTAGTCATGCTTGAGAAACCTCAACAGGATCTGTTGCTATTGCCCAGAAGGTCTAATTTGGCAACTGTTACAGCTGGCCCTATTCCTGTAATACAGAGGAGGAGGGGAGCGAGTGAGCAGGCACTGTATTTCATAATAAAGATGTGTCTCTTTTATTAGCATAACTGGCTCTTTGATTTGTTTCAGTTTTTATGATGTTTAGACAAACGGATTTGGACAGTTAAAATCCCACTTAGGTTTGATGCATTGTATCTGCATGACACACAATAACGTTGATTTATAAGACGTGATGAATCTCCAATTAGATTTTGGCAGGGATGTGGCAGCCCGAAAAGTTCCTATAAGTGCTCCATTGGAAGGTGTAATGGAAGCTATCTTTTAATTAACCAATTCCCCTCCAAAGTGCCATTAAACGTGGGGCCCTTTTGCCTCTGCCCTTTGACCTGTGGCCACTCTTTGACTGCAGAATGATTTATGCGGCGTATTTAAAAAGTGATCATTACAACTTGGCTCCCGTTGCTTGTGTGCCAGATACCAGATCTCAGCAACACATCAGCGACAGCAACCTTTTGAGTTGGTAAATGAGAACCATTGCAGAGGAGCGCGGAGAGCTGCGGGCTGAAAAATGAGTTTGTGATTACAGAGTCTCCTAAAGTGTTCTGTAAATTTCAAGTTTTACGATCGCCTTATTGTAAAAGTGGAATAAAAGGGGGCTGTTAAATAAATAGGGAGAACTTATTTTCAATCAAGGGTAAGTGAGTGAAATACTAGGGGAACAAATCAAGCTGGAGGTGGTGATCCAGTCCTGCAATAAATTATGCTCACTGTGGCTAGGAGAGGGTGGGCACGATGCCAGTTTGGAGTCAGAATATTTTTCATTTGAATTAATAAGAGGCGGCCAACTGGAAGCCCATGGGCTAGAATTAGTAATACTGCAAAATGGTGCCTCTTGTCTTTGTACGTTTTATATTAAAGGTAACAATGTTTGAACTGTGGTTCCCAAACGGGATGCCACAGTGCTCCAGGGTGGCACCAAACCCATCCAGAGGAGCTGTGGAATCGTCTCATTCTTCCCCCCCTCCCTTCTCCTTGCATACCCCAAGTATTCATAGAATCATAGAATTGTGAAGCTGGAAGGGGCCTCTAAGGCCATCAAGTCCAACCACCCACTTCATGCAAGAAATGCAAGGTATCAACAGGAGATCTGCCAGGTGATTGTCCACTGTTGGTGCATTCCCCACCGCTCGAGGTAATGGGTTCCATTGCTCTTCTGTTCTATCAGTTAATATGCTTTTCCTTCTCTCCAGCCAAAAGCTGGGTTTTCTTAATTTGAGCCTGTAATGGAATTAGGATGATGGGACACAGCATGAAAGGAAATTGGCATGGTGGGATATAGTGTGATTTATAAGGCTCAATATTAACTGCACATTTACAGCTTTGTCGCATTGTTGCGTGTCCCCACATTTCTAGGATGATCGAGAACAGATCCTGCCCTTCCTCTGCACAACAGCTCTTCAAATATCTGAAAAGCACTATCATATAACTCCCCACTCTCCTTTTCTCAAGGCGAATCATCTCCATCATCCCCATGAAGGACCGGACCAAATTTGTCTAGGACTTCACATTTTGTAAAATCCAACCGTAGATCTAATTCAAATAATGCATGGATAAAACATTATCCATGGGTTTCTTTCCATCAACCTTATTCATGCCTAGAATCATTACATTTCCCAGGTTTTCCCAACCAGCATAAGAACATAAGAACATAAGAAGAGCCATGCTGGATCAGGCCAAAGGCTCATCTAGTCCAGCTTTCTGTATCTCACAGTGGCCCCACCAAATGTGTCTAGGAGCGCACAAGATCAGATCTCTGTCTCCTGATACCACTTCCCTGCATCTGGCTGTTGAAATACCCTGGTTTTAAGCCTGGAGATTACACATCTCCATCATGGTTTGTAACCTGTGATGGACTTTTCCTCCAGGAATCTGTCCAGTCCCCTTTTGAAGGCATCCAGGCCGGATGCCATCACCACATTCTGCGGCAGGGAGTTCCGCAGACTAACAACACGCTGGGTACAAAAAAACCTTTTCTTTTGTCAGTTCTCATTCTCCCACCACTCATGATGTCTGGAAACATGGCCACCACTCATGATGTCTGGAAGCTTCTAGCAACTTTTTCAAGGTCTTTATTTGTCCACTGATATTTGATCAATCCATTCCAGCAGATTTCACCAATCTCTTTTGGCCTCTGTAGCCATCTATGAAATTAATGTGATGAGATACTGGGAATTAAATACAAGTATATAATTTTTGGAACTACCCATAAGAACTCAATGCACGGTCTGAAGAAGATGAAGTATCACTGAAAGCTAGCTATTTGTAGTTTGTTTGGGTTTTTTTAGAGGGTTAATAAAGGTGTCACCTGTTCCTGAATTTGTTTTGTTGTGGAGACCATGTGGCTCTTTTCTAACCTGTGTGTCCGAGGCATCTGAATGGGTGGTTATTATGTAAGCTCTTTGCTTTGTGAAGATTCATCATCAACCTACTCTGTGTGCAGTGCTAATGATTTGAGATGATTAACTGGTGTCGCAGATGGCGTCTACTCCTGTTGAGGGAACTGAGCATGGAACTGACACATCAACTAAACTTGTGTCAACATTACACCACATAAGAGTGAGAACATTAAACTGAAACCAGCTGCAAGCTGTACTTTGGTTCCTCTTACATTTGCGTGAGACCTTTGTTTTTAACCAGCTAATCTAAACAAAGTCAGCACAGTGGTGTCTCCTCCCTGGGAATCTGTGAAAAACCATGAAGGGAACCTCAAGGACATTTAAATACTTGTAGATTTCTACTCCCCTTTCCTTCAGTTCTTCTCTCTCTCTCTCTCTCTCTCTCTGAGGGTGCAAATAGCAAAATAGATTCCATTTTGGACACCCTGTGGTATAGTCCATTGCAAACTATTACCCAATAATAGCATTTTATTTATTTATTTTTATTTATTTTTACAACTTATATGCAACTTATTTACAACTTATATGCCGCCCACTACCCTCATGTCCAGTCTGGACCTTTTTGATCTATTAGCAAGGCTAACCTTTACTGGGGCCAGATTGGAGCAATATCTGGACAGATGGGAAGGTTGCTGTAAGGGAAATAACTCCCAACAAAACAACCCTTTCTAGTGCAATCGGATGTAATCATTTCTCACCCTCGGATTGCACTCCAAATTTCTCCTCAAATGTTGCAGTTTTGAATTCTGGGCTTTTCATTATTGACCGTGGCATGAGGGAGCCAATCAATCGATTTCCAATGAGTGTCATGCTCACATATGTTCACCTATAAATCTATCCCGTCCCATTTTCCATGTCATTTTACTGCCACATTAATCGCTGGTTCTTTAAAAATGAAAAACCAACCAAGCAAACAAACAAACAAAAATCCTGCACAAAAATTTGAATTTATACCATGAGTGGCTAACTCAATTCTCTCACTCTTTTTCTTAATGCTAGTGTTATTTCTCATGAACTGTGGGAATGTATTGAAAAATACATATAAAAATACAGATAGGGACACATTTTAAAAATTGTGATTCATTGATTTGTGATTCGCCAAGCCTGACAAAAAAACAAATTAATGACTTGACCAATTTCCAGTGATGAATTGGAGTGCTATTAAAAGTGCACACACCAGCATCCAGAGGCCCTAAATTTACAAGGATGCTTCCTCTGTCTCTCCTCTACAAATCTGGCAAGTTTCATGAAGAATGAGGTTCAGACATCTGAGATAAAGCAAAGCAAAGCAAAGTGTTCTGCTTATATACCGCCTCATACCACTACAAGTGGTCTCTGGGCGGTTTACAATTTTAATTACAGTGTGCAGGCTACACATTGCCCCCCCAGCAAGCTGGGTACTCATTTTACCGACCTCGGAAGGATGGAAGGCTGAGTGAACCTTGAGCCTGCTACCGGGGATTGAACCCAGGTCGTGAGCACAGTTTTACCTGCAGTACAGGCATTTAACCACTGCGCCACGAGGCTCCTATAAGTGCCCCAAAGAGCCCCACCCAGGAATCTAGAGACATCAAACTTGCAGAGAGGCATTTCCCAACTCTCCTCTATAACGCCTCTAAGATTGGGTTTCAGACATCTGAGTTATACACCCACAAAGTGGACCCTCCTGAAAAGTCCCCCTTTGCAACTTGGTTGGGGAAACACAGTCTTCACTCTACTCGGAGAGACTGAAGAGGAGTGTCACAGGAGACTTCACTGTGGGCTTTGACAGTCTGTGCACCCACAAAAAGAAGATCCCTTGGATGTTGCTCTGAGGTGTGTATAAAATGCAATTGATCCCATAGTTTACGTTCCATATAAACTTGAGTGGGTAATACTTTTTGTTGGGGAGCATGTGGTCTCCTCCGCCTCCCCCAACTATTCTTCAGTTTCTTTCAGGATCTAAGACAACCAGGATGTCAGTTAACCTTATTGCAACATAAGAACATAAGAACATAAGAAGAGCCATGCTGAATCAGGCCAAAGGCCCATCTAGTCCAGCTTCATGTATCTCGCAGTGGACCCCTCAGATGCGTCTGCGAATGCACGAGACTAGATATCTGTTTCCTGATACCACTCCCCTTGTAAGTCTATGGAACTCCCTGCCACACAATGTGGTGATGGCATCTGACCTGGATGCCTTCAAAAGAGGATTGGACAGATTCCTGGAGGAAAAGTCCATCACAGGTTACAAACCATGATGGAGATGTGTAATCTCCAGGCTTTAAACCAGGGTACTTCAAGGGCCAGATGCAGGAGAGTGGTATCAGGAGACAGATATCTAGTCTAATGCGCTCCCAAACACATCTGGTGGGGCCGCTGTGAGATACAGGAAGCTGGACTAGATGGGCCTTTGGCCTGATCCAGCATGGCTCTTCTTATGTTCTTATGTCCCCTGCATCTGGCACTTGAAGTACCCTAGTTTTAAGCCTGGAGATGACACATCTCCATCATGGTTGGTAACCTGTGATGGACTTTTCCTCCAGGAATCTGTCCCATCCCTTTTTGAAGGCATCTAGGCCAGATGCCATCACCACCTCCTGTGGCAGAGAGTTCCACAGACAAGCCCAATATTAATCATTCCCATTTGCCTCAATGGGTATACATTTATTGAAAAATAAAAGTCACTGTTCTTGGCTCACGTAGTAACCAAAGTTCAGTTAACACCCTGAGCAAGCTTTGGCAGCTAGGCTTTCCTTAAATAAGCAAGCAAGCAAAGTAGTGAATTTACTGCCAAGACAATCTCCAACATGAACACAACTGTTGATTTTGGGTCGCAGTGAAGGGGCAGCTTCTTTGGCCACTGGTAGTGTAATGGGATTGTTTGTTGCTTAGGAAACTCTGCTGACCTGGTTTGACACAACTTTTCTCCCTGGATGCTCCTGTGTTTTCCTCACTTGCTTCTTAGCTTTCCTCACTTGTTTTCCTCACTTGCTTCTTAGCTTATTTCTTTATATCCAATAGTTTATTTCTTTACATTCGTTACATTCCAAACTAGTCAGAAGGCTTGGAAATTGTTTGATCTTATTTTCATGTGCATAAAACTGTTTCTGAATTTTACTTCTGCATTTTGTTTTAAGAGGATGTATTAGATCATGATTATTACATCTCTTCCAGACTTTCTTTCAGTCTAAATTCAAACATGGCTTTCTTCCTTCCTAAATTTTACTCAGTATTTATTTATCAAAATTATTTCTACCCTTCCTTTTTCCTTAAAAAAGACCCAAGTTGACTTTTAAGGCAATATTTAAAGCTAAAAAAAGGAAGTATGCAAATTCCCAAAAGGATCAAACAGATTCCACACTAAAAAATGGGAAACAAAAGCAACACCAGAAACTCATTCCAAGCAGTAAGGCACAAGGATCCATTTAAAATCTCCACTCAGGCAGCTAGGCACTGAGGAGAAGCTTCCCTGAAGAGAAAGTCTCCTTTTAAGATGGTGTCTAGATAAAGGAACTATTGAGCTTCCTGTTTCCATTAGCATTCATCATTTAAGTTTTTCTGTATTTCCTCTTGGAATTTATTGGTGTATGATTCAGTCTAGACACACTGACTTGTCACTATCACATCAAATTTGGCCTCCAATGGCGGGGATTGACTTTTGAGTCAACCTGTGTAATACCAGATGCTCCATGTCAAACAGAATTAGAGCATCCCTTTAGATCCTGACTCCTGATCCCTCAAACCCATCTTTCATCATCCTCCAACAGCATTCTCTGAAAATCACTTTCCCCCTATTAAAACATACACCACACTTCTAACAACTTGGATGTTGAGGAGAGCAGAGGAGGCATGGGAGGCAGCAGCATTGTAAGGAGGCACGTACTCTTAGAGGAAAGATCCAGACCTTCTGATGACTCTATGGCTGCTATCTCACCTGGGGAAGATCCTGATCTTTGGAAGGTCCCGCTTTTCCTTTTCGTCCCGTCACGTGACTGAAGATGTGGGATAGCAGTTCCCACGTACAAAGGTGTTTTTTAAAAGTGCTATTCAGCCCCATGGCCAGCCAGTGGCGATAGTATTAAAAAAAAGGACCAGCTGACTGGTGCTAGGGGTGGGGGAAGTTAAAAAAGTGTGATCACCAACTCGCTGGTGCTAGGAGGGTGGAGGGAAATAATAATAAAAATAGCACCAGAAGAACCAGAGGACCAGCTGACTGGTGCTAGGGGTGGGGGAAGTTAAAAGGAAAAAAACAGCACCTGATCGGCCAGCTGCCTGGCACTAGGAGGGTGGGGGGAAATAATAATAAAAAAAAACAGTGCCAGACCAGCCAGAGGACTAGCTCACTGGCACTAGGGATGGGGGAAGATAAAAGAATGAAAAAACAGTGCAGACTGGCCCCAGGAACAGCCAGTAGGTGCTATGAGAAAAAACAAAAGAAAACCGGATCATCTACACAGCCCCATGATGTCTACCTTTTTTAAAAAAGGTGGATTTTTTTAAGCGAGGCAAAAAAAATCCCTACCTCCCCGGTAGGTCTTGGAAACCTCGCTTAAAGGGGTTTTCTTTTTTTCTCCCCCCCCCCCCAGGTAGCGGCTGTGGCCAGGGGGGCCTTTGCCCAGCTTTAGCTGGTACGCTAGCTGTGGCCGTACTTGGATCGTGCAGACCTGGCCACGGTGATCCATGCCATGGTGACATCAAGATTAGACTGTTGCAACATGCTCTATGTGGGGCTGCCCTTGAAGACGGTTCGGAAACTACAATTGGTACAGAATGCGGTAGCCCGGGTGGTTACTGGAGCTCGGTGGTACGACTCTGTTGGGCCGCTTCTTCAGGGACTACATTGGCTGCCCATTCGTTTCCAGGCCCAATTCAAGGTGCTGGTTATGACCTTTAAAGCCCTATACAGCTCAGGACCAGTTTATCTAAGAGACCACCTTCTTCCATATAATCCGGTCTGCCCCCTTCGGTCATCGGAGAAGGCCCTTCTATGAGTACCACCACCCAAGGAAGTGTGAGGGGTGGTGGCAAGAATTAGGGCCTTCTCAGTAGTGGCACCGATACTATGGCATTCCCTCCCCTTTGAGTTGAGAACCGCCTCCTCCCTTGAAATATTCAAGTGAGGCCTTAAGACTTATTTATTTAGGCAGGCCTTTTGAGCCTCCAGCCTCCACCAACTTTTATAACATCTTACTGTTTTAGTTTCATTGGCTGGGGAGCTTTTTAAACTCTGCTGCAGCTACTGTTTTTTAATTTTGTTTTTATTGTATTATACTGTATAGTATTTTTATAGTATTTTATAGGTATTGCGTTGTTTTTACATTGTACTGCTTTTATTGTACTTTTATGAATTTGTTGTAAGCCGCCTTGGGTCCCTCCGGGGAGAAAGGCGGCATAAAAATAAAGTTATTATTTATTATTATTATTTTCAAAAAGCCCGGTGGCTGTGGGGACGACATTTTTGGACAGAGTTTATCTACAAATTTAATCTGCATTTAAAGGGACATGGGATAGGGGCCTATGTTAAGATTTCAGAGCTAAAAATCTCGTGAAATGCATGAATCACATGAAATTCCCCACCCCTCTTTGACTGAGCTGTCTGCCTTCTTCTCAGCCTCATCTCCATGGAGAAAGCACAGAAAGGGGGTTTCAATAATTAAGTTAAATCTCTTCTCTTGCATTCTCTATACTTCTACTGAAAGAATGTGATAAGTGGATCTGTGTCAGGAGTTCCAACCAGTGACCACATCACACTAATGGTCCCTGCCCAGTCACTTGGGCCTGCATAGCTGCCCAAAAGTACTGGAGGCTGGCATTGTTTCTGGTATAATATATGAATAAAGACTACATTAATGCAGGGTTCATCCAACATTAGTTTTACTTACAGCAGACCCATTTAAATAATCAAGACTGAAGTCTATGGCTGCCATCAACTCCCATTCTAAGACTAATGTTGGATTTAGTCTTCCATTATTAGGATATCAGAGTTAATCTTATTTATTTATTTAAATGTTTACTCCACCCATCTACTGGCCAGGCCACTACTCTGGGCAGCTTAGAGTATCATAATGTAAACATGGAATAAAACAAGAATAATAATCCAACGAAACATCAACCAAGGAAAATTACATCTCTAATGATCAAATAACTAATACAGAAGAGACAAATATACACGACAGCTGCAAAACAGAGATAATTGTTCCCAAATTAACAAAATAGCAGAGATCAAAACAAAACTTCTCAGGTACCAAAAATTGGACCCATCATGTCAATGGAAAAAAAGTAGGAGGTGGAGCACCAGAATCATGACTCTTGAACGTTTTTGGTGCTCCATGAACCAGTCTGGGGACAATCTCCACCTACCAAATCTTGCCTGCCTTGCCTCGATGACATCACAAGGGCTTGCCAACAGGTCTCAGCTGTTGACGCTGGGACCTTATGACATGAGATTCAACTGATCTGGAAATCCTTATCTTAAACTCCACAAATTTCAGGAAAACAAAGTCGCAGCCGTTTTGATCTTCCAATGCATTGACATCAAATGGTTACTTCACATCCTTCCTTGTTCTGTGACTAGTTTTGTACCATGACAGTGTTGGTGGTGATCACATGGTTTTGTCCCTGTTTAGTCCCTCTTTCCATTTTCTCATGGTCGTGATAACTTGTCTCATGACAACTGTTACTTCACGGTCTTTTTCCGTGACAAATCCTAAATTTGTCTTGCTTTCTTAGTCCCCTTTTTAATATAAATAAAACTTTTTCAATATTTCGATTTACTGGTCTTCCGGGATGTACACATCAATGCAACAGAATTTTCAGTACTTTCTTTAATGAACATTTGTGCTGCATGGTGTTTCCCATAGGGGAACTAATATCGAATGCCGCTTCAGCTGCTGACCACTAGGCGCACACTGGTTGTTGTGTGGCAGTTGTTACCACACGGTCCCTTGTCTCAGAACAGGAACTGGGAACAAACAGTGACAAGAGAATACCCCAACCCAGCACCAGGTACAGTATTGTCACACTCTGTTCCTGCTCCTGGGCCATGGTTGAGACAAATTTCAGCTGTTGAGCGATGGACCTGAAGTAAGATTTTTTTGTACTGGTCTGAAGCACAACACTTACAGAGACAAAACAGATGTGAAGTAACCACAAAAATTCTCATGATTGGTTTGGACCTGGGGCTCTGCCTGGGTAGGATGAGGCAGTCATTGTACTGGACTAAATCAAAATACCTGCAGAATCAGGAGACCTCTGTGCATGATCCTCATTCAACTGTGCCTTCATGGAAGGGGTAGGACCTGATTGTCAACAGGCCCCCTTCCAGCTCTGCCATTCTGAAATGATGATGGTGATACCTCTTGGCTTCATTTCTCCATTCCTTTACCATTTTTCTCCATCTCCATGTGTTTAACCTGTTGCTTGGTTGAGATAAAGGACTGCCTTTGGGCATCCAGAGAGCTTCCTGGACAATTAAAGCCAAATGTTTGGATCTCAGAAAATGGGACCAAACAGGTTATTTACACTATCAACTTGCACGTAGAGTTCATTTTTATATCAGAAACATCATTCCTCCCCCTTCCCATTCCCCAAGCTGTTTGCCATTTCAGTTCTGCAACATGATGAGCTCAATCAGTTAGAAATGAAATCTCTTTTGGCTTTATGTCTGGAAGTTTGCCTGGATAAGAATCTCTCACTGGGCTTTTTCAAGAGGAGAAGGCGTAGGTGGAAACTCTAATAATAATAGCTTTCTGAGCAAACCCTTGCCTAGTTGCAGAAGATTGGAAGAAGCAAGACAGATGCTTTAACGTCTATTATTGCAACTATTATTTAGGCCACAGGTCAGACAGCAGAACAACAAAAACATGGCATTCTTAGTCCCCACCAAAATGGGAGATAGATAGATAGATAGATAGGAAGGAAGGAAGGAAGGAAGGAAGGAAGGAAGGAAGGAAGGAAGGAAGGAAGGAAGGAAGGAAAATTGAGGAGGAAAACAACTGAAGACCTGAAATGATCTACCTCTGCAATAACTGACAGCTCTTGCTTCTATTGGAGTATAAACGTAATTTTCAACCAAAAACAAAAAACAAAAGTGATTGGCATCAGATAAATTATAAGATATATTAACATTTGGCATCATGATAAAATTACAATCAAGTAGGACATGTGGATTTTGGGTGGTGATGAGAGATAGGTACAGACCACTGCTTTGTGCTGCTGGCCAACCAGAGAGGGAGACGGGATGATGCCTGTCCCTGCACAGCTCCTGATTGGCAAGCATCACAGATCTAGCACAGATGACATTGCAGCATGCTTCCTCATTGGATTTTAGCCCTGCATGAGACAGAGAAAGGTAAAGCAATTGCATCTGCGTGTATCAGCTGGTTCCGAGGACCACCGGGGCTCGTGTGATTCATTTTGTAACCTACTGGTTCCAAAACGAAACACCCATCCCTATTTATTAGGTCAAATATTCAAATCTATGAAGTTCAGAATTGGATATATTCAGAAGGAACAGATTCTTAATGTTTACAAATCACATCTCTCTATGGTGAAGACATATTTCCTTTGTTGAGATTTTACTCAGTACTGACTTGGCAGAGTGAGAGAGACGCTAAAGAATTCTGCAGTCCTGAAATCTGGAGGGATCTCACCACCACTGCAAAGACTTAAATGTCTAATGGCTATTTGTTTCACTCTTTTAAAAAATTCGACAAAGGTTTATTTGAGTAAAACTAGAATTCTGTAAAATTTTGGAAGAGAGAGAGAGGGGGGGCACAGCAGATATTTTCACCACATGGCTGAAAGCTGCTACATTTTCAATATATTTATAGGAAAGTAACAACTACAGGAAGCCAGATTTAGGTTGAATATCAGGAAAAATGTCTTAACTGTTAGGGCAGTATGAGAGTGGAACCAATTCCCTCAGGAAGCAACACTAGGGGTATTTAAGAAAAAATTCGACAGTCATCTGTCACATCTGCTTTGGCATGGATTCCTGCAAGGAGCACAAGTTTGGGCTTGATTGCTTTAGAG
Organism: Phrynocephalus versicolor; assembly: GCA_023846285.1. Classification (NCBI taxonomy): domain Eukaryota; kingdom Metazoa; phylum Chordata; class Lepidosauria; order Squamata; family Agamidae; genus Phrynocephalus; species Phrynocephalus versicolor. The sequence goes on from JAHTLZ010000065.1 coordinate 6,604,753, forward strand.
CACTGATGGTGAACCTTCAGCACTCCAGATGTTTTGGACCACAACTCCCACAGTCCTTTGTCATTGGCAATACAGGCTTGGAATTCTGGGAGTTGTGGTCTAAAACATCTTGAGTGCAAAAGGTTCACCACCACTGCCTTAGATGCTTCACACAGTTATTTTATGGTTATACAAAATGTATAATCATGTTTGATGGAATCATGTTTGACTTGATAGTTATAGTTACGATTCTCCACCTTCTGGATGGAGCTTGATGGATGAGGGTGGAGCCAGCTGGAAAATGTACACAAACCGAGAAGAAAACAATTCATTCTGTTCTCTTGCTTCTGTTTGGTTATGTTACCATTTCCTTGAGACCTGGAAAGCAAGGCAAAAACTTTGAAATGCTATTTGAAAAATGGAGGAAGGAGTTTCCCAACTGAGTTGTCTTTCAGCAAGGCACCACAGCAGGCCAAAGGAACCAAAATATTGTGACCCGCTTATTATTGTTTCCACTAATTCCCTGCTCATTTGTTTTCTGTCTTCTAAATAAAAGAATGTGGGACTCAGCAGGCCAACAGTGCTGGCTTGAGGAATAATTATACCGTCTCCCCCTTGTTCTGTAATTGCTCCAATCTGAATGGTGCCATTTCAAGTGGAAAGCATCAATTATTTTATCAACTGTTGGCAGAGCCTGCTTGGATTTTACTGGCTTTTCTGTGTAACTAAAGCTTCAGACCTCTGCCATTTTTTCCCCTTGGAGGTATGCCTCATTGAATACCATTATAATATAATATAATAGTAACAATGATCTTAGAACTGCAGAGCTGGAGTGACAGGTCCTTTATTATACATCAAATAAATAAAACAAATAGTAAGTGGATCTTTGAGAACTGGGTCCAGATCCAACTAACTTTGCATAAGAATTTTTGGGATCACTTGGGTTCTGCAGGTCTGCAAATGCAGACAAAAGGTTCCTGGCTCTTCCTGTATATGAATTTCATGTGCTGTCATATGCAGCACAGAGTAATGGAAGCATGGATGCAATGCACATGAAGTTTGCATGGTTCATCCTGACACATTTTATTTTAAAAACGCATATTTCAAGAGAGAAAAACCCAAGAGGGAATCATCACTAAAGAAAATGTTGCAACTTGAACAAAAAAAATTGTTTGATTCTAATTGATATCTATGAATCGGATTCTGCCATTTAGCAGAGATCAAATCTATGAAGAACTCTTTAGCTGACATGTTTTTACAAATAAAGGCAAAATCCTCCCCTGGTTTTGTCTTTCCTCTTGCCACTGAAGCCTGAAAGCTTTCAATTCTCTTTAAGAGGAATGAGTTATTTAAAAGAAAGACTAAAGGAATGAATAATGGAGGGGAGGGGGGGGAGAGAGGAGGAAAGGGAAGGGAAGGAAGAAGAAAAAGCCCTCTGAAGAATTGGTGCTTAATTACAACTTAATTAGCATAATTATGCATGCTAATAGCATCTCAAATGAATAGCAGTTGTCAGGAGGTTGGGACCATCTGTAAGGGTGTTGGATTAATACATCATTTTTTTATTTCTAACAACGTTGTAACCCTTTCCCTGAAAGTGATTTTCATTAATCAAGTTCGTTTTTATTATATAGGAAATTTGGCATTTTTCATTACGGGCCATTATCTTTTCCCCCATGTAGTCCTAATACAATACTAATGAGACCCCATGTGGCTACTCCAGGCTGACAATGGTAGTACAGGTGTATTATTATAATTGCTACAAACAGCATGTTGTACCTCAGGTCTAGCAGAGTTTCCTTCCCAAGGTGCCTGGGTTTCTGCTTGGAACCATCCCCAGGGCCTGGATACAGTTTTCAGGGATATATGTTTGTGATCACAGGTGGGGAGATTTAAAGAGATAGGGCCATGTTTGTTTTCCAGAGTGCTAATGTGGAAGATTTAATACATCGCTTTTCAAAATCTGGTCCCCCTTCCCACACCCCCAAGACAAAAAACACCAGAGTTGGGTTCATAGAACCATAGCACAGTGGAGTTGGAAGGGGCCATCAAGTCCAACTCGCTGCTCCATGCAGGAATACAAATCACAGGATAGGTGGCTGTCCAGATTTCTCTTGAATCATAGAATCACCATAGAAACCATAGAGTTGGAAGAGACCTCAAGGGCCATCAAGTCCAACCCCCTGGCAGGCAGGAAACCCCATCACAGGACTCCCGACAGATGGCCATCCAGCCTCCGCTTAAAAACCTCCAAAGAAGGAGACTCTACCACCCTCCGTGGCAGCATATTCCACTGCCGAACAGCTCTAACTGTCATGAAATTCTTCCAAATGTTCAAATGGAATCTCTTTTCCTATAGTTTGAAACCATTGCCCCGAGTCCTAGTCTCTGAAGCCATGGAAAACAAACCTGTTCCCTCTTCAATATGACATCCTTTCAAATATTTAAACATAGCTATCATATCCCCCCTCAGCCTTCATTTTGAAAGGCTAAACATTCCCAGTTCCCTAAGCCATTCCTCATAAGACATTTATTCCAGACCTTCAACCATCTTGGTCGCCCTCCTCTGTACCTGCTCGAGGTTGTCAACATCCTTTTTAAATTGAGGCGCACAGAACTGTACATGGTACTCCAGGTGAGGTCTGACCAGAGCAGAATAAGAGTGGTACTATCACAACATTTGGATCTATTTAATGAAGCCTATTATAACATCATCTTAAATTGCTCCAAAGATGCCTGGCCAACACCATGATAGTACAGCAAGAATTTCAAGGCAGAAAAGGCAGAGGGAATCCGGTATTTATTTGACAGTGATTAGAAAACTGAATTTTCTCCTTTGCTGTGCCATCCAAAAATATAGAGTAATTTCATTTAATAAGCTGTGTTAGTCTGCTGCAGCAAAAATACAAAAGGTGTCAAATAACACCCGAAAGCTGAATTGACTGAACAGCAGCCTACACTATTATGAGATCTAATTTATCAGCCAGAGAAATCATCCACTCCAGGAGAGATGTCAAGCTAGAAAGGATGGCATTTGACCATGGTTCTAAATGGTCTGGGAAGTGACCCCCATGAAGAACGGTTGAAGGATCTGATAATGGAAAAAAAAGAGGACCTAGAAGTGGCATCATAATCATCATCACATATTTGAATAGCTATCATGTAAACACTGGATCAAGCTGGTTTTCTCCAACTGTGGAGGGTAGGATCCAAAGAAATGGATTCAAATCTCAAGAGGGAATAGTTATAATGATAACATATTATGAAGAATGTCCTCCTGACAGTAAGAGCTGTTTGACAATGGAATAGATCAACTTGTGCTAGTATTAACCTCAGTTGTGCACAGACTTGTTCTGACCTGTCCTAGAATGATCTGTAAATTCAAGCAGGATATTTGAACCCACATGATCAGAAAAATTGTATGTGAAGCTACACTGTTTCATTTAGCAGTTTAACAACCTAGCAGATTGATGAGAACTTTTGATGGCCTCCAAATCAGGCAGTACTTTGAAGCATACAGAATTATCTTAACACGGGTACATAGGGAAATTATTTTATTATCTTAGAAGAACTGTTGATTGTTCTGTCTCACAGATATGCCCGGAAATGCCTTCATTTAGGTATGCCCAAATGCACTTAAGTCTAAAACCAAGTATTTTCTTCAGAGGTATATTTATTTATCATGGAAGCACCTTTATATTTTTTGCAGAAGTGTATTTGTATTGACAGCCAATCTGTATAGTTCTAAACGGATTGGTTCATTGAGTATAAATCAAAAGTTAAGGTTTCTGTTCATAGTCCATAGCCAAACTCTAGGTTCATTAACACCATTGTTTCAAGTAACCCACACATCCTTGTTCTTCATGACCTTTTCAAGTAACCCTACATCCTACCATGTACTATAGATGGTACTAAAAGAGGCCTCCACTAACTTTATGATTGATGCTTAATTGGCTTAAAAGGGTTGCTTAGCCTCTTAATTGGCCTATAATGACAAGAGTGATAGCAAGTTAGATTTTATCAACCTAGTCATGAATTGCCTGCATTTTAGCAATAAAGTGCCAGCTAATAAACTTTTGCGTGGCTTGCTTGTGTAAATGCCATCGCAGAGGCCTAAACATTTCTCATTGAATTAATTACACAATTAGTGCTTCTGTAATTCTGAATTAATTGCAGACCAAATGGATTTATGGTACGTGGACTTAATAAAGCTTGGTAAGTACCTTTTTAGCACTCCACTGATATTTCGGATCTTGTGTGCAGGAGTTTGATCGCAGTCTGTCTCCTCTGAGAAGCTGTTCATCATTCCATCTATGATATAAAAAATTTGAAACAATATCAGTAGGAAATGTAGATTACTCTTCACCATCAGACACGACATTTCCAGAATATCATGTCTTTCTGTGTTGTGTTGTTACAGTCATGACCGACTCTTCATGACCCCATGTCCATGGAGTTTTCTTGGCAGAAATACTGGAGTGGCTTGCCAGTTCATACTCCAGGCGCCTACAGCACCTGGTATTCCCTGGTGGTTTCCCATCCAAGTACTAACCAGGGCCGACCCTGCTTAGCTTCTGAAATCAGGCGAGATTGGATGTGCTTAGGGCATCAAGGTAGCTCCAGAATATCATAGCCACCCTTCGAAACTGATACAATTATCTGTGCATTTTCAGTTACATCTATTTTTTACATTTCTTGACAAGATACAACAGGTGCATTGTCAGAATTAGCCACTAGGGTGTACTAGAGAGTATTTGCAGATTCTCCACCATGCCCATCCCAACCTTTTGATGGGGTCAATTCAACATGCTAATAATGTGCAATGGGACAAAATACCTCTGTACCATCAAAACAATAAGAATGACTATAGCAACCTGGGTACCAAAGAATGATCAGTAGAGGCAACCCATAGTGGCAAACAAAGCCAAAATGAGTTCCATTTAGCATGCACTTTTATGACATCTGCCTGAGATACGCTTCGTCTGTTCAGAATTGCATGGGAGCTGTTCACATTGATTGGAATATATGTCCTTAAAAAACTCCCTGGAAAGCCAATGCATTTACTGAACTCCCTTCTCCCAAACAAAGTATGCTTTGCTCTATTGCTGATCCCATCACCTTTGGAAAGTCCTTCGAGTTTCATATACGCCCTGACTTAAATATTGTCTTTGAATCCATCGTCTTCTGCGGAGAGCGCATGTAATATGTGAGTATCAAAGACCAAGCAATAATGCGTTTCCTGCTGAAAATGGCTGTCAAATTGCAGGAGCAGCAAAATCTCCCCCCCCCCCCTTTTCAGTGCAGGCAAGACACATTCCGCTTAGAATAGCAAGCCAGTGGCCTCTGTACTCCGTGATAAAGGCTAAATGACAGGGGAATACAAAGGTAGGTCAGGGTGAAGGGAAAAGGGCGACAGTAAAATGAAAAAGGAGGTCTTTAGGGTATGAAATGAAGTTCAGCAGAAAACAGGACCGCATACATTCCCCACTGCGGGAGACTCAGATACGTTGTCTGATTTCCCTTGTTGTCAGGAGGTCGGAAAGGTAGATTTACAAACCCCGCATAACAGATGTTAGACTTGCACTAAAGATCTTTGTTTGTTTGTTTGTTTGTTTGTTTGTTTGTTTCTTTCTTTCTTTCTTTCTTTCTTTCTTTCTTTCTTTCTTTCTTTCTTTCTTTCTTTCTTTCTTTCTTTCTTTCTTTCTTTCTTTCTTTCTTTCTTTCTTTCTTTCTCTTTTCCTTTCTTCTCCCTTCCCTACTTTTTGTCTTCTTGGTCCTGGATGTCAGCGGCTCATTCTACATTTTTCCAAATGGACTGGAAAAGGGCAATGAATAGCAATTGAAGAAACAGGCAGTCTTCCTAGGTTAAACATCATAATAGAGCTGCAGCAGTTCACCTATCCCAAAAAGAAGGCTGGTGCTAAATAAAGTGTTAACCTTTATGGTGCCACCGAATGCAATAGGGTTTTCTTTAAGAAAACACAAACTTATAGGATTGCAGCTTTGATCAGTGCAGGCTATTGTCAGTGCAGATAACAGTATTTGATGAGCTTGAATGTGAGACGCCTATGAATATTCCTGAGAGTTCTGTGTTAAACGTAGAATCAGCCTGTTAATCCATCCACCCAATTTTGCTTTCCGAACTAGGTGGAAGAAAATCTGTGTAATCTCTTGTTTCTTAGGACAGCTTGGTGCAGCTGGGAAGTCAGCAACGTGGTGCATGTCGTAAGAACTGTAAGAAGTACCTGGTTCACTTGTTTCATACAGATTTGCCGCATTTACAGGCTAAGTCTCCATAAGCCACACAGAGCTTTTAAGACAATTATACTGCAGTGCCCTCTTTCTGCAACAGGCCCTGCCATAATCTTGCTAAACAGCAGTGGAAGAGCTGGCTTGTTAATTAATCTGCGGTGTTTGCCTTTCATTCCTAATGAATTTTACCTTTGTAAATATATAGGAGTTTATAACTTGTGAGCTACAGATGAGCCCCCACTCCTGCCAACCTAGCAGTTCAAAAGCATGTAAATGCAAGTACAGTGGAGCCTTGTATAACAAACGGTTTGTATAACATAAAATCTGTACAACATAAAAAGTTCCAGAGATAGGGGAAATTTGCTTAACAGAATTATCTATGGGGCAAATCCATACAACATAAAATGGTTGTGATTAGGGATTACTCTGTTTTCAATGCATTCCTATGGGAAATTTGTATAAAGGAAAATTTGCTTAACATAATTTCATTTGGAATGAATTAATTCCTTTATGCAAGGTACAACTGTAGATAAATAGGTACCACCATAAAAAACGGGAAGGTCAAACAGTGTTTCCTTGCAGCCATGCCGGCCACATGGCCATGGGCTTGCACAACACTGGCTCTTTGGTTTGAATATGGAGATGAGCACTGGCCCCTAGAGTCGGACATGACTAGCACGCAGGTGCGGGGGGAGCTTTACCTTTATCTTTACAACTTAGGGTTTCTTTTCCCCTGAGGCCCCTGGCCTGTACCTTTCTCTTCAACTTCTAAGGATGTTGCTTCCTGGGCCAGATCAGAGGGTACTTTGATTCAGATACAACCACTGAGGCCATCAGGAAGTGAGACCTTGTTAACCCCCCCCTCCGTGTTTTCAAACAGGGCCAGGTCTTACAGATGCTAAGAGTAATCTTAGGATCCATGTGGACTTCCCATCAGTCCAGTGGTACCCAGAAGAGAAATCCTACCTGTTGAATTCTGCCCACCAATGCTTGGGAAGGAGGATAACCGGAGGTGGGTGGGTTGTGATCCAAACAGGAGAGGGAATCACCCCCAAAGGGTAGGATGAGACTGCCCCTCTGTTCAGTCTTCTTCTTCTTCTTCTTCTTCTTCTTCTTCTTCTTCTTCTTCTTCTTCTTCTTCTTCTTCTTCTTCTTCTTCTTCTTCTTCTTCTTCTTCTTCTTCTTCTTCTTCTTCTTCTTCAGTCATTCAGTTGTGTCCAACTCTTCATGATCCCATGGACCAGAGCTTGCCAGGCCTTCCTGTCTTCCACTGCCTCCTGGAGTTTGGTCAAATCCATACTTGTTGCATCAATGACACTGTCCAACCATCTCATTCTCTGCCGTCCTCTTTTCCTTTTGCCTTCCATCTTTCCCAACATCAGGGACTTTTCCAAGGACTCCTCTCTCCTCATGAATTGGCCCCAAAGTACTGGAGCCTCAGCTTCAAAATCTGTCCTTCCAGTGAATATTCGGGGTTGATTTCTTTCAGGATGGATAGGTTTTATCTCCTTGCAGCCCAGGGGACTCTCAAGACTCTCCTCCAGCACCACAGCTCAAAAGCATCAATTCTGCGGCAATCAGCCTTCTTTATACTCCAGCTCTCACTTCCATACATCACTACTGGAAAAAACATAGCTTTGACTATCCTGACCTTAGTTGGCAAAGTAATGTCTCTGCTCTTTAGGATGCTACCTAGGTTTGCCATTGCTTTCCTCCCAAGAAGCAGGCGTCTGTTCAGTCTATGGTCCACCAAACAGAACAGCTCATGTTGCAGATCTCCAGCTAGGAAGAACAATAGCGATGCTGGATATTGAGAATGGATAAGATGCACCCTGTGAATTAGCCTAGGAATTAAAAGGCTAGCAAATGAATTAAGATATCCCGGAAGTGGTAAGAATATCATTCCAAAAATCTGTGAAACCTGGCCATGCAATTGCATTTAAAGTGTAAAACAGTAAGTGCACAAATACTAGAACTGTTCTAGCAAATACCACACTGAAAGACAGTAAACAAAAGTACAGTGGTACCATGTATAAAGGAATTATTCCGTTCCAAATCAAATTATGTTAAGCAAATTTTCCTTTATACAAATTTCCCATAGGAATGCATTGAAAACAGAGTGATCCCTAATTGTGACCATTTTTATGTTGTACAGATTCGCCCCATAGACGATTCTGTTAAGCAAATTTCCCCTATCTCTGGAATTTTTTTATCTTGTACAGGTTTTATGTTACTCAAACCATTTGTTATATGAGGGTCCACTGTAACAGCAAAATGCAAACTCAAAGTGGAACAGCCATCTTTTTGAACCCCTCACTCAGCCAGTCACTGAGGGAAGGTTTGCATGAAAAGAAAGGGTCTTTGCCTGCTTGTGGAAGGACAACAAAGATGGGGCCAAGCGGGCCTCCAGTGGGAGGGAGTTCCAGAGACTGAGAGCAGCAACAGGGAAGACCTTATTTCATGTCCCTTCCACATGCACCTGGGAGGGTAGTGGGATCAAGAGGAAGCCTGTTCCTGATGATCTTATCACTCAAAAAGACTCTTAAAGGAAGATTCACTCCTAGAGAGAGTTTGGACTCAAACTGTTTAGGGCAGGGGTATCCAAACTGGTTGCAAGGAGGGCCAGATATAGCGAGGTGAAAATGTGTGGGGGCCAACCATCCAGCCGCATTTGGGTCCCGGGCCAGGCTTTGGACAAGTCTCTATAACATGCAACAGGCAGGGAGGATGCTACAGTAATGGAGCCCGGGGGGGGGTAGGCTGGGAAGGTGGCTGGGTGGATGGATGGAGGCACGGAGGGCAGTCAAACTGTAAAACTGCAAGCTGACGCCTCCTACCAGTATGGGGAGGGGCCAGATGGCAGGGATGAATGACAGGCTGAGCCAATGGGAAGAAGAGGCCCTGTGCCACTCAGAATTTGAAAACGGGCCATATTTGCCCCCCTGGCCTGACTTTGGACATGCCTGGTTTAGGGTATAACAGGTTACAACTAGCACTTTGATTTGTGCCCAGAAATGGATTGGCAGCCAGTGGAGCTGCTGTGATGAATGTGATCCCCGTGACCTGCCCCAGTTAGACATGTTTCCTTAGCTACCTGCAAAAGGCTACTCTTGACCATTGATGATGACTGAGTAGCTGAGCTGACGAGGGAGAGGCAAGCAAGGCTGTCTAGCAGATGAAATTCCAACAGTGTGCTAGAAATGAAAAGAAAATGAAAGGATACTGTGTTTTCTGGGGATAGTTAGTGAGAGCCAGAGCCCCTTGCTTGTGTACGTACTAAATTTTCTTACAGCTAGTAGAGATGGGCACGACCAGAAAAAATTAAGTTTCAAGTTGTCGTTTGTCGGGAAGGGCCCGTTTCGGGTCATTTCCGTTCTTCGCGAAAATTTTCAAAAATTTGTCGTTCCGTTTGTCGTCTGTCGTTTGTACAGGTTTAGGGGGGTGGGCTCTGGGAGGCACCTCTCTGGGTGCTTCCCTCTGAGTTGACCCAGAAGGGAAGGGAAGCGTAACACGTAGCCAGTAGCCACTGCCAATTATGTTGGGTTGTTAGTGTGACAGGAAACCTCTTCGGCACTTCGCTGTCTCACTAAGAACATTATAGCCATTAAATAGCTATAGCTTAGCCATATTAGCCAGGGTTGGGGGTAGTGTGTCAGAGGCACCTCTCTCAGCACTGACTCTGACTCACTAAGAAGGAAAGCATACAGGCGTATGGGTTACAAGGGAGGAAGTGTGTCTGGAGTTGGAGGCACCTTTTGATGCACCACTCTGACTCACTAAGAAGGGAAGTGTACTTGCGTACACTTGCGTACTTGCATACGAATCTGGCTTAGGGTTGGGGTTAGGGTAAGGGCTAGGCTTAGGGTAACGGTTAAGGTTAGGGTGAGTTAGTGGGCTGCACCTCTGGGTGCCTCTGACCCACTAAGAAAACAGTGTACTGGCGTATGGGTTAGGGTTAGGGTTAGGCTTGGGCTTAGGCTTAGGGTTGGTGGGCTATTAATGCCCTCTCTGGCACATCCAGAAGTCTCAGCAAAACCTGGCCATGCGATTGGTGGAATGGCTCCAAAAATTTGCATGGTCCCATCCCATGGCCGGCCCATCATTACGCGTGTGCAGGTGTAAAAAAATTAAAATAAAATAAAATAAAATAAATGGAGACATTTTGTTGTAAGAAAAACCCACTGCTGCTACTATAAAAAATCACGCATTAAAAATACCTAATTTTCAAAAGTTTCTGTGGTGCTTTGGTGGGTTTTTGGAGCACGATTAAAAAATAAATATTGCGGTCGCTATTTTGGATCCCCCCCACCGCATGGCAAATGGAGACGACGATGCCCCCC
>JAHTLZ010000065.1:6616338-6636132 GCA_023846285.1 Phrynocephalus versicolor
CCTGCTTTTATGGCCGGCAGGAATCAGGGTTTTTTTTATTTTTAAAATTTTTTCTGTGTTGCGCCGCTTGGCATTGCGCGATCGCCGGTGCCGCGATGCCATGCACGACAACGACAAATCAGACCCAATTTATCTTTATCGGGTCGGGTTTGAGTTGCAGCGGAGTAATTGTCGTTCTCGTTCCTCGTTACGTAACGAGCACAAAGAACGAGAACGGAAATGAGGATTTCGCCGAGTCGTGCCCATGTCTAATAGCTAGATAATGTCTGTCATGGTAAAATCCCCAGCTCTTGGCTCTACCTCTGGTTTTTAGGCATTCTAACTTTGGTTCACTTTGGATTTTGTATTAAGGTTTGGCTCCCATTAAGTGTGGGAGCCAATTGCAAGACATACAGCTATATAACAAATGCCCGAACGTGCATGAAGCATTTGAAATCCGAGAATGCTTTTATGGTCCCTATAAGCTTTGGAGAGTGTTCTCTTTTCCCTTCTATTCCTCTAATGCTTCTAATGAAATTAATAACTCTAAGGATCCTTGGATGCCAAGCCAACTGTTATTTTAAAATTTCAATCCTTCTCTTCATTTACTTTGCCGCCTGTCAGACTCACTGTGGTCAGAAAGCACTTTCCCAAGGCTCACCACAGTATGTTCTCCACATCGGATTCAGTGTTGCATCTCTGACTGTTGTTGTATCTTTTGTAAGCTGATAATTCACATTTAGCATCCAAATGAGAGGGATGGGCGGCAGGGAAGTGGCGATGTAATATCCTGCCTTCATGTCTGTGCGGATTTGTCTGCGCCTGCGGTTTCTGTGGTCTGGAGCATCTTAGGTAGTGAAGGCACGGCACATTGTGCTAAATTTCCTTCTGCAAGACAATTTGCCAGCTGAAAGAAAGAAAGAAAGAAAGAAAGAAAGAAAGAAAGAAAGAAAGAAAGAAAGAAAGAAAGAAAGAAAGAAAGAAAGAAAGAAAGAAAGAAAGAAAGAAAGAAAGAGGTGGGGCATGTATAAAAGTTTACACATACAGTACTTCATACTTTTGGACTGAAGGCAACTCATTGAAGGTTCAGGTCCAAAATGTGGGCACAGTGAGTTTTTAGTAGGCTCTGAGTTTCATAATTCTTACAAACAAACAAGAGAAAAAATAAATAAATCATTCCCAGGTCTTGGATATATCTGGGATTGCTTCTACTATGTTATGGGGGGCTGCAGGATCAAGAACTTGTTTTCTTTTATAGTTGCCCGGGATTCTTGCACAGGCTAACACGGTCGGCTACCCTCTCTAAAACAACAAGAAGATTTGGAGAAGATAGCCATGTTAGTCTGTACAAGAATTCCGGGCAAAAATCAAAGAAAAACAAAACAAAAGACAAAACAAAAAAAACCATGTGGCACCTTAAAGACTAAATGCAGATCAGGTCCAATATGGATAATGAACTGTCGGTGGACTCACCTGATTGGGTCTTGAATGTTGGATGTGAGTTACTATAAGTCTACCTAGGTGCAAGTTGAATTGAGTTGGGCACAATCCTCATGAAGCAGTCATTAGGTAGCAGCCAAAGAATGCTTTAAAAACCCTGTAAAACAATGGCAGACTTCACCCAAAGCTTAATGGTCAGTAGATGAATACACTGCGATGTAGCTTCCTTACAGTTTATTTCATGTTTTTTGCAAGACCAACAACAATAGCACCCCTTTGTTTTGTGATTTACTATTTAACAATGCCCCATTATGCAACCTGGGTGTGTTGTCATGCCACAAAAATGAATTCTCGGGATGCAGTAAGGTGTGTATGTGTGTGTGTGTCTCTGTGTGTCTGTGTGTGTTGTTGTTGTTGTTGTTGTTGAATGCTCCTCCTATTTAGTTGTCACGAGAGCTTTCTTTTCTCTCTGAAATTTCATGTGTCACATACAACTGTTACCTTTGCCTTGGATTATCTTGCACAAAGCTAATAGTTTTGGAATGGATGCAGATATTTTAATGCAATGCTATGGTCTGGATTTATAGAAAAAAGGATCAATTTCCAAGGAAGGCTTCAAAGACGGAGAGTGCCCAAAGTTATAAATGGCTCAGACCCTTAATTCTATCATAATCCTATTTGATATATAGTTCTCACTGCTGCTGAATCCTTTTAGGGCTCTTTGATCAAGCCAGTGCTTTCAGACATGATGCCTCCTGTCATCCCAGGCCCTAAAAATAACCCAAATTGCTATTCAATTTCTGGACCAATCCATTTCCCTCCAGTGTTTATTTGGCAGGGCAAGTGGAACACTGGGTCTTTGCACCCATTCATCATAGCTGGTGCCAGTCTCAGGGTAGGGGGATTGCAAAGGGAATTGTCCAGATCCCGGGGATATCCAGAGAGTACATGATGGCACCCACAAGATTTTAGATCACCCTGTTGTACTGTCATGCTTTATGACTGGCCTTTGCTCCCAGTTAGGAAAGCACCTGTGGTTGTAGTTCAAGCGTGCCTGCCACCCCACCCCAGACATATTTGCCTTTATCTGGTTTCAGAGGTTAGCAAAGTTGGCTCTGGTTGCCACTTGGATTATCAGACACTGTGCCAGAAAGAGACTGTAGCTTGGTGGTAAAGAATGCAAAAGATCCCAGGTTCTACCACCAGCAGCACTACCCAGGATTTTTAGGGAGGGCTAGGAAAATGTTCTGCTCAAAACTGGAGAACAAGTGCCATAGGTTTAGACAAATATCCATTGGCCTGACACAGCTGATGGCACCTAGAATCATAGAATCATACAGCAGGAAGAGACATGCAGGGCCATCTAGTCCAGCCCCCTGCCATGCAGGAACCCCCATCACAGTATCCCCGACAGATGGTCCTCCAGCCTCTGCTTAAATACTTCCAAAGAAGGAGACTCCACCACCCTCCTTTGTGGCAGCATATTGCATTGCCGGACAGCTCTAACTTTCATGAAATTCTTCTTCAATGTGACATCCTTTCAAATATTTAAACATAGCTACAGTATCCTATCCCCTCCCAGCCTTCTTTTTGTAAGGCTCAACATTCCCAGCTCCCTAAGCCGCTCCTCGTAAGACATTTCTTCCAGACCCTCAACCATCTTATGTCCCAGTAGGAAACACCAAATATCAAAGGTTTCTGCTTCTCAACCTATAAAACTGCCTCACTTCTGGAAATCTACTTTCTTTTGGCTGTCTGCAGAGCCCAGAAATGGTTGTTTTACAAACTACAACAACCAGAATCCCCAGCCAGCATATGCTGCAAAAGATGAAGTTGGAAAATGGCTCAATGAGTCCAACCTCCTGCTCATTAAGGAATCCAAATCATGTTTATCTGACTGTTGGTTATCTAATTTTCTCTTGCATGCCTCCAGTGTTGGAGTGCTCACCACCTCCCAAAGTAATTGATTCTGTTTGTCACACTGCTATGGCAATTTGTTTGTTTCTTCGTTAGATTTCTATACCTTCTATCTAGTGGTAGCCAATACTCTGGGGAGTTTAGAAGAGAGTATGAGCATAAAATACAACAAACACAACCCATCCCTACAACTCACCCACACACAAAAATAAATACAAACCCTCCTATGATAATAGGGGGCTGAGCAAGAGGATTTTTTTTTTTTGCCTTCTGAACATAGGGACCTGTTGCATCTTCATTGATAATGTATTCCATAGGCAGACATCACTGAGAAGGCCCTATTCCTAGTTGCAGGTTTCTGGGCTTTCCCTGATAGGCCTAATCATACTACAGTTACTAAGGATTTAGTGAGTCAAGAGCTCTCTATATTCCATTGACTCAAATGGGTCTACTCTAACTGTGACTTGCTATATTAAAGAATGTGACAATTAGAGTAGTTCAGTTTGAACCAATGGAACCAATGGAGGGACTGAGTTACCAAACCCTTAATGATCCTATGCATCTAATCTTGTCCAATTTGTTACACTAAACAACAGGATTTTGGCCACTGTTTCTTAGAGTTATTGAAATCCACTTTTATAAAATCCGGTGTGTGTGTCTTACTATACTCAGCTTTCTCTTTTCTCAGTATAATGATGTTATGAATAAATCCTGTTTTAGGTTTGGAAAGTCTACCATCTAGTACAGTGGTACCACTACTTACAAGTTTAATCCATTCCGAATGAATGCTCATAAGTTGAACAACTCGTAAGTAGAGCAGCCATATCTAAAAAAAATTAAAAAAATTAAAAATTTAAAAAATAAGTAGAGTAGATTGCATCTAAAATTTGTAAGGTAGAAGTTAAAACGCAAATGGTTTTCCGCTCTTAAGTCAAATTGCTCCTAAGTAAAATCGCTTATAAGTAGAGGTACCACTGCATTTTATTCTCTTTAGATCTCATGAGTGTTCACCTCTTGAACCATGCATCACTAACGTGAACCAGACTATCACCATAAAAAGAGCACAGTGTATTTAAAGATTAAGCCACTAGACTAGACTGAACTCTGTCTGTGAAGATGAAATAGTAGTCATGGCACAATCTGGGGTAAATGCAAGTTTCTTGACAGCATGTTAATCTGTGTATCAGAAAAGCCTTGCAGTAGTTCCTCCAATGTCCCAATCTTCATTAAGAGTTTCTTGTTTCTTTGTTTCAGCACCTTCTTGGCATATCCCAGGTTAGCTACAAATTTAACAAAATGATACATTAACCAATCAAATTTAGGTCTGAATCCAATCCAAATTCTGCTGAAAAGGTTGATCCCATCATTAATTACAACCAAGACTTCAAGACGTGGCAGTAAGGAAACCTATTAAAATAAAGAAAGTAACCACTTGTACAGTTCTGAACAGGAAACTAAAGTTATTTGGATGAATTGGTCCCATGTCCCTCATTCTTAGTGGGCTAAAGGGCGGTATTTTTACTTACCTCCTACTAAAGCAGAGCTGAAAGGCATAAAACTAATTATAGGTGTCTGCTACAGTAGGTGATTTGAATTAACTTATTTGAGTCTTAATGTACCAGTTTTCCATTAATGGGTACTGTAACCCCCCACCATTTTATGGTTCATGTATTGTGGTCCCGTGATATCACGGGACCGCAGTACATGCCAGGACTCCAGCTGATTAGCACTGGGATGGGGGAGGAAAACCTTTATTTCCCCACCCCAGCACCAATCAGCTGGAGCCCGGGGCATGGGGAAGGGGAGAAAAGGTTTTTAAAGACTGGGCTTTTAAAATGTTTTTTCCTTCCCCAAGCCCCAGGCTCCAGCTTGGTGGTGGGTCAGATCCCACACCACCGCTTGCACAGGCTGCTGGAAGGCATAAGTCTTCCAGCAGCCCAAGCAAGCAGTGGTGATGGATCTGACCCGCCGCCACCACTTGTCTGGGCTGCTGGGGGACTAAAAAGTCTTCCAGCAGCCCGTGTAAGCCACGGTGTTGGATCTGACCCACCGGATCAGATCCACACTGCTGGAATGTTAAAAATGCCTTTAAGCAGCAGAGCCAAGGCTCCATTGCTTTAAAGCATTTTAAACTTCCTGCATGCCCCCCAGGGCTCACCTGACCTGCATCCAGACCTTCCAGAGGGCGTTAAAGACTCTGCTCTTCCGTGAGGCCTTTGGTGACCTCGTTTAGTCTTTTCTCTCTCTCGCTATCTGCCAGTTTAAGTTGCTAATCTGCAGTTCCTGCAATCCTGCTTTTCTTGCCAAGGTTGTACATTTTAATATTGTCTGTTTGTAGTATTTGTTGTGTGTTGTTTGGATGACTGAACTTGATTCAGCTTACTGTGAACCGCCCAGAGTTCCTTCGGGAAGATGGGCGGTATAGAAGTCTCATAATAAATAAATAAATAAATAAATAAATAAATAAATAAATAAATAAATAAATCCACATCTTGCAGATTTTTAATCATCGCGGGTCGGTTGGGTCCCTAACCCCCGCGATACCAACTGCCCAACTAATGTTTTTGGCTGAACAGGTGTTTGGCACTTCCCAGCACTTTCTCCTCTGATGGGTACCCACTCAGAAGCAGTGCCTGTAGGAGGTGAGGCAAGGAAGCCTCTGAGTTGGAAGCCACTGGAGGAGGCAGAGCTGGGTCAGCTAAAAAATAAACCGGCGCAAACTGGTGGTTCATGCTAGTTGGTTTTTCCAATCCCTAAATGGAATCTCTTCTAGCTGTGATTAACAGCTAGTCTGAGATGATGGTCTCTTGTTGACTTGATACTCTTCAGAAGTGTTGGGCCATGATTCCCAGAAACCACATTGGCTCGTGTTAGTGAAGGCTGCTGCCAATATTATCTGGAGGGCACCAGGTTGAAGAGCACTGGTTAATGGCTACAATCCCTAATGCATTTGTTGGAAGGTACATTTAATTAAACTTAGAGGTACTTGCTGTTGAATAAGCATGTTTTGAGCTACGCTTTAATACCCAGTGCTATACTAGATGCATCAGCAATGGGAAAAGTTACTTTTCTGATGAACAACCCCCCGGATACTTAGGGTAAAAGCAACACTTCCCATTTCTGTCTCTGGATTGATTCAGATGGTTTTTTCTTATATTATCCTTATATTGTGTTTTTAAAAATCTTGATTAGAGATGGGCACAAAATGAATTCTTAATTCAATTAATTATTTGTTATTCATTTTGTTAACAAACAGAACAAATAACAAACCAACACATCAAAGGAAAATGAAACAAAATAAAATGGAAATTTCGGCCATCAGTGTCGGCGTCAGTGTTGGCGGTCCCCCGGTGTCGGCATCTGCGTCGGCACCGTTGGTGGTCCAGTTAAGTAGAACCAGTTCGTTTTGGTTCAGTTCATATGAATTTTTGTTTCAGAAATGTATAAGAAACAAAACTAAACAAACTGAGAGGGGGGCTGAAACAGAATGAACCGAACCATTGGTTTTCTGTTTCATGCCCACCTCTAATCTTGATTCAAGTCATTTCTCCATGTCATGTCATGTACAATACTGCCACTTTTGTAGTGCTAAATTAGAGATATTATCTTTTAAAAAAGCAAAATAAAATAAAATAAAATAAAATAAAATAAAATAAAATAAAACTCTATTCTCCAGTGACCTCTCCATGCTGAAAATAGATATCCCTAATGAATTTGACCAATACAGATGGCTGATATTTTTCTTCAGTTTGCTGTCACCATTCTTGTTGTTGTTATGTGCCATTGAGTCAGAACAAACATATACAACCCTATTAGGACTTTAAATATATGTGTGATATTTAAGGAGTGGTTTTATCAGGTCCACTCTCACACTGAGAAAATTAGTCCTGTGATTTGAACCTGGGACCCCTGAATCCCAGTTCATCACTATCCATTCCACCAGACTGGGTACTAACTATTATCATAGACTCATAGAAGGTATATATTGACCAGGTATATATTGGGACCACAAAGCACAGCATTCAGTCCAGAATCAAAGAACATGAAAGACACTGCAGACTAAAACAATCAGAACAATCAGCAGTGGCTGAGCACACACTAAAACAAACTGGACATGAAATCCTGTTCCAAGACACAGAGGTACTGGACAACACCAGCAATCACAATGTCAGACTACACAGGGAAGCCATTGAAATCCACAAACACCAGCACAGCTTCAAAAGAAAAGAAGAAAGTCTAAAAATCAACAAAGCCTGGCTCCCAGTACTAAAAACTACAGCCTGCAAAAGATCAATGACCCCCACCCAGCCACAAGCACCAGTGATCACTTCACACAATAAGGAGAGCTAATGACACCCATCAACCACAGAGACAGATCAACTCTCCCTTATTACAGTCAAACTCTTATTCCCTCCACATCACAATCAGTGATCAACACCTATTCTCCTGAATAGGAAAAGTTCCCCCATTCCCACAACTTTAAAAAACAACAACACAATCTCACTCTCTACCCCAGACCACAGAGAGAACTCCTAGCTCACAGAGACTGGCAAGACGTCAGGAAGAAAAACTTCCAGAACATGGTCAAACAGCCTGGAAATCTCACAACAGCTACTCATAAAACTGTTAATATGAAAACGTGCCCAATAGTTGAGTCTAGCCTAGTGTTGGTGAACCTATGGCACAGGTGCCAAAGGTGGCACTCGGAGCCCTTTCTGTGGGAACCCGAAATGGCCCCTTCACAGTCACCTTTATTCAAGTTAAATTGCTATATTGGCACTTAGTGAAAAATTAGTGGGTTTTGAATTAAAGTTTGGGCACTCGGTCTCTAAAACGTACGCCATCACTGGTCTAGGCTCTGCCAGGGCAAGAAATCCACAGCTAAAGCATCCCTGATAGCTGGCCCATCTTTCCCAAATATTTACCTATACATGCAATAGTAATTAATAGTATCAGGTTTGGATGGGAATGTTTTGAATGCCTGCATATTACATATCCAGTCCCAGTGTGCAAGGTTGCTACATGGCCATCCAATTTCTACTTAAAAATTGCCAGGGAAAAAGAGCCTACCATCTCCGAGGCAGTAGATTCAATTGCCCAATTGATATCACTGTTGGTCAACTTCTCCCTTTTTTTGTTACATGAATCCATTACTTTGGGTCCTTAAACTCCTGGGTAGCACCCCCCCCACCTCCAAATCCTTCCCCATTTTCTGTGTGCCAACTTAACATATTTGAAGATGGTCATCACATCACTTCTGAGCCTTCTTTTCTCTAGGCTAAACATGCCAAGTTCCTTCAACCTTTCCTTATAGGACTTGTTTCCAAACCTTGTGCTGTCTGGTTTCCTTCCTTGGATAAAAGCATTCTAAAATTAAAAGGTGTCTATGTAACATGTCGGAAATGAATCAGGCATAACAGGAAACAAAATTGACAGATTCATCCTGCCTACTTATACTCAAGGATGTTGGTACACCTGAGTCCCAAGTCTGAGTCCAAATCTTTGGTATAAAGTCCTGAGTGCCAAGCCCCAAGTCTGACCCTCTTTTAAAAACCAGCTCTTTCCCCCAGGAAAAAAAAAATGGTGGGTGGATTCCAAGTTGGGAGACAAGAATCATTGAGTAGAAAAAACTGAATCGAGTCTGAGTCAAGTCATCAGTGTGACTTAAGCCCGACTGTACAGCGAGTCCCACAACTGGAGTCCCCATCCCTGCTTATAAGTAAAATAATCAGTGTTCTTGCAGTCCCCTTGGGTTGATCACATGCATGTTCAACAAGAAGCATTATAAGAGCATGTGCTCAGCTTTTACAAATCCCATCTGTTGGGCGACCACCTAGCTAGAGCCAACGAATCAATGGGACTTGCATCTGTTTCAACAAATTCCATTTATTCATACATTGAAAAGAGGCAAAGTTCTTCTTTCAAAAGACTGTGGCTGCAGAGGCTGTGGTTAATTGGTGGGGCAAATCCTTTGGGTGCTGCAGAAGTTCACAGGTTCATTTGCTGCTGTATTTCCAGGTAGGGTGGGAAACACAAAAGCACCTGCCTTGAAATCCCACCGTGCTGATTCCAACTAGTGTCAACCAAATCAGACTCAGATGCCTGACTCAGGAGAAAGCCGCTTCCTACCTTTGTCCATGAAAGCTGCCCTTCTTAACTCACACGCTTGCCAACCCCTCTCAAAGAGCTCCCCATGAGTCTCTCATTCTCCTTTCTGATCAAAGAACCGAGTGGCTTAAGCTGGATCAAGTCACTGTTTGGTGACAGACTTCATTTGCTGGGACCAGCTTGTGCAGTTCTTTCATTTATCCAGGGCTTTGGAGGATTTCGGTTTAATTCTTTGGGTCTTAGACATAAGCACAACATTCTTACCAGTAATCATTCGTTTTAATTCTAATTACAGTGCTAGGCAGATTTTTTACCCCTTTAAAAAGCAAAACAGAAAACACCACCACCACCTCCACCATGGCTGCACTTGAGAAGTGGGTATTGTGAAATAGTTGCAAAACTGTTTATGACCTAAGTTTTGTGGACTTGACTCATAAAAGAAAAATTACCCCTACTCATAGCATCTTCCCAATAACTTCCCTTGTAGGTTTTCCCACCTGTCCACAGAAATGGATCAAGATAGGTGAAAGCTAATGCTGAAATTAATCTCTTGTGTCTTAAAAGCCAGATGACTTTCTTCTAATTTCGTGTGCTTGCTATTTTAACTTGCTTTTGTTGTGTGTGTTGGAACAGAGTCAGACAGCTACCTGTGCTCTTGCTTTAAAAGCGAGGTACTGTGTCTTCTTGAGCCACACAGCCCAACTAATTACTCTCTAACCTTACATGTAAGTAGAGGCATGCACCTCATTTCACTGAATGCTGGAACAGTAACAGAACCCAGGGAGGTGGAGTTGGAGTTGCAAGACTCAATGTCAAGTGGGACTTAAATCACACCATTGAGTCTACACAGACTTGACTTGTTTTCCCCTCCCCCTATCACTTGTACTTGACCCACAACTTGAAAACCATCCACCCTCTCTTTTTTTTTCCTGAAGAAAAGACCTTATTTTTAACAGGGACTTGGATTCGGGTCTTGGTATCAAATACTTGGCTCAACAGGCTAGAGCGCCAAAATTGTCAGCAGCAAAGTTGGCAGCTCGGCAGTTCGAATTCCAGGTGCCACGCAGCAGAGTGAGCTCCCAGTGTTAAACCCAGCTCCTGCCAACCTAGCAGTTTGAAAGCATGCAAATGCAAGTAGATAAGTAGGCAAAAATTAAGATTGTTGAGATAGATGAGTTTGAGATAAAAATTGTGATAAAAATTGAGATAGATTGTTGTTTATCTATTTGGCCTTTGTTAACTGCCCAGAGTTCCTGAGGGAAAATTGGAGTGGTCTAAAAGTGCAAAAAACAGACAAACAAACAAACAAACAAATAGGTACCTCCATAAAAAGCAGGAAGGTAAACAGTGTTCCGTGGCCACGGACCTGCACAACACCGGTTCTTTGGCTTAGAAACAAAGATGAGCACCGCCCCTAGAGTTGGACACAACTAGCATGCATATGTGTGGGCGGGAAACTTTACCTTTACATTTTTACCAAAGACCTGGACTTGAGACTCAGACCCAAAGAGTTGCCAGCCAACACTCTTGACTGATTCTGGCCTCTCTGTTTGTTTGTGTGGTGACCATGGGGTGCAGTAAAAGTCTTAGTGGCACTCATGGGGTATAGCACCACTCCCATGAATCCTTCATGCTCAGTTTGGTATTCAGGCTGTTAAAAATGGTGAATTTTCTTTAATCCTCCCCTCTTAAACATGAATAAAAGAGGACTACATTTTTAAAATGGATCTTTCACTCCATTCCCTGTGACTGCATTAAGTAACTTTCACAGTTTCTGGTGAGACTGGCTCTTTCTCTCCAAGCCACTGGATCTATTTATCAATTGATCAATCAATCAGTTGATCCACCCATCCATCCATCAAAAATAATAAAAAAAGAAAATTAAGAGTTCTGCTCTACCGACCACAACTACTTAGAAGACTTTCTCTGCCTATGCTTTGGGCATGGGACAAAACAAGCAAACCATTTGTGCAATCAATGATCAGTTTTAGTTGCATTTCCCCCCATTCATAGAAGTGGAATGTTTTGTTTTCCTTGGAGAATCAGAGATGTACCAGTATTGACACAGCTATGGACAAATGTCAGTCAGGGGAATGTCCCCCAAAAGGCATGCCAGGTTCAAGCACCCATCTATGTGCCTTTATCTGAGTGAAAATTGGGCCAGAAGGCCTGTGCAGACCCCAAACAAATAGGATGCCCTGTCAACTGCTACATAGTGTCAGCTATTGCATTGGGTTCCAATTCCTAAATAGTGGCATTTGCATATGGCCAATGACAATTGTGATCCATTATCCAAGACTGAAAGTAAATAACACAAGAGGCCAAATAGGAGGTCAAACTAGACAGTGTACTTAGAATACGCAGAGGTGCACCCACAAGCTGTGAAATATATCTGTCACAACATCTGAATTTCCTCCTCTTGTTTCTTGAATTTTGCCTATTTTGTGGATAGCCCTTGAAAAATACATGTGCACTTAATTTGCAAGTCTGATTGCTGAGCCCTGGAGCTCGAACACAATCCTATTGTTAAACTAGACCTGTTTTTAATCAGAGGAATTTCCCACACCTTTATTCAACTACTTTGCAATATAGATATTAGAGATGGGCACAAATTGAAAAAATGACATTTTGGTTTTTCATTTTTCGTTGAGGGTCCATTTCGTGAATTTTTTGAAAAAAATTCATTTCGTTTTTTCGTTTTTCATTTTTTGTTTTTACCCGCTTTTTGCGTGACTTAAAGCATTTCCGCGCATGGATGCCCCCCAACGCCCCAGACCAGAGGGAAAACACTTAAAAATGATGCTGGCAGAGACACAGTATAGACTAGGTACGCAGGGAGGCTGCAAAGGCAGCAGCGGGCATTGCCCAGGGCGTAAGGCAGCCGCAGATTGACTGCACTGCGGGGCAGGGGAGGGTACTCACCGAGAGGTAGGCACGCACACAGGGAGGCTGCAAGAGAAATCTCTTCTTTCTCTCCCCTAAGAGCCAGGCTGCAGCCAGCAGGAACACAGAGACACACACTTGCCTGGCTGGCCTAAATAACGAGTCACAGAGACAGCAATCCCACCCTAACTCCCACCGCAGACTGCAAGGAGGACAGGGGCTGCCAAAGCTTTTTATGCCCTCTGTGGCTGTCACACCTACCCAGTCTGCAACCTGGGCATGCTATTGGTTGAAATTGTCCAAGAATTTACATGATCCCATCATATGGCTTGCATCCATCTTGTGGCTGAAATCCATTTTGTGTCATCTTTAAAGGGAAAAGAAAAAATACACCGCAATGGGAGAAACACAAAAACAAACGTTTTAAGGACCGCAACCCCCTGGTAGGTAATCATTTCAAATTATTATCACTGCGTTTTTACAGATGTCCAGGGCGTTTTAATACCCAAGAAATCAATATTAGGCATCTGGGAGCCATTTTGGGTCACTGTTCCCTAACTCCCCTTAAAGGGGAAAAAAAATACAGCGATCTGAGAAAAGACATAAATGCACGTTTTAAGGACCCCAACCCCCTGGTAGGTATTATCAGGCAGAATAAATAATTATTGCTGGGTTTTTATGGATATTCAGGACATTTTTTAACATTTAAAAACAGCTCATTTCATTGCGCGTCGCCATTAACGAAAATGAAACGTAACAAACCTAATTTTCATGGTTCTGTTCAGTTCATTCCAATTTCATCACAATTTTTGTTATTCGTTTTGTGATGTAATGTAATGAAATGAATAACAAATAATGGAACCAATTTTTTTTCTTTTCGTGCCCATCTCTAATAGATGTTGACTCGTCAGAGAACCTAAAACATCAATATTATGAGATATAATTTTAAAGGATCCATCTGTTTCCCTCGTTCTTTTTTTCACCCTCTCCCCCTAGAGGTAGATGTGGGGCGAAGGAGCCCTTGACATTTTCTTGCACACCTCTGCTATCCCAAGAGATCAATGGCTTGATGGATCACATTCAAACACCTTCAGTGTTTCCGGCTGGAGGTGGCCAAAAAACAACCAAATAATTTTCAGTCTATCTATATCCATTTTATACCACACTCTTTATTCTTACAAGTATTGGCATGCCCAAGGAAACATTTATTCCCAAGGTCACGAGAAGATGGAAAACAATCATTATCAAGATGCAGACATTTTGGCATCAGAACAATCAGGTGCTGAATGCTGTGTAGTTTAAGTGGCCCCTTGATAATGTTAGGATTTATGGGGTTGTCCATGTTTTGTGGCCATGGTGCCGATGGAAATGGTAGGCTACATAAATCCACTTGGCTCTTGTAATTAAAAAAAATGTTGATTGAGTATGTAGCTTTAATTTGTAATTACAGAGAGATCAAAACAATGAATCCATCATGTTCAAAGGACGGGGTCTTTCAAAACACCCTTTGGCTGGAATTTGCAAATTGCACTCACTCCAACGGATCTCATGTTGATGTGTTGCATGTTGGGTTGAAATGCCAGGAGCCAGTTGTTTGCAGGATGAAAACCAGGTGATGCAGGATGAAAACCAGGTGAGCCTTGTGGCGCAGTGGTTAAATGCCTGTACTGCAGATAAAACTGTGCTCACAACCTGGGGTTCCATCCCAGGTAGTTGGCTCATGGTTCACTCAGCCTTCCATCCCTCCGAGGTTGGTAAAATGAGTACCCAGCTTCCTGTGGGGGCAATGTGTAGCCTGCATACTGTAATTAAAACTGTAAACCACCCAGAGACTACTTGAAGTGGTATGGGGTGGTATATAAACAGAACACACTTTTAACTGAGCCTCGTGGAGCCATGTTTAAATG
Source organism: Phrynocephalus versicolor (assembly GCA_023846285.1). Lineage (NCBI taxonomy): Eukaryota > Metazoa > Chordata > Lepidosauria > Squamata > Agamidae > Phrynocephalus > Phrynocephalus versicolor. Next base: position 6,630,573 of record JAHTLZ010000065.1, read on the forward strand.
CCTGTACTGCAGGTAAAACTGTGCTCACAACCTGGGGTTCAATCCCAGGTAACAGGCTCATGGTTGACTCAGCCTTCCATCCCTCCAAGGTTGGTAAAGTGAGTACCCAGCTTGCAGGGTGGGGGGGAATGTGTAGCCTGCATACTGTAATTAAGCTCTAAACCACCCAGAGTCTACTTCAGTGTGGGGACCAGTAATTCTGATGTGGTTTTAAACTCAAAAAATGTGTTTTTTAAGTGCAGTGCAATTCATTGGCATCCTTCAGTCTCGAAAGACTATGGTATCATGCCTGGAGTAGAGATCCTAAAAACAACACCTAGTGTGACTAAATAGACCAATTCGGGAATGGCAGTCTCTACCGCACTGGGGGCAGATATATTCTGTTTCTTGCCCAGTCCTCGAGTTTCATTCTTTCTGTGCCTGCCTCTTTTCCTCTGCCTGTTGGACAAATGCCTCTTCAAATTTATGTAGACCATGCTGTATCTCTTGCCTCCAGACAGTGCGATCGGAGGTCAGGATTTCCCAACTGTTGAGGTCCATTCCCAAGGCCTTCAGGTCCCTCTTACAGATATCCTTATACCGCAGCTGTGGTCTCCCTCTGGGGCGCTTTCCCTGCAATAGTTCTCCACATAGAAGATCTTTTGGGATCCGACCATCATCCATTCTCACAACGTGTCCAAGCCAGCGCAGGTGTCGCTGTTTCAATAAAGTGTACATGCTAGGGATTCCAGCTCGATTCAGGACTATGCTATTTGGAACTTTGTCGTGCCAGGTAATGTTGAATATTCACCTAAGACAGCGCATATGGAAGGTATTAAGCTTTCTTTCCTGTCGGGCATGGATGGTCCAAGACTCGCGGCAATACAAAAGTGTGCTCAGTACGCAAGCTTTATAGACCTGTATCTTTGTATGTTCTGTCAGCTTCTTATTGAGCCATACTCTCTTTGTTAGTCTGGAAAACATAGTTTCTGCTTTACCTATACGTTTATTTAGCTCAGACTCTAGTGAGAGTGTATCTGAGATAGTTGAGCCAAGATACACAAAGTCATGGACAACTTCCAGTTCTTTTTCAGAAATTGTAATGTGAGGAGAGTCCACATTCTGGCCCATTATTTGTGTTTTTTCAGGCTGATTTCTAGCCCAAAATCTTTGCAAGCTTTACTAAAATGGTCCATGAGTTGTTGGCAATCTTCGGCAGAGTGAGCAGTAATGGCGGCATCATCAGTGAAGAGGAGATCCCGGAAACACTTCACCTGTACCTTAGACTTTGCTCTCAATCTAGAGAGGTTGAAGAGTTTTCCATCTGATCTGGTCCGGAGATAGATACCCTCTGTTGAAGTTCCAAAAGCATACTTCAGCATGGTAGCAAAGAAGATCCCAAACAAGGTTGGTGCAAGGACACAGCCCTGCTTCACTCCGCTTCGGATGTTGAAGGGATCTGACACCAGGCCATCAAAAACTACATTGCCCTTCATATCCTCATGAAAAGACCCAATGATGTTAAGGAGCTTGGGTGGGCATCCAACCCGGAAGAGTATTTTAAAGAGTCCGTCCCTACTAACCATATCAAATGCCTTCGTAAGATCTATGAAGGCTACAAAAAGTGGCTGTCCTTGTTCCCTGCATTTCTCCTGCAATTGCCAGAGGGAAAATACCATATCAGTAGTGGACCTGTTGGTTTGAAAGCCACACTGTGATTCTGGGTAGACTCTCTCTGCAAGTATCTGGAGCCTCTTCAGTATAACACGTGCAAACAGCTTCCCGACAACACTAAGAGAGATACCACGATAGTTGTTACAGTCGCTCCTGTCACCTTTGTTCTTATAAAGCGTAACAATATCAGCGTCCTTCATATCCTGTGGTACTCCCCCTTCCCTCCAGCAAAGGCAGAGGATTTCGTACAGTTCAGTGGCAATGATCTCTTTGCAGCACTTCAGAACTTCAGCAGGGATGTTATCTTTCCCAGGTGCCTTGCCAGAGGCAAGTGAATCCAGAGCTACATTTAGTTCTTTTAGTGTTGGTTCATTGTCAAGCTCCTCCAGGACAGACAAGCACTCAATATTATTTAAGACTTCTTCGGTTATTGTGTTTTCTCTGGAATATAGTTCAGAGTAGTGCTGCACCCAGCATGCCATCTGCTCCTCACGATCCTGGACGATCTCACCTGAAACAGTCTTTAAGGGTGCAGTTTTCTTATGTATTGGCCCTAAGGCCTGTTTAATTCCGTCATACATCCCCTTGATGTTACCTGTATCAGCTGCCATCTGAATCTGAGAACACAGTTGCAGCCAGTAATCGTTAGCACATTTCCTGGCAGTCTGCTGGACTTTGTTTCGAACAGCTCTCAGGGCCTGTAGGTTGTGGTCGCTGGGACAAGCTTTATATGCAGTCAAGGCTCTCCTCTTTTCCTCAATAGCTGGCATCAGCTCTTCTGAGTGGGCTTCAAACCAATCTGCTGTCTTTCGAATCTCCTTGCCAAATACTGATAAAGCAGTGTTATAAACAACATTCTTAAAATGTTCCCAACGTTTAGATGCATTATCTTCAGCAGGGCCAGGCAGTCTTCTCAAAGATCCCTGCTTGCTTATTCCTTCTGTTCCCCCTGCAGGAAAAGCTCCTGGCAGCCACCACTTTAAGCACTATGGAGCGGTATATAATGTCCCGGTCCCACATCCCTTTAAAAGCAGTTTAAATTACCAGATAAACTGTGTCTAAGAATGCTGTCTTTTTTACCTCGCTTTGAAAATCCACCTTTTAAGGAGGCAGACGCCATGGGACCACGCAGATGATCCAGGTTTCTTTTTCTTTCTTTTTTCATAGCACCCACTGGCTGTTCCTGGGGCCGATTGGTGCTGGTTTTTTTAATTTCCCTGCACATCAGAGCAACAGGAAGTTTAATCAGGTCCTCTAAGCATTAATTTCCCCCAGCCAAGTGGTCTGTTTTTTAAAAAATGCTAGCGCCACCTGCTGGCCAAGGGCGCTGAACTGCTTTTTAAAATAAAACAGCTTTGGACGTGGGAACTCCTGTCCCACATATTAAATCACTTGATGGGACGAAGAGGAAAAGCCGTACCTTCAGAACATCAGGATCGAAACCCAGATGTGACCACGGCCTAAGAAGCACACTTTGCTTTGCTTTATGGCCTGGGTGCTCAAAGGATTCCTGCTTGCTTGGTCAGATGTGGGAGAGTGGCAGGACGAAGTGTGCATTCAAGTGATGTTATCATAAAAAAAAATTGCACTCTTCTCTTCTACTTTTAGGAACTTGAGGTGAACATTTTTCTGCCTCTGGTTTACCAGTAGCTTCTAGTCTTGAAAGGCTTCTTTCTCTCCTTGCAACTGGAAGTCAATATAAATTAATCATGAAAGAGAGAGAGAGAGAGAGAGAGAGAGAGCCCATAAACATGAGCGATGGATCTGTTAAAATGCAAGCCATGAGCATGGATTTAATCCACTCACATGCTAATGCCAGGCAAGGGTACATCTTTAAAAGACAGCAATTATATTCGTTAGCAGATGCTGCTCTAAAGAAGCAGGAATTGATCAGTTCATAAGAAAGAGGTGGGGAATTATTATTTTCTGAGGGTTGCCCTCACAGTTTCATGCAAGCAAACAACACTGAGGCCACTATGGGAAGGCAGGAATGTGTGAAGGAGAAAAAATTGATGCTCTTTGATTTCTATCTCTTTCCAGCTCAGTTGCATATCAGATGATGATTCCCTGACCCCTCACTTCAGATATTTTACATATATTACATATTAGTACACATTTATATACCGTATATACTCGAGTATAAGTCGACCCGAGTATAAGTTGGGGCCCCTAATTTAAAGCCAAAAAACTGGGAAAATTTATTGACTCAAGTATAAGCCTAGGGTGGGAAATGCAGCAGGGCCTGGCAACTCCTTCTTTGTGAGCAGGGTGTGTGTGTGATGTTTAAAATGACTTTTAGCCACTGAGGCAAGTGCTTAAGTTGGTGGCTAAAAGTCATTTTAAGCATTGGGGGGGGGGTCAGGAGAAGTGGTGCACAATGTTTAAAATGACTTTTAGCCACCGACCCAAACTTGCCTCAGTGGCTAAAAGTATTGACCCGAATATAAGCCGAGGACCCCTTTTTTCAGCCCAAAATTAGGGCTGAAAAACTAGGCTTATATTCGAGTATATACAGTACATATTTTGGGCAGAGTTCTCTAGCTGTATGTATTTTTGTTTGCATCTTTGAAATGTACATATTCTTTTCCCATTGATCACACCATGTATTTACACAGTTCTCAAATGTAAGCCTTTTGTAGTTGCTGCTTATTTATTTATTTATTTATTTATTTATTTATTTATTTATTTATTTATCCTGCCCAACCAGGGGCAAGGCCACTACTCTGGGTGAGGTAGAAATGACATAATACAAATCTACAAAAGCAATAAAGAAATTGGCAGGAGGCGAGGTGCAGAAACTTGATCTGTAAAAAAGAAATTAGGATCACTAATCACTTTCTCCAGTTGCACGCATTAAATGAGCACATTGCTTGATCCATGAACCAAATCACAGGGTCAAAAATGCATACGTAGACCAAATGTGGTTTTGGGCTCAAAAATGAACTAAAACATATTTCTTACCCATCTCCATAGTCTGACAGAATCCTTCCAGATGGTGCTAAACTGCTGCCTTCATCATGGCTAACTTGTCTCTGCTGCCTATGGCTGATGGGATTTGTGATGGAGGGACTCAATGTTCGTCAGCTCTGCTCTCTACTATCCAAACTCTGGGATTTCAGGCAGAAGCCTTTTCCAGATGTGCTTCCTTAATTTAGAGAGCCTAGGACAGTGGTGGTGAACCTTTGGCACTCCAGATGTTTTTGAACCACAACTCCCATAGTCCTTTGTCCTTGGCAACACAGGCTTGGGATTCTGGGAGTTGTGGGCCTGAGTCGGAAGTCTCCAGAGTTCAACAGTGTATCATTGGTGCCTTCCCCGTGGGCACATGAGATGACCCCAGCTGATCTCATGGAAGGTCCATGTTGTCCAGGGAAGGGCAAAGCCAAAGGGTCTAGGCTGCCAGTCCTCAAACCTTTCTTGGGCTATGACAGGCCCATCAATGGAAACTGGAAATGATGGTAAGTCCATCTCTAGTTTTGTGCGCTCTCCCATTCGAAGGAATTTGGGGTCAAACTGGGAGATGGCACTATTCAGCTCATGCAAAGGGAAATCTGTGCTTTTTGAGCATGGGAGCAGCAGCTTTTTTCCCCCTTGTGATGGTTGATTATCATGACAAAATGACTAGGTAAAATGGAACCAGGTAAAAACCTTCTTGTCTTTGAAGTTTTTTAACTAACATAGATTGTGGGTCCTGGTGACAATTTTAGTATTTTGTGTTTAGATGTTTTTATTGTTTTAATTGTCCATTGCCTTTTTGGCGTTTTAACTGTTTTAACTGTTCTTTTTAATTGTAAGCCGCCCAGAGACCTTTAGGTAGTGGGCAGCATATAAGTTGTATAAATAAATAAGTAAGTAAATAAATAAATAAATAAATAAATAAATAAATAAATAAATAAATAAATAAATA
>JAHTLZ010000065.1:6636142-6654204 GCA_023846285.1 Phrynocephalus versicolor
ATAAATAAATAAATAAATAAATAAATAAATAAATAAATAAATAAATAGCAACATCACTAGTTTTTTGGTGTAATAAATAAAGGTTAGTCATATTCCAAATTACTGATTGTGGTCCAGCGGCGAGCCTTGTGTTTGTCGCAACCGATTAACCACACTGAGACACCTGAACTTACGGGCAAATTGTGGAGGCCACAGCTTTATTGACTTGGTAACAACCTGCAGTACTCTGGCCAGGCATTGGGTTGGATCCAATGCTATCGGGAGACCCACCTGTCCCCCGATGCGCCTGGTGGCGCGCCCCCCAGGTGGTGACACCCTTGATTCTCAGCTTCTGGAAACCCCCGTGGGCGCAGACTCCTTCGAGATTTCCTTCGCCGAGCTGAGCGGAGAGGCCGTCTGTTGTCCCACCCGTGCCGGGACACTCGCGGCTCCCTCTTGGGTCCGCCGTTGCCACCTGTTGCTTCTGTGCCAAGGCTCCATCCGGTGCCACCTCAACCTGGATCCGGTCCCAATGCCACCAATCCGCCCAATCTGTGACAAGACATAACAAGTACCATATAAGTTACATAACCAACCTAATGAATAGCTTCCTGGGTGTGGGTGGGTGGGATGCGTCTCGGAAGCCGGCACCAAAAAGGTGGGCTTCCGGGGAGGGAGGCCCCTTTTAAAGGGGCTGGCGGCGGCGGCGGCTTTGCGCCCGCGCGGGCCGGCCAGTACCTAGATGCCTGCGGCCGCAAAGCATGCCGGGCACCCGGGATTGGCCCCGACGGCCAGCGCAGCATTTGGGCGCGCTGGGCCGGCGCCATCTTTGAGGCTCCCTGCCGACCGGCCGGACCGCAGCCCACAACGCCGGACCTGGTAAGTCGGGTCCGTGTGTTGTGGTCCAGCGGCGAGCCTTGTGTTTGTCGCAACCCATTAACCACACTGAGACACCTGAACTTACGGGCAAATTGTGGAGGCCACAGCTTTATTGACTTGGTAACAACCTGCAGTACTCTGGCCAGGCATTGGGTCAGATCCAATGCTATCAGGAGACCCACCTGTCCCCCGATGCGCCTGGTGGCGCCCCCCCCCAAGGTGGCGACACCCTTGATTCTCAGCTTCTGGAAACCCCCGTGGGCGCAGACTCCTTCGAGATTTCCTTTGCCGAGCTGAGCAGAGAGGCCGTCTGTTGTCCCACCCGAGACGGGACACTCGCGGTTCCCTCTTGGGTCCGCTGTTGCCACCTGTTGCTTCTGTGCCAAGCAGGCTCCGTCCGGCGCCACCTCAACCTGGATCCGGTCCCAATGCCACCAAACCGCCACCAGAGGTGAGTTACACTTGCCTCCCGCCAGAATACTGCAGCTCCCACCATTTGCCAATTGCTGCCTTGATGCTCCCCAGCCACTGCTCTGTGCCCATGGCAGACAGGTGTACGCCATCCTGCCGAAAGAGCTTGTCATCCCTGAAGGAAATGTCATGGTGAGGGATTATTACCCCACCCCATTGTGACACCAGGTTCCCAATGGCTCTGTTGACTTTCCTGCGGGCCCTCTCCACCCCCCTTTTGGACATGGCACCCCTCCAAACCCTCCGCTGTAGGAGGTCAGACCACATGATTGTCATGTCGGGGAAGGAATCATGCAGGAACTCCAGGGTGGCCTTCATGCTAAGGATGAGGTCTACTCCCTTTCGTCCCGTGAGGTCGTTTTTGCCTAGTCCGGATGGCTCTGCTCCCTGGCCCGCTTCCAAACAGTTGGCAGCAGGTGGTCCCAAAGCATCCCCCTCTTCCCCAGCCATACAATCCTCATGGCGTGTGCGAGGCCCAGATGTTCACCGGCTGAAGATCTTGCCGCCCATTCCGCCGCCCAGTGCACTATGCTATGGCCAACGATCCACACTTGTTTCCTTGTACCTGCGATAGGAACTAGAACAGAAATGAGTTCAAGGTGGACTGCTCCACTTTGCAGATGTACCCTTGGTAGGCATTCGATTTCCACCTGCCAATTTGCTGAATGTGCTGGGGGGGGGGGATTCCCAGTGCTGCCACTTGAGATGCCACTCCGATACGGAATGAGTGCGTGCCAAAGTCTGAGGGTTGGAGCCCCGCCCTGCTTAATGCCTTTTTGAGTACCCCGGCAAATTGGTACCTGGTTAATGGATGGCCGTCCCTATGTATCAATAGTGGGCTCTTTTTGCTTGGTCTTACTTTCAGGAAGGCCGTCAGCGCCCTTATGGGGCATGGCAGCTGGCAGGATTGCGCACGCAGCCTGACACTCGTGCCGGCGCCGGCCTGGTCTGTTTTGGATGATCTCAGGAATAGATATGCCTGTTCGGGCTCAACTGTGACATCAGAGATGCGTACAGCCCTGCCCTTTGTGTCACCCCGCGAATTGGCTACCAGTTCGCCCGCCCTGAATGCACCGTAGAATGCCAAGGTGAACGCCGTCTGGAATAAGGTGGCTTCATAACCTGACCAACATATTGTCCCCAGCTGACTTAGTATTGCTTTTAGGATATCAAGTGTAAGGGGTTTCCTTTTGTCGGGAACCCTGGGTGCTTGCCTGCCCCAACCCTTTAATGCTCTCCTTAGGAGTGGGCTCTTGCCGGGGTCCGAGCTGCCGCTGAGCTTGTTAAAGAAGGAAATGGCTGCCAGGTGTACCCTAAGGGCTCTGACGGACTTTCCCTCCCTCCACAGTGAGTGTAGGTATTTGAGGATTACTGACTCGTCTGTTGAAGTGCTGGCGGGAATGCCCTGTCCTGCTGCGAAACCCTGGAATGACTCCCATGCCCTGGTGTACGCTTTTAGTGTGGCTGGCGCGATTGAGTTGAGGGCTCCCTGGATTACATCACGTTCCCAAGGTTCCACAGCTCTTCGGGGAATGGGTCCGGCTCGGGGTTCGCCTGTGGTGCCAACTGCCGGAACCTGTCGAACTGGAAGCGAGATAATGCATCTGCAATCCCGTTATCCAGCCCCGGCACAAACTTGGCTGTGAAGTATACGTTGAACCTTAAACATAGCAGCACTATTCTGCACACCAGTTGCATGACCTGCTCAGATCTGGCAGACTGGTGATTAATGATGGCGACCACCGCCTGGTTGTCGCACCAAAACCTGACCTTTTTGTTCTGTAGTTGGCTATGCCAGATGGTGATTGCTACCACTATAGGGAATAGTTCTAGAAACATTATGTCCCTGAGGATGTCCTGCTCTTGCCAGGCCTCGGGCCATCTGCTGGCACACCAGCGGCCCTTGAAGTGCACCCCGAACCCAATTGCGCCCGCTGCGTCGGAGTGTACTTGTTCCCCCAGGTGGCAGGGCTGCCGCCATATCACAGTGCCATTGAAGCTTTCTAGGAAGGTCAGCCAGACCTTAAGGTCCTGCTTTATTCCTTTTTTGAGCCTCAAGTGGTGATGGGGGGTAGTGATCCTGGCCGTGGCCCTGGCCAGTCTGGCACAGAATGCCCTTCCCGGAGCTACCACCCGGCATGTGAAGTTCAGGTAACCTAGTAGTGACTGAACCTCCCTTAGTGTAGCCTTGGTTTTCTGCAGGGTAGTGCTGATGTGCTCTTTTAGTGCTCTCAGCTTATCTTGTGAGAGGCGGGACACTCCCTCCACCGTGTCAATCTCGATGCCCAGGTATGTCATTACCGTTGACGGGCCTTCCGTTTTCTCATTGGCTAGAGGGACCCCTAGCTCCGCTGTCAAGCTTTGGAATGTCTGAAGGAGAGCCCAGCACTCCTGTGTGCCCCTTCTGCCAATCAGGAGGTAGTCATCTAAATAGTGAGTAATGGCTCCACCCTGCATCCTTTGTTGAGCAGCCCATTCAATGAAGGAGCTGAATGTTTCAAATGCTGCACAGGCAATAGAGCAGCCAAATGGCATGGCTTTGTCCACATACCATTTCCCTTCAAACTTACTACCTAGCAGGGCAAAGTCCTCTGGGTGGACTGGCAGTAAACGGAAAGCGGATTGAATGTCGCATTTGGCGAGCCAAGCTCCTTTGCCGTGTGCCCTGACCAAGTCAAGGGCTTGGTCAAAGGTGGCGTACTTCACGGATGATAACTCCGAGGGAATGGCGTCGTTTACCGATGCCCCTTTGGGATATGACAAGTGATGAATTAAGCGGTATTCCCCGGGTGCCTTTTTAGGGACTACTCCTAAGGGGGATACCCTGAAGTTTGGAAGGGGGTGTGTGTCAACAGGTCCAGCCATCCTACCCGCTGCTATTTCTTTATTGATTTTCTGTTTGAAAATTAATGGGTGATCTTTTGCAGATTTCAAATTGGGGGCATCAAAGGGTGTGCGCTGACCTACACATGGGATCTTAAACCCCCTGGTAAAGCCTTCCCATAAGTAAAGGGCCTCTTTTCTCCTGGGGTAAGCCAAGAGGAGTGGCGCAAGGGCTGCTGTTTTAACTGGGGTGTTGGCTAGATCCCGTAGGCTGGCCGGCAGCGCTCCCTTATTTTCGGCCTGCTGCAGAGGCCTGGGCTTGGGCTAAGCTTGAAGTTGCAGTGTCTCCAGTGATATTTGGCTTAGATGGGGGCCTGGTACCCTGAAAGGGCTGTTGGGTAGTTTTTTGTCTGTGACAAGACACCCTGAGATGCAGGCCGTAACATGTGTCACGCTCGTGGTCGAATTTGCATTTGGCCCTGTTGCACTTGCCGACCTGAAATTCCCAACAGGTCCTTTTGGAGGGTTCTCTCCTGTACCCACGAGTTGTCCTACCCCCATCTTGCCTGCCTTTCAGGTGGGGCCCTACTTCCCATAGCCAAATTTTGCTATTCAACAGGTCCCATCTGGTTGACACGCTTTTGGACACTCTCTGTCTAAAGACCTCATCGTACGCTATGGCCGCCGCCTCTCCGGCCTTCCTTCGTGCGCATAAAACATTCTTAAGGTGGTTATTTAAATGCCATGCCCTCTCCGGGTAAGCCGCTTGGACAATGCTTGCGAACTCTGAAAAACCCTCCAGCCAATTCTCAAATGTCCTCTCCGCACTGTGGGGTCTGGGTTTCTTTCGTCTGCTGCCCCTAGGCTTGACTTTACCCTCTTCCTCCTCTGGCTTTAACAGTGTAAAAACATCGACATAATAACCCTGAAGTATGGCTTTCCTCACCCTTCTGCTTATGTGCAGCCCGGGTGGGTCCTCGTCATCCGTGAAGGATGCTCGCTGGCGGCCCCCTTGGTCCCGGGATGATGTCTCCTCCCCCCTTTTGACTTAAGGAACCTCGCCCTGGTGCGAGTGGCCCACCGTGGCAAGCCCGGTGTGTCTGCTGCTACCCCCCAATAGCCCCTAACCCTTTCCTCCTCATCGGAGGAAGACTCACTGGTGGACGAATCGGAAGGTGAATCCCCTCTGTGGCTCCTGCTGCTCCTGGAACGGCTGGACGCCCACCTTCTCCTCTTGCGGCGTGCTCTCAATCCCCTCTCGGAGGAGGACAGGTTGGTATCACTTGCATCTTCATACGCTGAGGATGCTGCGATAGCCTGTGATGTAGGTGCCAAGGAGGTTACAGCTGCCTCGGGAGTCGCCTCATCTTGGGGTGCAGGAGCCAGGGTGGGTGCAGCCACTGAGGGTACCATGCTGACCTGTGGTGTAGGCGCCGGAGTAGTTACTGCCGCCGGAGGCACTGGGTTAGCCCGTGGTGCAGGGGCCAAATTATTTCCTAACACAGGGGGAACCGCAGTGACTTGAGGTGTGAGGAGTGGGATGGGTAGGCAGTTGCCGGGCCCGGGAGTCTGTGCCATATTTGCCAGTTGATTGTAAATTACGGTCAGCATCTGGCCAATATTCTGTAAGCTGTCCTGTTGCAGCGGTGGTGGGGGTGCAGATGAATTGCCCTGTGCTGGCGGGAGGGGGGCCGGGTGGACATGTGCCGGTGGCTGGTAGATTGGTATGCCAGGCGGGGGGTCCCCACTTCTGTTGGTGTTAGCGTTACAGGGCTGGGCCTCCTGTTCCGTGTGGTGGTCAGCGCCCCCCCCCCCGTGCCAGCCCTATTCGGACGTGCTCGGCCGCTACTTGTGGTGGGGTTTGCCTTGGCCGGTGACCTGGCAGGCTGAACTGTAGCCTTGTGCCACCGTGGTGCCATGTTTATTTATTTATTGTTTATTTATTTATATTTACTAGGGTTACCTGGTCTATCGTGCCAAAGGCCTGAGGGTGTGCGCCTCTTTGTTTATTTGGGAGGGGGAATCCGTTGAATGGGGATGCCCTGGCCCTACCCCTCCTGGACCACCACCCCTTGAGAGAAATCGGGTGTGAGTGCTGGTTGCAGGACGCCCCTGGTGCCCACCTCCGCTGTGTGCCCCCGTGCCCCGGTACCGGCCCCCTGACCTGGTGGAGCGCCGCTGCGCTCCGCAATCCCCAGCCGGTGCTCCTTTAGAGGCCACTCGTACGCCGGCTCCGCCTCCTCGCCAATGTCTGAGTCACTCTGGCTCTGCTTGCTGGCTGGCCCGCGCGCCCACGTGGCTGGTTCCCAAGCCTTGCTGCTGCCCTCGTCTGCGTGGCCGGCTGCCAATCCTCCTGCTGCTGCTGCGCTACCGTGGCTCGTCAGCTGCTCGTTGGCTGCCTCATGCTGCTGTGCTACCCCGCTCCTGAGCTGCTCATCCGCCGCTTCCTGCTGCTGCGCTACCGCACTCGTCAGCTGCTCATCGGCTGCCTCTTGCTGCTGCGCTACCAGCTGCCGAGCCTCCTGCTGCTGTGCTACCACGCTCGTCAGCTGCTCGTCAGCTGTCTCCTGCATCTTGGAAGCCGGCACCAAAAAGGTAGGCTTCCGGGGAGGGAGGCCCCTTTTAAAGGGGCTGGCGGCGGCGGCGGCTTTGCGCCCGCGCGGGCCGGCCAGTACCTAGATGCCTGCGACCACAAAGCATGCCGGGCACCCGGGATTGGCCCCGACGCCCAGCGCAGCGTTTGGGCGCGCTGGGCCGGCACCATCTTTGAGGCTCCCTGCCGACCGGCCGGACCGCGGCCCACAACACCGGACCCGGTAAGTCGGGTCCGTGTTTTTCAGTGGCTATTTTCAAAGAAAATTTTTGGTCAGTTTTACTATCTTCTATCAAATTTTGTCTCGATGATTTTCTATTAAGGTTATTAAAAAGTACCACATTGCGTGTGAAGTAAAGAGCGATGTGTAATAGCCAGCACATCGCTTCAGATCTAAAGACAAGATGCATGATTTTGAAAACAATTTTCCAAATTTTGTGACTTAACAGTCATTAACCCTTTTTGCCCCTCAGAAACTGATATCCAGAATCATATCTGACATGTCAACTGTAGCGACGTAATGACACGTCTTTGGAGCTCCTCAAGGTGCTGACACCTTTTCCCCCAACTAGATCCAGCATCTTGGATGACTCCTGTAAACTGAAGGCTAAAACCCAAAGTGGATTTATACATATGCCCTGAATTAAAATCATGAGATGCCATTGCATGACAGATAATCAATGGTGCATTTGCAGCAGATTAAGTAATAATAATAATAATAATAATAATAATAATAATAATAATAATAATAATAATAATAATAATAATAATAATAATAATAATTTATTGCCATTGTGTGTATATACACAGTATACACATACAACGAAATTCAGACACCCAGAGACCAGATTCAACACACACACACACTCACACACACACACACACACACACACACACACACACACAAATCTCCAAACACTCTCACACACACTAAAAAAAACCCCTTCAACACACACACACACACAAAATACACAAATAAAACATTAATTAAAAGATAACAATCTCTGGAGTGCCAAGCCGCTGCAAGTGCTTGCGCCGCCATCTTGGGAAGGGAAGTAGGAGATGCCACACTGTGTCTGCAAGAGGACCTGAGGACTGAGGGGTAAATGTATAAACCTCCTGCATCTTGAACAGATTACTTCTGTGTCCCATTACTGATAAACAGTTTAGGCCCTAGAAACCTGAAGGACCACCTTCTTCCATATGAACCTACCTGGCAATTAAGATCTAGCCAGGTGGCCCTTCTGAAAGAGCCATCCCTGAAGGAGGTGAGAGGGATGGCTTGTAGATATAGGGACTTTTCAGCAGCTGCCCCCAGACTATGGAATGCCCTCCTGAGTGATAACCGCCTTGCCCCAGTTTTTTACCTGGCGCCGATGATGTTTCAGTACCAGGTAAAAAACTTCCTATTCCAGAAGTTTTTTAGCTTACATAGTATAGGTTGTGGGTCTTTGTGACAATTTTAGTGTACTGTATTTTAATGTTTTTAATTGTTTTAATTGTTCATTTTAATTGTTCCATTGTAAGCTGCCCAAAAACCATTGGGTAGTGGGCAGCATGTAAGTTGTATTAAATAAATAAATAAATAAATAAATAAATAAATAAGTTGAGAACCACTCAATTACACATATGCCATTTGATGTCAATGTCAAGTTTTATTAATTTATTGCATGCTGTGTGATAAGAACGCGTGTTTGCTATAGACCTATTACGGCTCAGGTGTTCTTATGAGCAAGTCTGCATGTGTCAGCCGATAGAAGTACATTCAGGGCAAAAATATTTGCTGTTCAGTGTAGGCCACCCTCATAGCAATCACCAATACCTTCCTGTGTGGACCAAGGAGCAGGGTTTTTGAAACGGAGATTTACTGAGAGATATTAATATGCTTCAATATAGATTTGAATTGTTTAACTCTATTATTTATTTATTTATTTATTTATTTATTTATTTATTTATTTATTTATTTATTTTTACCTGACACGGGAATTTTATCAATGTTAGCACCAGGCGGGTCTCACTTGGGAGGGCATTCCATAATCTGGGGGCAGCTGCTAAAAAGGCCCTGTTCCTACAAGCCATCCTTTTCACCTCCTTGAGGGATGGCTCTTTCAGGAGGGCCCCCTGGCTAGATCTTAATTGCTGGGTAGGTTCATATGGAAGGAGGTGGTCCTTCAGGTATTTAGGTCCTAAGCCATTTAGGGATTTATATGTCAAAAGAAGCACTTTGAATTGGGCTTGGGCAGCAATTGGTAACCAATGAAGGTTATACAGAATCGGCGTGATATGTTCCTTTGCAGCCCTGCCACGCACCAGCTGCGCAGCACAATTCTGAACCAGCTGTAATCGCCAGACGTCTTCAAAGGCAGCCCCACGTAAAGCGCATTGCAGTAATCAATACAGCACTTGGCACTTGGCGTTTAAAAAATAATAATAGCACCATACTGAGCATCATGTGATTTTGTTTTGGGAGACAATGCTGAACTCCAAGAAAATATAGCATGTGTGCAAGACATAATGTATTGAAAATGCAGGAAGATGTTTGTAGTTGACATCGTGCCTAGAAATGGGAGGCAGCACGTATATATTGTAGCAAATCCAGTGAAACCACACCCTTGCATGGGGTCTCCGGAAGGAGTCACCTTAAATTCCAGAAACAGGGTTTGCAACCGGCTTAACGGTGCTTTGTGCAAGGTGACCCTCCACTGGGCCCCCAGTGGCTTGCTAAAATAAAACAGGGATGGGGTCTCAAATCCCACAACTCACTGTCGAGATGGAGAATGCAAACATAAGGAAGCCCTGGTCAGTGTGCTGTTCTTGCATTACGTCTAGTGATGCCAGCTGAGTTGGAGAAAGAAAGTGATGGATCTCTGTATTCGAAAACAGCTGGTTGCTTGTGCTGAGGAATCTGCCTATTGCTTTAGAACATTGTTTACTAAGGTGTCAGAGAGCAGAAAGGTGGAGCATGTTGTCTCAAACATGTTCTGCTTATGTGTGTGTGTGTGTTATGTTGTTACAGTCGTGACCGACTCTTTGTGACCCCCATGTCCCCCATACCACTTCAAGTAGTCTCTGGGCGGTTTACAGTTTTTAATTACAGTAATGCAGGCTACTCTTTGCCCCCCCCCCCCAGCAAGCTGGGTACTCATTTTACCGACCTCAGAAGGATGGAAGGCTGAGTCAATCATGAGCTTGCTACCTGAGACTGAACTGCAGGTCGTGAGCACAGTTTTACCTGTAGTACAGGCATTTAACCACTGTGCCATGGGGCTCTTCCAAGTTCTCACTGAACGGAATAAAGGGCATGAAAACGAGCAATTAAAAACAAACAAACAAGCCTCTGGACACTTTTCTCAGTCTCTCCACCATCCCCAAAAACTTTTCTCAGTCTCTCCACCATCCCAAAAAACTGAGGAAGAAAAAAATACTTTTGAATTTTGGAACATGATTTGTGTGTGGTGGTGGTCCTTAGTCTAGCCTGTCTATGGCCAATCGTTCCTTCTAAGACAGTTAAAAAGCCAAGGCACTACATTTATTCCTTCTTGACAAGTGTTCACCATGGTCTAAATATTTGTGATCATGCTGTACCAGACAAAGTTCATAATTATTTATAAACATAATGCTTGTAATGGAATGTCTGCCCTTTGATGTCTTAGTGGGTTTTTTAAAAAGCCTGGCTGACCTATATTGCAGAGGTATTAGGTATACTAGGTGATGCATGTATAGGCTAGGGAATTACCCATCTTTAATGAACACTAAAATTAGGATTTGACTGAAATCCACATAAATGGCTCGACAGCAAGTTTCAGCTGCCCCTGGGGAGCTGTGGGCAGCTCAAATTTACCCACAGGCATTTTAAATTAGCCTAGCTTATTTTTCCTTTTTCCAAGGAACCCTTCTATTTTTGGGAGAAAGTGCCTTATAAGAGAGACTTTGGATACATTTGGAGATGAGAAAAGGCCATCCCATGATCTAGAGGGGTTAATCCTCTTCGGTGGTATGTCTTTAGTAAAGATATAAGATGCAATGTGGTGTAATAGATGGCTCTAGGGTTCAGTTGGGCAAGGTTTTGGGGATTTCCTGAGCCCAAACTTAAAGGGTGTGTGCCCAGCAGGCATTTCACAATATCTGCCTCCTAACTCAATATCTTTCAAGGGTTATGTATGTGAAGGAAGCTCCTCTCCCACCTCAGTTGCCATCAATCTTCCTTTCGGAAAATGTGCCAGGCCTGCATGCTGCAGTTGGTGGGTGGGATCAGAACTAGCGGTAGGTTGGGCCAAGCCCAAGATGAGGTATTATAGAATCATAGAATCATGGACTTCCAGTTCCGGCTACACCACGGCGACACAACTTGATAAGTGCTCGAGCTTATCAAGTTGAATTCCTCCAGATAAATAGGTCCCTAAGGGGGTAAGTTTCCCTGGAGGGGAATGAGGAAAAGGCAGTGCCTGCAGAAATGAAGGGATCAGTGGTGAACTTCAGTAGATGCAGGAAAATGCCTTACCACCCACGGGGGAAGACCAACACCATTCTGGCGAAGGCACAACTGTTGGTGCTGGACAATGTAAATACGTTGTATATATTTGGCATGTTGTGACTAGATCTTCCCACCCTCTACTTATCTATGTGAAGCCCCTCCTTGGATTTTGATAGCTTTCTTCAAATAAGTATCAACCCTCCTCCTCTTATGGAAGCAGCTCTTAGTGAAGTGGTGAATATTTTGAAAAGACAAGTACAGAAGAAGGTTTTTTTTTCACACTACATTATATCCTCTCTGCTTTATTACTTTTTTGTTTTTTTGGAGGAAATTAGTTTTTGTTTTTCTGCTCTTTGGTAAGTGGTGCTTCTAAGATGCAACCCCAAAGGAAATGACTTTATGCTTTTTTGTACTTTCGGTATATGCTGGACTTAATGACATAGTTTTAAGAGCAGCGAAGGAAAAGCTGTTTGCCTCCTGGAGTTTAATTCAGTCATCTCCTTCTATACCCCTCCCTTTTGGAAATTAAATGGCAGAAACTATAATTACAACCAATTATAACTTTTTGTTGTGAGCCAAAACACACACACACACACACACACACACACACACACATACACACACACACACTGGAAAGCATAATGAATTGGGAAAATGTCTCAGAAGAAGAATTTGCAAATATATTATTATCCAGATTACAAAGAATAATGGATATCTTGGACCCAACCTCTAAAGATACAAATATTTCCAATCCTGATAAAGTAACAGAAATAGAACAGACACCAGACTCCAAGCTACAGATGACAACAGCAGGAACTATGCAAGCTAGACTTCAATACGAACTCTTGGATATCATGAAATCCCTGGGAAAACTGAAATTAGCTCGAATCAAGAGATTATACCAGAACAGAGGGCAGATCTCAACATAAACACAAATATGACAAGAATGGTGAGAAACAGTACCCCACACTCTGTTGCTTTTGTATATATGTTACTGCTTTGTGTTATGCTGTTGTTATGCTTATTTGCTGTATATTTGCTGTATATATTCAATATAAGAGTTTTATTCTAAGTCATGTTTCTTTGTCTCTCCATTTCTAAGTTCTGATAATACTCATAGCAATTATCTACACTTTATCTACATGCTACTGCTGCTAAGCTCATTAATTCTCTGCTATACACATGTGTGGATTTTATTTCCATAATTTGTTATTTATTGCTTGATAGGCTTAGCCCTTAGATGTGCCAAGTCCACAGAATAAGATAGGCACATTTGTTTTACTTAATATGGGTGCTAAAAAGAGGAACATTTGGGACTTTTTCAGTAGCAGAGCAGCCATCAAGATTACTATCAAGATAATACAACAACCGATGAAGAAAATGGATTTGACAAGAGAAAAAAAGTTCTGAAGATAAGGGGTTTGGCAGGAAAAGGGAAAATTATTAAAAAAGAATTTTTGCCTTAGAGAACTTATTACATAAATTTTTTTCTGTATTTTGACTATCTAAGGCTACTAGATAATTGGTGTGGTATGGGAAACAGAAAATGGAAATGTGACAAATCTGATATATAATAAATGTTAATCTGTTAGATTTTTAAAAGAATAGTGGCAGTTAGGCATAGAGAAGAACTTCTATGCGTAAAGTGAAACATATAGACCAGGAGGTAGCTCTTTTATAATAGCTTATAAAGTATTACCGGTAACTTGAATTAGAGTGACTAGAGATGATTGCTGAAATTAGGTACTCATTTGAGGAATAGGTAATTATACTGTGGATGATATATAGAGGAGATGTAGTTAGCCCAAATATATCCTAAAATGCTTAGTACTGTAGAAATAAACATCAAGATTGAGTAGATTACTGAGATTAGGCTATATTCTTTTTATTAAAATAGATGTAAGTAAAATAGATAGAATATCGATGGGATAGTAAGGAAACTAAGTATGAAAGTATGCTTATTCAGGCTGAGAAAGGAGATATGAATTATACATTATAATGTTGGGAAAACAGTGATTGAATTGGTAACACAACAGGAGACAAGCAATATATTTGTTTTATGTAATTTAATGTATAAAATACATAAAATGCATCATAAAAATTAAAAAAAAAATCATAGAATCATAGACTTGGAAGAGACCTCAAGGGCCATCTAGTCCAACCGCCTGCCATGCAGGAACCCTCATCGCAGTACTCCCAACAAATGGCCATCCAGCCTCTGCTTAAAAACCCCCAAAGAAGGGGACTCTTTTCTTTTTTGCTACCCCCTCTCATCTTTTACAGATCCTAGCACTTCCCCCTGACAAGGATGCCCCCCCATCTTAATGAAATGAAAATTATGTCCCAAAGGTACTTCCAGTGAATAGGCAGGGAATCTTTTGCCTTGAGGATGGAGAATAACAACGTGCCTCACACTTGCGAGAATGCATACGATGCCCTTCAACATGCATGGAGGAAGATCTTATGTTAGCAGTGTTGCGCATGTGGCCTGATATTGGGTGAATGTTGGTACTCACAGCTCTCTCTTCCATGAGAGGGAATCTGCTGATGATTTCCACCAGCCTCTGCTGCTTGAGGGCAGTTGCCCCAGCCTGCCCAATGGTAGGGGCAGCCCTCATTCCTGAACCCTAATACTTCCAGCAGGACCCTGCAGCCATTTCTTTTTAACTCTCTCTTTCTTTCCTTCTGCCTTTTATTTTGCCCTTTTTGTGTGTCTGAGAATTGTGGGATGTCAGTTCCTCCCATATAAACTGAGTCTCTTTATGCCTTTTGACTCTCGGGTGAACCTTGAAGTGGGATTTGCATAATCAATGAAGTAACCCTGTCACCCCAAACATGGAGTCTTAAAGAGAACAGGGTTATGCAAATGAGATATTGATGCTGTAATGATTAATTGGCCCCCGGCCCTTGTTAAAATGCAATCGTTGTTGCACAACTTGCATTTGTAATTATTTCACTGGTAGTGGTGGTGTGGGGAATTTGTTTAAACAACTAATAGGCACTTAATTGCTTACAGGGCTGAAGTGATATAATGTCAGAGATTAGGAAGGAGGAAGCAAACGACTCTTAACGAGTTTCATGTTTGCAAGGCCAAGGGTCAGCTGCTCATCTATTGGAGTAAGCTCTCCAATTTAAACTGTATTCAGGGGAGTGGAATGCAAAGGAAGGATGGTATCTGCAACATTAAATGGAAGGAATGGGGGAAATCTCTACTTTTGTTCACGAGTTGGAATTAGGGGTAGTAGCTTTGGATTTCTTAAATGAACAATCCCATAAGTCTCTATTCTGGGAGTTCTACTTTACAAACAACTAATGTGGTTCACTTTGGTGGACGGCCTCAACTTGAAGGCTTGGAGGCTTAGCTAGATTAGTGCTGTCCACGATACCTATTCTTGTCCCTGTGCTAGCTGGGAATTTTATTTCTGGACAGGAAACAATATGGAACTAAGCCTAGGTCAGCCTTAAAGACTTTGAGTTGAAGCCTTTACCCCAGGCAAGCCACATTTAGCTGTTTTGAAGACAACACCCAGAATAGAGAATTGTGGGATGTGTAGTCCAATAAATGCCAAAATTCCAGCAATATATGCAGTGGCCTCCTTCCGTGCCTAACATGGCTGAAATCGGGACCCTCTTCCCTTTCTGCTTCAGGCCCCCTGTCAAAAAACCCAGAGTCCAAAGATTGCCTAGTTCTTAGAAAGCTAGGATACTGCAGAGCTGTTCCCTCAGATCCCACCTCCTTTTCTACTGAGGTGCAAGGGTTTAGAGTAGGGATGGGCATTTCATTTCAGAACCAGTAGGTTACGAAACAATCCACATGAGCCCAGGTTGTCCTCAGAACCGGCTGATACATGCAGGTCCAATTGCTTTACCTTTCTCTGTCTCGCGCAGGTTAAAATCCAACGAGGAAGCATTCTGTGACATCATCTGTGCTAGATCTGTGATGCTGGCCAATCAGGAGCTGTGCAGGGACAGGCGTCATCCCTCCTCCCTCTCTGATTGGCCAGCAGCACGAAGCGGGAAAGATGACATCACAGTGTGCTTCCTTGTTGGATTTCAACCCTGCATGAGACAGAGAAAGGTAAAGCAATTGGATCTGCATGTATCAGCTGGTTCCGAGGACCACCTGGGCTTGCGTGGTTCGTTTTGTAACCTACTGGTTCTGAAATGAAATGCCCATCCCTAGTTTAGAGCTTCTGCTTCTCCTTCCACATAAACCTCTGAGTGTGCACTTTTAAAAGCCAACACTCCCAAATGGTCTCAAGGCACTGGTTTTCTTGCAAGTATGTGCTTATCAGTGCAGAGAAGCTCTGTGCTTCTCTGCACTGATAAGCACATACTTGCAAGAAAAGCTGCAAAATAACATGGTACAAATCCTTGAGCCAGATGCCACAGCTACAAATCTATGAGAAATCACTACATGGCCCATTCAATATTCCTAATTCCCTGACACCCCCATGGGGCAAACTGAAATCCATCTGAAGACTTCCCAGGCTTTGAAAAACAGTTTATCAGGATGTACATGGCACTGCAGGAGGTTGGTAGGGATGAGAACCAGCATTTCTGAAGGAAACTCAAGTGTTCTGCTGCTTATATACCACCCCATACTGCTTCAAGTAGTCTCTGGGTGGTTTACAGTTTAATTACAGTATGAAGGCTACACATCCCCTCCCCCACCCCCAGCAAGCTGGGTACTCAATTTACTGACCTCGGAAGGATGGAAGGCTGAGTAAACTTTGAGCCTGCTACCTGGGATTGAACCCCAGGTCGTGAGTAGAGATGGGCACGACTTGGCGAAATTTTCGTTTCCGTTTCCATTCCTCGTTTCCGTTACGCAACGGAAACGGTAACGACAATTACTCCGCGAGAACTTGAACTCGAACCGAAAAAAGAAAAATTGGGTCTGATTTGTCGTGTTGCCGTTCCTGGCATTGCGCGATCGCATGATGCCAAGCGGCACAGAAAAAAAGTTTTAAAAAGTAACCCCCCCCCCGATTCCTGGCAAAAAAGCAGGCGAAAATATGCCTGCCTGAGGGCACCTCAGCAAGCCTAGCAGTTCTCTTTATTTTCTCCTCTCCTTTTTGTGAGACAGAAGAGAGGATTTATTCCATTTAGTGCTTCAAGCTCCAAGGGGAGGTTTTTGGGAGGCTGTGGATTTATATATACTCTACCATTTATTTTCTATTCTATATTCAAAAGTTCATTTCATTTGCTTGCTGCTGGCAACAAGTTCCTTTACCCTGCCTCCATCACAGTGCTGTGGGTTCAGGCTGGGAATAGCAAGCAAGCAAGCCTAGCAGTTCTCTTTATTTTCTCCTCTCCTTTTTGTGAGACAGAAGAGAGGATTTATTTCATTTAGTGCTTCACGTGAGCACAGTTTTAGCTGCAGTACAGACATTTGACCACTGCGCCACGAGGCTCCTAAAACTACCAGCTGTAGTAGAAGTATCCCCTTGTGGCTTAGCTTCTTCCACAATATACTCACCTTGTGCTTTGAGCCTTGAAGGCCTGCACGTTCCACAGACGGATGACTTCGTCATTCATTCTTTGCTGAAGTTGAGCTGGCGTACAGCTGTCACTCATCCTCCATAGATCTTAGCAAGGAAAATCTTTACAAAATGTGAGGTGGCATATTTGAGATCTCCCAGAGATATTATTCTCAGGTTGTAACCTAGAGAACCATTTTTATCTATAGCAGCAGTAGAAAAGTAAAGATTAGAAAATATCTTTGGGTAAAAAAAATAGTTCCCATTATATTTGTAAAGAAGAAATGGCCCACCATTAGGCAGACTGGTGGAAGAAATGGAATGCAATGGTCTTAGGAATTAACCTATGGATTAAAAGCAAAGCAAAGCCTGTTGCTTACATATACTATCCCATAGCACTTAAGCACTCTCTGGGAGGTTTATAATTTAGCTATGCAAACTGCACATTGTCCCCTGCCTTCCGTGAGCTGGTTACTGAACCTCAGAAGGATGGAGGGTTGGGTGAACAGAAAGCCTGGAGTTGAAACCAGATCATGAGCAGAGTTTTCGCTGCAGCACTGCAGTTGAACCGATGCAACCCAATGATTTTTTTTTGGGGGGGGGAGGAGATAATTCCTGGCTGTCAGATGCTGGCAATCATTGTTGAGGAAGTAACTTTACCAAGTTCTAGGAAGAGATCCCATCCAGTTTGGGCCTTAGGCAGACTTTGGTATGCTTTCTGTTCCATTGCTCCAGAGTTTTGTTCATGAAAGGGGAGCTAAAGAGCAATGAAAGATTTGGTCTGTGACCTCACCTTTCCACATGGGTGATTCATCAAATAATTGTGTGTGTTATATGTAGCTTGCCTGCTGATTTTATTGCCAAGTACCGTATGGAGTGCGAAATGAAAACTTGGAATGATCTTGGGCTGTAAACACGGCAGGAATCTGCATTGTACCTTGCAAACCTGGCAAAAGAATCAACAGAAATGTGAACTTACCTCCAAATAGTTTCTCGACAATGAGAACTCCAAAGGCACTCAAATAACTGCACACAGAACAAAGGCCTACAGAGTCTTAACAAATGGACTGAATGAATGTGGGCTTACCAAACAATGGGAACACATGAGTGAATAGCGGGAGTGATAAAATCCTTGCTACAGGAAGACAAAATGTTGGGAACGTTCTTGTTCTGCAGTCTGGACAAAGCCTTTTTAAGGGGTGCAAATTCAATTTGGGTTTGTTGTCCCTTTATCTTTTTAGATAGGTAGCTGTGATCATCTACTGCTGCAGCAGCAATGGCAACAATAGAACAAAGCAGAACAATGGGAGTGCTTTATTTATTTATTTATTTATTTATTTATTTATTTATTTATTTATTT
>JAHTLZ010000065.1:6654214-6669744 GCA_023846285.1 Phrynocephalus versicolor
TTTATTTATTTATTTATTTATTTATTTATTTATTTATTTATTTATTTATTTTAGAATACTTTCAACAATTCTTTTGTGCTGTGAGGTGGGTTTCAACTAGAGATGGATACAAAACTTATATATATATATATATATTTGTTACGTAACAAAATGAAAAACGACTTTTGTCTTTAAAATGAAATGAAACGAAACAAAACACCAGAAATTTTGTCGTGCATTTCATTTTCGTTGAGGCAAATACATTGAACTGTAATGAATGCTAACGAAACAGCAATTTTTCGTTTTTGTTTTCATTTTTTCATTTCGTTACATAACGAAACGAAAATGATTTTTTTTTTGCAAAAATTCACGAAGAATGAAAACAAACCAAAACTGACCCCCTAAATGACAAATGACAAACGAAACACCATTTTTTTGAGTCGTGCCCATCTCTAGTAGGAGATGATGAAGTATCAGGGACTTTGAGGGAGCATTGGAGAGAGCTAGGCTCAGCTCTGTGGTGGCACCTCTTTATATGCACCTGAATGAAGCTCCCTTTCCACAATTCCACTTGTCTCTATGCATTCACAAAATTCACAAGGCACTCCCTAATCTACCACAAGGAATGGTTGTAAGAACCAAATTGAGGGGGTGGGGATTCATTGCTGCCACCTTCAATGTCTCGGGGTGGGTGGGTGAGTGGGGAAGATGGATTAGAAAGTTGCCATCCATTTGTTTCCAAGAGTTCTAGGATTCCTTTTAGGGAAAACCTTCTTAATCCAACACACGCACGCATGCACACACACATGCACGCGCGCACACACACACACACACACACAAGGTCAAAATATAAATTCGATAAAATGCAATCATCGTAAAACAGTAGTTAAAACATTTCAAAATCTGGCAGCACTGTGAGTAACTGTAGAGTTAAAGAAAGGAAAATTTGAAGTCCATAGCTGAAAGCAGCAAAATAATGTAAAACATTACAAAACATTTATGCAGCAGCTAACCCAAGGTGGGGGGTTGGGGGGTTAAATTATGCCCTGAGTGCAGTTCTTATTGGAGAATTTACACAAAGGTAGATCCATCGGGTCCCTTTGGGACATTGTCACCTGTAAGGTCATTTCCATTTTTCTCTATATATGACAAAATTTCCAGGATCAACTTGTCTCTAACACAACAAGGCCTGGAGATATAATATTTTTGTTCTAGGTAATATTGCTCCCAGAGAAGATGTGTGAATTTTCATGAGTATTTTTTGTGGTTTTGCACATTTCTATAAAATGGAATGCATCAGAAAATATGATAGCCATAGCCTTGTTCCATGAAGTAGTAAAAAATTCCATGTTGGATGGGTTACACTGTATGTGACCTCATTATTAATCAGCCTGTCCTATGATACTTGCTGTGTGCACTTAGTTAAGGACTTTGAACAGAAGAAGGAGGGTCAGGCAGTTATTTTACATGCAAATTGAAATAGTGAAAGCCACTGCAGTAACAAAACCTCTACATTTGGCACATTGACCTTCTTCTACCATAGCCAAGATCTTTTTTTTTTTTGCAATTTACTTATAGTTTTCAAACAAAAAAAGTTGTAAATCAAAAAAATTGGAATGATTCTAATCTTCTCAACAAAATTTGCATCTCATCATAACAATATATGATCCTTAACTATTTCAATTACTCATAAATTAAACAGGGAACTTAGTTTGACTTATAATATTGATGTAAATATATGTAGAAATCATGCCATCTTTCTTCGAAATCTTCATAATGTCCATCTGGTTTCAGTAATGTTGAGATCTTCTTACATAGCCAAGATCTTGATGAATGCAAAAGCAGCTGCCTTTCCATGGTGTGTAAGTTGGCAGGGAGGGTTTTTTCCCCCCAGATTTTTTGAACTGCAAATACCATAATTCTCCACTCTACTTTCAGAAACCTTTAGAAAACATACGTGTGGCTCATCTGAGAGAAAGACTTTACATTAGAAAGCAAAATGTTCTGCTAATACATCACCTCATACTGCTTCAAGTAGTCTCTGGGCAGTCTACACTTTAATTACAGTATGTAGGCTACACATTGCCCCCCCCCCCGGCAAGCTGGGTACTCATTTTACCAACCTCGGAAGGATGGAAGGCTGAGTGAACCTTGAGCCTGCTACCTGGAATTGAACCCCAGGTCGTGAGCACAGTTATACCTGCAGTACAGGGATTTAACCACGGCTCCACGAGGCTCCTAGAAGACTCTGAGGTAAGGCTGAGCTAGGAGTAAAGATCAGATACTGATAATGACAGAGTGTAAGACACACATCAATAGGCTGAAGTTACAGTAAGCTAGCTTTCACCTGAATATCAGAAAAAAACTTCCTAACTGTTAGAGCAGCATGGCATTGTAACTAATTAACTGGAGAAGCGGTGACTAGAGATGGGAACGACTCAAAAAATTGTTTTTCGTTTTTCGTTTGGTCGTTTAGGGGTCCGTTTCGGTTCATTTTCATTGGGTTTTTCCGCAAATTTTTCATTTTTGTTTTGTTACCTAACGAAAAAGAAAAAATGAAAACGGAAACGAAAATTTCGCTGAGTCGTGCCCATCTCTAGTGGTGACTGCTCCATCACTGGTGGCATTCAAGAGAAATTTGGTCAATTACCTGGCAGATATCCTTTGATTTATTGCTGCCTTGAGCAGGGTGGTGGTAGACTTTTTTTTTTTAATTTATTTATTTTTATATTTATACCCCACTTATCTTCTGTGGCGAACTCTAAGCGGCTTACAAACGGCGAACGAGCGCCAACAATCAAATTACAATGAACAATAAAAACAAGACATAATCAAGCATAAAACATATAAAATCCTATTGCACCTCAAAGCAGCAAGACTTAATAGCTAACCCTGACTATCAAAAGCTCTGGTCGACACATATGATGGTGGATTAGAGAAGGGGGAGGGGAAAAAAATCATTAAGTTGGCCTCCCAACTTAATGATTTTAAGATTCTATAATTTGAACTTGGATAAAGAGCAGACGTGAGGACTCATGTTGCGGAATATATTGTCAAGTTGGACTTAGGTTGCACCCGTGACTTGAGCCCAATGTCTTGGACATTGTCTCTTGTTTTGGGTTGTGGGGCAGAGGCTTGTTTTTAATAGGGACTCAGACCTGGGGCTTGAGATTTTGAACTTGGTGTCAAAGACAAAGCCTAGGGAATCAGATCCTTTGCAACATCACTGATAAATCGATTTACAAGTGCAGTAGTACCTTGCAAGATGAATACCCCTTAATATGAAAAACTCATAAGATGAATGAAATTTCAGGGAATAGGAAAATCTCATAAGACATTTTCCCCCTATGGAATGCCTATGGCACTCCTATGGGAACTGTGTTAAACCACATTTTGTCGGACGATTTTTCGTAAAAACAAACTGACCAGTAGAACGAATTAAGTTCGTCCTAAGAGGCACCACGGTACAGCTTCAGTTTAACTATCCAGGGTCCAGTCGCAAGAGAAAGATGGCTGGAATGCAAGATATGGCCCTGAGTGAATGAACATGCTAGGACAACAAGGTGCCTTCTGGAACTGGAGGATGCCCCCTCTTCCATCAATGTGCTGTGTCGTTGCCTTTTACCTCTGGCATGTGCTCAATCTGCTGCAAGTCTGGTTAAAAGGTTTATACAGCAGCAGGTGAGGTTAAAACCTTCTCTGCCTGAAAACCTGGAAGGATCCCTGCCACTCAGAAAACTCGGCTCGGTGAACAAATACCCTTGTTCTGATACTAGGCATCCTCCTATCAAACCAGTATTATGAATTTCTTTGTCTCAATATTAATTCCACAAGTTGAGGTACTCAGTTTCAGGGGGCTCACAAAACCTGTCGTAGATTGGCATATCTGGCTGCCCTGGTGTGGTTTCAATGCTGTTTCCCCCCTCTGGTGCAATTCTGGTGAAGAAAATTTCCTCTGTACCTGCTAGTCTCTCTCTCCCCCTTCTCTTATTCCTCCGATTCGAAGCACTTTGCTTGAGCTGTCAAGGCAGCCAAAGGGGAAAAAGTGCTGGGAGCCACAGACTGCAATTAGATTTTTTTTCCACTTGTCACTTCAGACTCTGAGCTTTTTCTTCTTCCTCCTCCTCTGGCTCTTTGTTTGAATGCTGCCATTTTTTAAAAAAATAGATATTCCCAGAGTCCCATTTTTCAAATTATGCATTCGCAAATCTCTCCGAAGCAGCTGGGGATTTAAACAAAAAGTATTTAAGAACACTGATTTCCCCTTTTCCTCAGCATTTTTCTTTTTGCTTTCTCTCTCTCAATGTGCCCTTTTCTTTTCTTTTTCTTTTTTTGCTGGGGGAGGGTGGGGGAAGATAGTTTAGTGACTGCATTGTTAGTGAGAAAACATAGTTCACAGAATCGCTCCACGTGACTGGGCTGCCATTGAGCTTAGACAGATCGCGGTTGAAGACAACCATGTACGGAAGCAGATGTTAGCTCTTGTGCCTCAGTTTTTGATGAGGTGGGCTTTTGCTGGCTTTTCTCATGGCCTTCACTCTGTGTTGACTTCACGGTAATATCAGGTAGCCAATGAAATCCTGAAAGCCACCTCAGAGTAAGAATGATGTGTTCATGTACTGTAACCATCTTAAAGGGGCAATGCAGGGAATCAACTTCACTTCACTTTCTATTCTATTGATGTTATTTGTCCCTGAGTTTGAAATTAGCAGTACTACACTTGCAAGAGCTGCCTAGATGCCCTAAGCACATCCGATCTCAACTGATTTTGGAAGCTAAGCAGGGTCAGCCCTGGCTAGTTCTTGGATGGGTACCCACCAGGGAATACCAGGAGCTGTAGGCGCCTGGAGTAGGAACTGGCAAACTACTCCAGTATTCCTGTCAAGAAAATTCCATGGACGTGGGGTCATGAAGGGTTGGTCACGACTGTAATGACACAACACACACTTGCAAGACTTTGAGGACTTAATTGAGCAAATAACATTGCAGCAAGAAAGGCATGGAAGGTCCAGTTCTAAAGGCAGGGGAAACATACTCTCCTTTATCTTTCTGAGTTTTTCTTTCTTTTTCTTGATTGCTAACCACAAAGCATAAATCTCAGTTTAACACATGGGATCCATGGTGTGCTGCTGTGTCCTCTTGGTTGCACCCTATATTTGCCATGGATTTGCCTGGATATATATCCCTTACTCGGTTTTTAGACATTTGCTTGAAGATATGACCCAAACCTTATTTTATGTAAACATGTATGTTTCAGGACATTTCTGTATAAAAACTTTAGAAAAGGAGGCATTGAAAACAAATACAGTGGTACCACTACTTATGAGTGGCTCGACTTAAGAGCCATTCGACTTAAGAGCAAAAAAAGTTGGCGTTTTAACTGCTGCCTTATAAATTTTAGATGTGCAGTGCTCTACTTACAAGTTTGTTAAATGTTTTCGATTTTTAATTTTTAATTTTTTTTTTAGATAGGGCTGCTCTACTTAAGTGTTGTTCGACTTAAGAACGGATTAAACTTGTAAGTAGAGGTGCCACTGTACGATCAAACCTGCAGTAAAAAAGAATAAAGGAAGAAACCAGTAAAACCAGTTTTAAACAATTCATTAAAAACCATGGAGAGGGCCTTTCATGTTGATGCTTTCAGGCTTTAGAACTCCCTCCTACAGGAGGCCAGACTGGCCGCATCATTGCTGTCTTTCTAAAAGCAGGCAAATAACTTTATATTCAGGCAGATTGTCTGGGAGCCAATAAATGGGGTAGTTTGTATTTTGTTGCTTCTAAATCGATGTGTATAACGCTTTTACCTAACATTTAATATAATGTGATTGACCTCTTCCTTAATATTTGAATAATGTACTGTTTTTGGCTTTTAATATTGTATTTGATTATGCATGCCGCCTTGGCTCCTTTTGCAGGAGAAATGTTGTGTAGATAGATAGATAGATAGATAGATAGTATAGCAAAATGGAAAATAGTGAGAAAGGGTATATGGAAAAAGTACAAAAAACAGATGGGTACTTACTCTTTAGACTGGCAGAAATTATTTGGTTTCATCACAGAAAAGACAAAAGGAAAGAAGAAAAAAGAAAGAATCAGAACATGTACAAACTTCTTAGCCTTTTGGCTAAGACTGAGTGTACAGCCACTCCTCACTTAACAGCTTGCCTGTTTGATGCCCACTCAGATGTACAATCAGCAGCAAAGTCACTTAATTAGAGATGGGCACGAAATGCGAAAACCCTTACGAGAACAAGATAAATGAGGATTTATATTTCGAGTGCCTTCCTGTGCATTCTTCAGGAAGTGAGCTTGACTTGGCATCCTAAACCAGAGTGCACACAAGTAACATGACACACAGTTGGCTGAACCACAGTTAAGTATTGCCTATGCCTGCCCATTATCATATCAGATTAAAACCTCATATTTTCTGAACCCAGACTGGTTTTCTGCATGTCCTGTATCTTCCCCAAAATAAACAGAATCTGGCCACACTGGTTTCATGCTATTCCATACCAGACTCTCAAACTTAGTTGTACAATGTACTTCTCCTTCCCCTTCTCTGATAAACGGTATTACATTTCACCCTGGATCTGAGGAGGGGGGTGAGCATGAGAAACATTTGCATGATAAAGTGGAATGGAAAAGCAGAGAGATTTTGGTCTCTTTGGTAAATAGGAATTTAAGTAGGTATTGTTATGCATCTTATGCCAATATACATTCAAAAGCCATGCATTATTTACCCATGGACGACTGAAAAATTTAAGCTTCATAAAACTGCTTTTCTTGATACTCTTGTTGTTTAAATGAGCAGGAAAAAAGCTTATTGTTGTTTGTTTGGAAACAAGAGTCCTGTTCCACATCATTAGTGACTTGGAGAAAATATTGCACAGAGAGCTTGTAGAACAAAATTTCCAAGGCTTCTCCTTTGAATGTGGAAAGCAGCAAAGCTAAGCTGAAGCAACCCTGGGTACTTTTAAAGAGAAATTTGTGACCCATGTAGACAATGGCTGCTTTTAAATGACCCCTAAGGTCTGCTGCAAAATGCTCGCAGATGCGGAGCATAAAATTGTTTCCCCACCAGCAGCGGACTTTAAAAAAATAAAGTATGACCACGCCCACTTAAGCACACCCCAGTGCATTTTACAAGTACCTGGTCAGAAGGCGGTAAAATCCTTGTTGCTGTTTTAAAGCATTGCATGCCTGGCCCTCCTCCGCTTTTTGTTTGTTTTTGTTGTGTTCCCCCTCTTTTATCAGAGAGGAATCCTAATGGGCTGGAACAATTAGCTGCTGCTGATGGCAGGCGGAGGTGAGCCTGCATTTTTTCTCTCTCTCCCCTCACCGCAGACAGAAGCAATAGAATCAAGAGTGCAGGAGGTGGGAACTGGATTGCAACTTTTGGTTTGGAGGATATGTTGACTATGATCCCCATGCAGAAGCTGTTTGAGAAAAAAAACCAAACTGGTTCATGGAGGAGGGAGAGCAAAAAAGTAGCATGTTAACACCATGGGTAGCAAAATTCTTTATTGCATTGACGAGGATATAAGGAATTTTCTGGCATTCATCACAGAGCTCTCATGTAGTGAGAAAACAGCTTCAAACAACAAGGTTCCAGTTTTGCATAGTGTTCCCCTGAGACTTTTGTGCAAAATTTTGCAATTTGTGCAATTGCGCGGACTGCCCAAATTACCCAAATCTAGGATGAATACTGCTTTATCTAAGAATGTAAAGCATGAAATGAAGCATTGGCATCATTTTGAACAATCAGTTTGTCCTTCACTGTTTAAGTCAAGTTAAGTGTCAGGAAACAGCAGTGGGTCCAAAGTGCAGAAGACAGATGGAGCTGGTCACAGGGACCACATGACTCCTCTTTTGTGGCATCTCCACTCTCTACCAATCTGTTTCCAGGAACCAACGGTCTACCAATCCATTTCCAGGTGCTGGTTTAAAAACATAAATCTCTAAATGACTTGGGCCCTAGCTATGTCATGGAATGCATCTCCTTTTGTGGCCTGCATGAGTTTTAAGATCATCAAGAGAGGCCTTCTCTCAGTCTCACCTCCTTCACAGGTGTGCTTGGTGGGAACATTGCAGATGGCCTTCTCTGTTGCTGCTCCCAGACTCTGGAACTTCTTCTTCATCTTTTTTTATAGATTGTTGTACTTTGCTGCTTTGAATGCATTTTGGTCTTGCTTTTCTTTGCCTTTTGTGTTTTGTTGTGGCAGGTATTTTTGATCCTTTCAGTATTTTATATTCATTGTTCTTAACTTCACATACTTTTCGTATTTATTTATTTATTTATTTATTTATTTATTTATTTATTTATTTAACTTTTATACTGCCCATCTGGCAGCAAGGCCACTCTGGCCAGTTTACAACATGTATTACTTATCTACCAGTTATTAATACGGCCGATGATCAGCACCACTCACATTACAGAATTTGCAAATATGAAATATATGTTAGTAGGAGTCCAAGTCATAGGTAAATAAAGAACTTTCACAATGGTTCAAAATGAAGTACCCTGGTTTCTTCTCTCTGTTTCTGTTCACATGTGGTTTGCTGAAGGCCATTACAGATGTTTTCCTCAGATTATAAAGGTACTGATGGAAAAAAGTGAAAATACCTGATTTTCTCATCTGCCCACCCTTGAACTGACACACTTCCCAAGTGGAGAAGAAACATGTGAAATGGTGGTGCCCCATTTGCATGACAGATATGATCTGCTTTGTGCCTCTGTTGCCATTACCGCCTTGAGTTGTTTTATACAAGCAGGTGGTATATGAATTCTAAATAAAGTAAAGTACCATGAGGACAATAGGAAAAGTGCCATAGTGCTAGAGTGGTTCACACACTCTCACAAAGGTGGCAGGATGAGGATCTGCACCCCTCACACAAGAGACGCCAGATAGGCTGTACCTATGCTGGCAAGTTGCAACCTGAGTGTGTGAGCCAAGTGACAGCCAGTTGGATGCCTTGTAAAATTCCACTCAGCTTAAAGGAAACCCGAGAGAAGCTATATGGCTATAAAGTAAAACATAACTGCCTGTCAGAGGAGAGTAAAGTCATGACAACATTGACACTGGCAATTTTGTCAGGTAAAATTCAAGACATGAAACTGGTGCATCTGAAATCGGGTCCTGACAGTTGCAGAGAGATGGAGTTTTTTTTCCCCTAAGGAAATGGGGTTAAAAAGAGGGTGGGGTAAATGGTAGAGGAGAGGACAAATGGCTCCCTCCATCTCTTGTTTGCTGCACCATGGGGGTTGTTGTCTTTGAGAGGGGGGGAAAGGGTGAGGATGGTGGGGGAAGACAGTGCCAGTTATCAACGTGGCTGTCATTAGGCAGTCAGAAAGTTTTCCAGCAGATAAACTCTCCTTTGGGATGGGAAGCTGCCTTGGGCCGTTAAAAAATGAGGCCTCATTTTCGATTGATAAACCCTGCGTGACAAGGGGAGATAAAAAAGTCGCCCCTTGTTTGGTTCATATAAATAGGAAATTAGCTGGCAAAGTTGGCAAAGATAATTAACTCTTGGATTCATGGTGTCTATTCAGGTTGACACCCCCAAATTATGTAGAAACGCACACGTGTCAAGGCTCTGACAGGATCCAGCACTGATCAGATCATCGGGTTTTTGAGAGGCCGGATTGTTTTGTTTTTCTTTTGTTATTTTTAAAAAGAGGAAAATGAAGGTGGAAAAGATATAAGAGCTAGGCTTGGATATATTTTTTAAAATCATTATGCATTCCCTTTAGCCACTGCAGCGAGAATCAAACAGTAAGACTGTGCTTTAATGTGAGAGATTCAGGAATCAAGAAATAAAGTCAAGGGCTGTGTTTCAGAACAACAGTTCCCCCCTTGTTGTTGTTGTTCCTACCCTTTAGGTTGTAAACTGAGGGAGGGGCGCATACCTAACAATCAACATGAAATAAATTCCTGGAAGCTGGTTTGATCATTATTTCCTAGGAACAATGAAAAGTGAGGGATAAGCATCTATGAAGTTTTTTTTTAATGAACTACTTTAGCATAGTTGATAGGTTTATGTACTACTTATTGTATGCTGAGATTAAAATAAAACTCAGGTAAGGGTCTTTATCACAGGCCTAAAATGATTTAAGGGGTGTGTGATTTCTGGTAGTGCCCTCAGTATCCAAAGCAGCAATACCCAGCCTTGCATCTCCAAACATTTTTAGACTTAAACCTCTAGAAGCCTTCATCTCTAGCTGTGTTGGATTTCTGGAAGTTTCAATCCAACAACAGAATCTGGCGAACCAAGGTTGGGAACCATGCATCTAAGGCAACATGCCTCTAGGTATCATTTTCTATTAAATGTGAGCTGGAGGGTGGGATTGCTCTGATGTTTTCCTGGTGGACAAGAAAAAGGATATAGGAAATAGGACAGGACATAGGTGGCTATGAGAATAAAATATTGAGAGAAATTGGCCTTTCATGAGAAGACAAATCTCACAGGAATAGAGCATAATACTGAGGTTTATCCCTGCTTAATTAGTATTCTCCTTGAAGGAAGTTGTTTTTGTCTTCCTTAATGTCCTCCTAATGTTGTTAAATTTTCAAACACATGAGAAACACTAGAAGCTGTTGACACTGATTTTGTGACAATCTTGAATCCATTCTGGGTTTTAGTCTGAATTTTCTAGGAGCTAACCATGGTGCTGAACCTCTTTGTATTCTCCGGATATGTCTCATGGTATTTTGCTTTGAGCAGCAAAGAACTAACAACTGAATAGCATTTTCATCCACATGTGACTTCTTCCAGAAATGTTGGTGAAAGGTTTACCTGGGAAAGAACAACCAAGTGCTGGCAATTCTCTTTCCCACACTTCCTTCCTGAGGCAGTTGTCTGGATCAATGTGATGGTAGGTCCATCAGAAAGAGACCATAATGAAAGAAAAGTTAACGGCAACCAGAAAAGAGGAAGACCAAATATGAGGTGAGTTGACTCCATATGGAAACCATAGGCTTAAGGTTGGACACACTCATCAGGGCTCTTGATTCTAGGACATTTTGAAGATTAGTTATTCACAAAATTGCCATAGGTTAGACAAGACATGCCACATAGCAATGAATAGACCTTTCGTGTTACCCAGCATAAAATGGTGCCCCCCTCATACTGATGAAGATTGGTGAGATACTTAACACTTACTTTATTCTGGCAATAGGTAAGGGTTAGAGATGGGCACAAAAAAATAAATAAATGACACGCTGTATCATCATGTCACAATGTTTCAAAATGTTTCATAATGTAACAAAATGGCAGATAGCATTCTGTTATGAAATGAAATGAAACACCATTTTTTACTACGGAAACAAAATAGTTTGTGAATTTCCCTGCTCTGCTCTCTTGTTCTGTTCAGTTTTACCTGCAAAGTGTGCAAATTCTTCGCAGCACAATACAGAGTGGTCTGTGCTATTCACTCATGGGTCAGTGTGTAGAAGACTTCTGACTATTTGGAAAACTCACACTGGGCCA
The DNA here is from genome assembly GCA_023846285.1 of Phrynocephalus versicolor. Taxonomy (NCBI): domain Eukaryota; kingdom Metazoa; phylum Chordata; class Lepidosauria; order Squamata; family Agamidae; genus Phrynocephalus; species Phrynocephalus versicolor. The sequence continues at coordinate 6,665,681 of JAHTLZ010000065.1, forward strand.
TTTTGTGCCAAATCAATGGTGGTAGAGAAAATCATTTATTTGCTGCCTCTACTGCCTTGGAGTAAGCCTTCCAAAGGCCTTTCACTGTTTCTTTGTCTGTTTCACTTTGGGTTTCCCACTAATGCCTTTCAGCTCTACGGGCTACCCATTTCAATTTTGCCAGATCCCCAGAACCAAGCAGCCAATTTGGTTCTATATTGAAGAAGGAGACATTTAGGAGCTCTCTGGTCAATGGCTTTGCTCATTTCCCCACTCCAGAGTTCAACCAAGGATTCAATAGAATCACGCATCAAAGAGGTAGGGAACTCCCCAAGGGCAGTTAAAAAATCATCTGGATTCATCAACCTTCTGGGATGTAATGCTTTTGTCTGAGTATTTGTACACGACCCCTAAACTCCTCCGCAAATGGCTCCCAGCTCTGGAGCTTAAAATTGTTTCCCTACCAGCTCCGGAGTTTACAGAAAATTAAGTGTGACCACGGCCACCTAAGCGCGTCCCAGCACACTTTTCAGGTACCTGCTCTCGGAGGGTGAAAAATCCCAGATCCGGATGTAACCTAGAGTGCCGGGCTTTCCTCACTTCTGGTTGGTTTTTTTTTTTTTTGCCTCCCGCCCCTTTAAGAGAAAGAATCAGGATGACAACAGGGCTCGGGGCGGCTTGGACTGGCAGACGGAGGTGAGCCTGCATTCTTTTGTCCCTTTTTTCTCCCTCCCCTCACGCAGACAGGATCAAGGAAGTGCAGAGGGGTAGGGACGCAGGAAGAGCAACAAATCCCCAAGATCTCTGGTCTGAATTTAAGTGGCCAGCGGATCTTAGGGGTCATGTGAAAAGGCCCTCTGACTTCCCCCTCTGGCCAGGTTCTGAGTTACAGCAAGCCTAAAGGACACCATATAGTGGTCTATCCAGGACAATGGAACTACAGAAAGTTCCTTTACCTCAATGTCCCCACTGTCCATATCAGGGCAGAAGACCAGGTCTAAGGTGTGGCCTGCACCATGGGTTGGGGAAGATACCATTTGGGCCTGACCCATTGTTGACATGGAGGTCATGAGTAGAGATGGGCACGAAATGAAAAAAAATTGTTTTGCTATTCGTTATTCATTTTGTTACATAATGAAATGAATAATGAAAATTGTGATGAAATTGGAACGAACCAAACAGAACCATGAAAATTAGGTTCGTTACGTTTCGTTTTCCTTAATGGTGACGCGGAATGAAATGAGCTGTTTTTAAAAGTTAAAAAACATCCTGAATATCCATAAAAACCCAGCAATAATTATTTATTCTGCCTGATAATACCTACCAGGGGGGTTAGGGTCCTTAAAACGTGCATTTATGTCTTTTCTCAGATTGCTGTATTTTTTTTTCCTTTAAGGAGAGTTAGGGGACATCGACCCAAAATGGCTCCCAGATGCCTAATATTGATTTCTTGGGCATTAAAATGCCTTGGACATCTGTAAAAATGCAGTGATAATTATTTGAAATTATTACCTACCAGGGGGTTGCGGTCCTTAAAATGTTTGTTTTTGTCTTTCTCTGATCGCGATGTATTTTTTTTTCCCTTTAAGGATGACACAAAATGGATTTCAGCCACAAGATGGATGCAAGCCATGTGATGGGATCATGTAAATTCTTGGACAATATCAACCAACAGCATGCCCAGGTTGCAGACTGGGTAGTTGTGGCAGCCACAGACGGCATAAAAAGCTCTGGCAGCCCCCATTCTCCTTGCAGTCTGCGGTGGGAGTTAGGGTGGGATTGCTGTCTCTGCGACTCATTACTTTAGGCCAGCCATGCAGGTGTGTGTCTCTGTGTTCCTGCTGGCTGCAACTTGGCTTTTAGGGGAGAGAAAGAAGAGATTTCTCTTGCAGCCTCCCTGTGTGCATGCGTACCTCTCGGTGAGTACCCTCCCCTGCCCCGCAGTGCAGTCACTCTGTGGCTGCCTTACGCCCTGGGCAACTCCCACCGCTGCCTTTGCAGCCTCCATGTGTACCTAGTCTATACTGTGTCTCTGCCAGCATCATTTTTTTTTAGTGTTTTCCCTCTGGTTTAGGGCGTTGGGGGACATCTGTGCGCGGAAATGCTTTAAGTCGCGCAAAAAGTGGGTAAAAATGAAAAACGTGGGTAAAAATGAATTCACGAAAAACAAAAACAAACCGAAATGGACCCGCAATGAAAAACATCTCTAGTCATGAGGTCTTCAGACACCCCTGACAGAGCTGCCTCAGCATGGATGTTAATGTCCCCCAGAAAGATGAGCCGAGGGGACTCCAACATCAGCCCTGTTATCAGTTCAGCCAGCTGAGGTAACAAAGTTGTTGTGTCACTTAAGATGAAGTTATCTAGATAAATTTGATTTTCCAGATGTGCCTTTAAATGAGTCAATTCACATTTTTATTCTTGTGTGGTCGCACCCCCCAAATTGCAAGGTAGATTGTTCGAAGCAAAAAGGAGAACAAAGAGAAGATGGAATCTTCATGTGTTCCTCTTGAGCAAAACTTCGCAAATTTGCTATAATGTGGGGCGGGGGGGGGAGGGCCAAATTGGTTGCTGTTCTAAAATAAATGAAACACAACACAGCAGGTATAAATGTCTGTTAAACTGAACACAGAATGAAGTGGTTCCGGCTTTAATTTTACATCTTAGAAATCCAATTTTGTGGATATGGGATGAAATCTGTATTATTGCTTCTATTTTTAATAGGAGCAAGAAGAAAACTCAGCCCACGGTAGGGCTAGGGTGGAAGGATTTTCCGTTCACATGTTAAAATGAACAAATGTAATTTGCTTTCCAAGCTAATACACCGATTGAAATGCAATTCCTTCAGTTTTCAGACTTCTCTGATTTGTGATGCACCTCTTGGATCAAAAAAGTCCCTATGTTGGAGGAAATTGTATACATAAATGGGCACATTATAGAAAATAGCATGAAAAAAGATGTAGAGTAGAGGAAAGCACTTCCATATATTAAGGACGATAGCATATAGATGAGTACAAATTGTTACACAGACATCTTGAAATATCCTGAACTGATGTGGGAAAAAAGGTGGAATGAGCATGCACTCAACAAAATGCAAGCACCAAAGGAGGTAAAACAAGCAGATTTTCCCAACCTTAGACTGTATTTCAATAAATCACATGTCCTCCTTGAATCTGTCAAAAGAGCAGTTGTACCCAGGAATGTTTTTAAAGCAACAAACAACACTATGCAAACTCAACTGCATAATATAGCCCACATTTTGCCAGACTATACTGTCACTGCAGCCCAGACAAATAATAACAATCTATAGTCAACCCATGACACTGTGTCCAATTTGTATATATGGAAACAGCCATGCATTTTTAATGCTGCAGTCTTCAACAAACAGATGTGGCAAACATCTGCCCACGAGTCAAAAGGGAGGCACTTAAGATTAATGGCAGAAGAACCTTCATTACAGGTTTTCTGTTTATAGAAACAAAATGACACAGAATTGATTTTAATATCAGGTTATGGAAGATGGACAGGAAAAAAAATAAAGTTTACAATGTTGGCATCTCCTCTTGGATGGAGACTTGTGGGATTGAGAGGAATCTGAATGTGCCCGGGATGCTGAGAGCAATGATGTGAGAGGCCTGAAGAAAGAAAAGAGGAATTCTATGTTGAGGACTTTTAATTTAGAAAGTGATGTGAAAGCTGCTGTGAAAATAGTAGGGAGAAATAAATCACAGGGGTTGATGGAATGCCAATATAATTATTCAAAGCTATAGAGTCTAATGGTGCTGACTAGAGATGGGGTTGAATTAAAAATGGTGACTCATCATGAATCATGATTCATTGGGGCTGATGAATTGATGAATAAATGAACGGACACATTTGCAGTGATGAAGTGATGAGTCAATTAAGTGTTATTTCTTTCCTTTAAAATGTTACAAAAAGCACACACACCCTGCACCTAGAAGGATGTGTCCTTTGGCTCTCCTCTACAAACCCGGAAAGTTTTTCCAAGGAGAAAGGTGGGGTAAAAATTATCTAAAACAATCAATCAATCAATCAATCAATCAATCAATCAATCAATCAATCAA
>JAHTLZ010000065.1:6675793-6695241 GCA_023846285.1 Phrynocephalus versicolor
CTTCTTCTTCTTCTTCTTCTTCTTCTTCTTCTTCTTCTTCTTCTTCTAATGAAGAGCTGATAGACCAAAGAGGGCTCCTTTTGTAGCTCTACATACAGCTATCTACTGGATTGCATCCATGGGGTTGTGCATCATAGTTTTGCTAAATTTTGATCATGGTGATGTTTGCATTTGCATGGAGTTCACATGTCCCAAAGAGTTCTTAATCCTCCACTTGCTGCCCCATGCAAAGTGCTCAGTCTCAATTGGGGCTCGGCTAGCAAACAATTCTGATTCCATTGACTTCTCATAGCCACAGCCTGTAATGTGTTGATAGATTTGGGAAAAACTACTCTGGCGAGCCAGCCCCCTCCAAGCAGTTAGTTTTAACAATCTGGAATTCACTCAGCTCCTCCATTTCCCCAGTAAAACATAGGCAGCCTGGTAAAGAGCAATAACATCCATTTTTGGCTTGACATCTAAGATATATTCTTCATTTCAACATTGCAGGCCACAAGAATATTCTTCCCAAATGGCGTGTAACTGTTTCTGGAAACCTCTTGGGGGTGTACTCCAGAACTCAGAGAGGACCACCTGCTTTTCAGAAAAACTGAGAGCCAGTGTGAAGTTTTACATAAAGTGATGGCCGGGGATGCAGGAGATTCAAATCCCCCCTAAGCCATGAACATTCAGTAGAATGTAGCAAGTGTAAAATCTATCACTCAACATCTTACCAACCTTGAAAATCCAATTAGAGTGGCATAAGTGGTCCATAAGTGTTTCCTTGCAGCCATGCCAGCCACGGGGCCATGGACTTGGAAAACGCTGGCTCTTTGGCTTGAATACAGAGATGAGTCCCTAGAGTCAGGCATGACTAGCATGCTTGTGCGGGGGGAACCTTTACCTTTTACCTAAGTGGAATGCAACTAGATGGCACAGAACAACAAAAGCACAGTGCAGCAGATCAATTCTACAGCACACTGTATGATGATTCATTATGGTTTCATAAACACCACTTTGATGACGTGTACCTCTTTGTAAGGTTGATCAGTATTCTTATTGTTAAATTGCTGGTGAAGAAACATTATGAGACAGGCAGGTGATGGCATGCATAAAGACTTGATAGCAGAGCCAAGATTTGAATTGGGAATATTCTGGGTGGTACATTCAGAGGTGTAATTCGTGTTTGGAGCACCCGAGGACAAAGTCAGTTTTTGTGTGCCCTCCTGCCCCCAAACTGCATCTCACCCACCGAGCAAGGGGTGCCCAATCTTAGGGGAACAGTGGGGGATGGGGAGAAGGGTCACTCTTTTTCATGCCCTCTTCGGGGGTCTCCCAGACAAGGCTCTGCTGTGCAAACCACTCAGCGCAGATAGCACCAAGCAGGCAATGTTTTTTTAAGCATCACCTCCATAGCATGCTTCCCCCTCCTCCTTTCACCCAGCTAAGGCTTGTTGATCATTAGCTTGGGAAAAGGAGGAGAGGGAAGCAGGCAATGGTATATTTTTTCAAGCAGCACCTCCATCGCATGTTTCCCTCTCCTCCTTTCCCCAGGCTAATGACCGCCAAGCCTTAGTGGGGGGGGGGAGGTGGGATAAATCAATGGAGGTGCTGCTTGTAAAAAAACATTGCTTGCTTCCCTCTCCTCCTTTCCCCTGACTAAGGATAGCCAAGCCTTAGCAGGATGAAAGGAGGACTTCTGGTGGGATGGCACATGGCTTCCTCCTGGTTCCCCCCCTCCAGGCAACTCCAGATTGCTGTGTGCCCCTGGGCAAATGCACTCTTCTGCCCCTCCCTAGTTATGCCTTTGGGTACGTTGGCATCTGAGCCCAAATTAGGTATGAAATGATGTCCCGATTCATTCTTCATTCCTTAAAGAAGCTAAGTGTGGAGAGATGTGGAGTTAGCCCTTTTTGCCTGTGCTGATTTACAGATTCAAGAACAGAAGAAGAAAAGGAGGAAGACAAGGAAGAGGAGGAGGAGGAGGTGACAACTCTAAACTGATAGAAAATGGAAACAACACATCTTGATGAAGGAAGGAAGGAAGGAAGGAAGGAAGGAAGGAAGGAGTGTGTCCCACCAGGACAAGACTCTGGCTGGACTATCTGGAAGTCACCTAATAAACTTCAAAGCAAAATAGGATCAAAGAATAATCAAGTAAAATATAGGTCCCATTTTTCTGCACTTATGTGTATGCAATTTATGCCCCACACAACATGTAAAAAAAAGATTTAGCAAATGGCCACCCTAATGCTAGTGAAGTAGCCCACTTCTGGTCAAAAATAGACTAATGATGATCTTCACATTTTAATTTGCTGTATTACCTGTGTTTCATATACAATGGACCCTTGTATAACAAACATCTTGTATAACATAAAATGTGTACAACATAAAAAATTCCGGAGATAGGGGAAATTTGCTTAACATAATCACCTATGGGGAGAATCAGTACAACATAAAAATGGGATCACTCCATTTTCAATGCATTCCTTTGGGAATTTGTATAAAGGAAAATTTGCTTAACATAATTTCATTTGGAACGAATTAATTCCTTTATACAAGTTACCACTTGTACATCCATACGTTTAAACTGTGAAACACTCTGATACAAATAAATAATGAAAAGGCTACTGCAAAAAAAAAAAAAACCAGCATCATTATAATGGGAAATAAGAGAAAATAGCTGTTCCCTAGAGCTTTGAAAAATTCCATGTTTGGGTGGCATTTTATTGAAAATGTCTTCATGTTGAAGTGAGATGATTGAGGCACCATTGTCAAAGGCAACTCCAAAGGAATCTGATGCTCCTTGATTCTGAAGACAAAGTACAATAGTTTGCATAATCCCAGGGATGATAGAAACTCCTCCCATGACACTCAGATGATTTCATTAGTAAGGATTTTCCTCTTCTGAGTGCAGGCTATCTCTAAAGTTTATTTCTCTGGCCTTTGCCAATAGATTTCCCTAAGTGATAGTTTTCATTGTGTCTGTAGTTTTATACCCTCATTCCCCTGGAGCTGCTGTTTATGTAACATTTCACAACATTGATCATTTGTTCATGAACCTACAAAAGACTTTAATGACCATGACCTGGTTATATTCATATTGATGATTATGCACAAAATACTGCAGAAGCATTGCACAGAGAACATTTAGAGCATATCTATAGAACCCTGCCAAAAATCCACCTGGCAGAGCAACCGGTCTCTAATCACTGAAATGCTTATAGGATGTTCACAAACAGAGTGTGAAGTCAAAAGCTCTATTGATGAGTTGTTCCCAACAACGGCTGGTATAGTGGTCCAAATAAATAAATAAATAAATAAATAAATAAATAAATAAATAAATAAACCCAAGGTTGGGGACCACTGGTTAGACAACTGGGCCGTGTCCTGGCAGTTAGGTAGGGGTTTCCAGTGGTTCCCTGGAATGAATTCAAGGCAGAGCTACATATACTGCATGGCTCCTATTCTTTGCCAGCATTCCACAGTCTTAACTATATGGGCTTTTATACATGACCGCTAAACTCCGGGGCAAATGGCTCCCAGCTCCGGAGCTTAAAAATGTTTCCCCACCAGCTCCGGAGTTTACAGGAAATTAAGTGCGACCCCGCCCACCTAAGCGGGACCCAGCGCACTTTTCAGATACCTGCTCTTGGGAGGTGAAAATTCATTGATGCGGATGTGCCGGGCTCTCCTTGCTTCTTTTTGTTGTTGTTTTTTGCCTCCCGCCCCTTTAAGAGAAGGAATCAGGAAGTGACGGGGCTCGGAGCAGCTTCCACCAGCACCGGGAGGTAAGCCTTTATTCTTTTGTCCCTTTTTTCCCTCCCTCCGCTCACAGACAGGAGCAAGGAAGTGTGGAGGGGTGGGGACGCAGGAACAGCAACGAACCCCCAAGATCTCTGGTCCGAATTTAAGGGGCCAGCGGATCTTAGGGGTCATGTGAAAAGGCTCATGTGGGCATCTATACAGGTCTCTGTCTCTGTCTCTGTCTCTCTCTGTCTCTCTCTTGTTGAAAGCACCTACCCCCAACTGCCTACACCACTAAAACACCACCTGCAAACATGTCCTCTGTCTGTATCAGAAGGACTCAACTCATTAGCTTCTATTAGAATTATATTTTTTCCAAGTTTGGAATTATGTTTTATAGAGCAGCTGAGCTCTCTGGGGGTTTACAGGAAGATGTAGTTGACAAAAGGAACTTTCACGGGCTCTGGGGTGCCTGGCTGCAGGTAGGAGAGACCCACACGCATGGCACTCTTGAATGCATAGTAGTGGGGGTGAGACCCAAAGAAAGTGTGATATTTACACAGTATACTGCCACATATTGCTTAAAGCTATCTCTGGGTAGTTTACAATTTAATTATGGAAGGTACACATGGCCTCCCCTCCACATACTGCACCCAGCAAACTGGACACTCAGTTTTGGAAGGATAGGTGTTTGAGTCTAACTTGAGACAGATCTCTGTGCACAACACTGAACTCAGCTCATAAACAGAGTCTCGAATGCAACACTGCAGTTAAACCACTGTGCCACAAAGCTCTAAACACAGCTGGGGAAATGTGTCTCTGCATGTACTGAAGGAAACTCTCCACACTTTTTCAATTATCTGTGTTGATTAAATGGCAGTGGGCTTTGTGATCCAACATGTGGTCGGCAACCAATTCCTCAACCTTTGATTAGAGCTTACAATTAATGTACAAATCTGTGAAACCTGAGGTCCACCTGTTTCTACTTTAAAACATGCTTGACTTGAATTCATATCTGATTGTAAAGGATTCCCCCCTTCCCCGCACATATTTCTGAATGTCTGAATGTATGTCCTTTTCGATTTCTTTGAAATGCAGGCTTTTTCATCTATAGATCAAACAGTGTTTGAGTGCATTTTTCAATTGTGTAACCCCCCCCCCATGTTGATTTTACAAACGGGTGCATTTTGAAACACATGAATTTGCATGCCAAGGTTGACAATATGTAGATTTCCAACCACATTTAGTTCTGGTGGGTGTACAGCAGGTATCAGACATAATTTTCCAAACACAACACATTTCCGGCTCACCCTTTGACGTTACTCCGCAATCACTTCCTTCCATATATTTTTTTAACCTTCCTTTCACTGGAGGGTTTCAAGAACAATTTGGGCAGTTACAGGGGCATATCTAGGGGGCAGGAGGGTACATCTGCCCTGGGTACAGAAATCTGGGGGGGGGGTGCTTGGAGGGGGAGGGGGAAGCCCTGCGCCCTCCTGCCAGCAGTCCTCAAGTTTGGCGATGGGCCCCACTCTGTCACAGCAGCAGCCTCTGCCGCCTCCACTGCCACGTGCCAGGCAAGCAGTGAAGCAAGTAGGCAGGCAGGTGTACAAACGTAGTGGCTGCAGCAACCTCCTCCTCCTCCTCCTCCTCCTCCAACTCTTCCTTGCCTTGCTTTGGGCCACTGCAGGAGAGGTACAGTGCATGCTCACACACACACCCACACCCACCCACGTGCGCCCGCACCTGCGTGCCCCACACCAACAGGATTGCCCCCCTTTGCTGGGTGGATGCAATGGAGTTGGGGAGGGTCAGAGAGGCACAAAAGTGACTTTGTTCCCAGGCGTTCCAAAACCTTGCTACGCTGCTGGGAATTTATTCTGTTGGAAAGCTGCAGCTCTGGATTCTCTCCATCCCTCTGATATTCTGTGTGCTTGATCAGAAGAAAGATAAAGCCCTCATTCCCAGGACTAAAGCATACAAGGCATGTTCTGTGGGATTTAACTATACCTACTTCTGAGTAGATCTATTTAGAATCAGGATGTTGCTTTTTGTTTTAAAAGGTCATGCAGTTAAAAAGGCTATTTTTTTTTTCGACTGTAGAGTGCATTTCAAACCAAAACATCTCATGGAAAACGAAAGTGGCTCCTTGGAACCCTGATTAGAATACTTTTACTCTTACACGGGGGAAATAAAGGCCTCATGCTGGTGCCTGGAACAGGAATTTTGTGGGTTCTGGCAAGCTGAGGGGAACCTATCAAGGATTAGCTTCCTTGCAGCATGATTGATGGCCATGAAAACATATACCCGGCAAAAGACATCTTTGAAACAAAACAGCTGTAATTAAGTGAGCGAACATACCAACATCTGGAGAAAAAGGCATGAAAGCAGGAGCCTGAGAGGTTGGTTTTTAGGGGCATCAAAACCTCGTTGGTTTTGCCCAGGAAAACAGGAAGCTGCTTGCATCTATGGAATAGTGATATTCAGGTGAATTGCAAACTTTGATGATTACTTCATGTCCATTCTCGTCCCGGGAGGAACTTCATTGCATGCTGATGTCGGTCACGGTCATGTGGTCTTCTTCCGGTTCTGTCCCTGTTGCCGTGTACGCACAGGCGTGATGGATGATACTGGCATGACTGTTTCTGCACATCCTCATTCTGTGATGAGATGTGAAATTCCATGCCTTTGTTCTCCATTTTTTTTTTGCCTGACCTTCCATTTTTTGATGTTTTGATTCTCTGAAGCCTTGCCTTCAATGCATTATGGAGATAAGTTTGAAGCATTTGTCTTTTAATCTCTCTGCACTGCGTTGCTGACTCCATAGGGAATGTACTGGCGAATGGCACTTTGCACTCCTGCCACTAGATGGAGAATGGCACGTTTCGTGATGAACCTTACCTCACGGGCACTCGTCTCGGAATGAGAAGCGTGACAAGCAGACTCCTGAGGGCAGGGAGGGGAATCCCTCATCCCACTTAAATCACAGTTCAGTGGGCATGGTTGGGACGAACTCCCCTTGCCCCGCAATAGATGTGTGGTTAGATTACTTTGTACTGGTCCCAAGCGGGACCATGAACAGCGATGAGATGGATGTGAAGTATCAGCCTTTGAGATAGCCTGATTCATACTAGAATGAATTCACACTAGAACATGTAACATGGTTAATCTGTCTTCTGGGTATCCCCAGACCATTTTTGCTTTAGGCCACCTATTCCAATTTGGAAACGTTGAGGGGCCTTTTAAAAAAATAATTGCTGATTGTCTGTGTGGATTTCACAACCGTTCCATGGGATCTCCAACACTGCGGCAAAGACATGTACGTAAATCTGTCAATTTGAGTTTCACTCAATCCTCTGCTTTAGATGCAGCTTTACAACAACAGTCAACAGATCTGCTGCTTCCTGCCTCATTGAAGACAGACATGCCTGGTGAAAATAATCTTGTGAAGAACTCCAGGCAAAAATCAAAGAAAAACAAAACAAACAAAAGACAAAAAACATGTGGCACCTTAAAGATATTTTAATGTATTGTTTTGTGGACACGTCCACTTCTTCATACATATACTGTAGCAGCAGAATGTGGGGTGCAATATAATGCAGTGGACCCTTGTATAACAAAAGCTTTTATAACATAAAATCTGTACAACATAAAAAATTCCGGAGATAAGGGAAATTTGCTTAACATAATCGCCTATGGGGAAAATCCGTACAACATAAAATGGGATCACTCCATTTTCAATGCATTCCTATGGGAATTTGTATAAAGGAAAATTTGCTTAACATAATTTCATTTGGAACAAATTAATTCCTTTATACAAGGTACCACTGTATGTAATGGAATATACATTTCATACCAAATATTCATTGGATGTAGTCTGGTGCCTATTTTTTGTCTATCGAGGAATTCACCACAGAGCCATAAAACGACACCTGCCATATCAACAAACCCAACTTCAACCACAAGCCCCCTGGGTCAACTCCTTCTTCCCATCATTTTAAAAACTAACCACCGCTCCCCGCCCCCCAATCCACCCTCACCCAACTCTTTCTATATAGGAACTTACAACTGGGCTTGCACACAAATTCACATTCAAACAATCCATACTATATGGGTTTCGGCGCCTTAGGCCACTGTGCACCTAAAGGCCTATTGAGACTATATTGTCTGTGAAACAAGCCTATTCAAGGTATTGCTCATCTTATGAGCCTATATTAGACCAGGGTGACATGAGATCCAAGTAAACTATAAAATGGAGGACTTGCAACTAGCTTTCCTCAGACTGACAAAGCTGTTTGGATGAGCAGTGAAACGTTTCAATCTCTCAAGAAAAAGAAGTCCAGTTGCCAGGACTCAACTTCCAGAATTTGGTTAAACACCAAATATTCTATTGCCACAGTTCTGAGCTGTGTGGTCTTTTGATTTTTTTATTTTATTGTTATTTTTAGAGATCTATTAAAATACTGCCTACGCGAGCATTATGCTATTACAATACTAACAGCAAATTTAGTTCTCTGAATCCCATGTTTTATGTGATTAAAAATGATTCTACCTCGAAGCAAGGAGGTAACAGCAGACTTCAAATAATTGCAACATTTCCAAAAATACAATATAATAAATATATTCTCCCCATCTCCCCACCCGAGACCCCAAAGAGAGCAGGGAAGTGCAGAAGGAGTGCAATGAAAACTGAGCATAGTCACTAACTATAAAATTCTGACTGGCAACTAGAGGTTGAACTCAGAAAGTCTCAGGAGGGGTAATGGAATGGAATTTTCTGGGAGTGGGCATGGCCTACTGGCGTGAGAATCTAAACAGACACACTCTGTACTGCAATGCTTTGTTGCAGCTCCCGCTTGTATTTTAATAAGTTTGTTGGGACTGATATGACTTTCCCCTAATTAAACGAGTTTAATTGCTTGACTTTGATCTAATGAGTCATTCGGCTTGAAACTGTTGGGAGCTCTCCTGCTGTTTCTCAATCAGTCTCGCCGTTTATTGAGTAATTGAAAGATGATATCTTGGTAACATGATTGAAGGGGTGAATTCAGCTCTCGTTAGAGACAAACAAATTGGGTTCTACCATGTGAGGTAGCAACAATCTATCTCAAGGCCCATTCCTGCTCTCAAGATCTTGATGAATGACTTAAACACATAAACGGCTTCTGGAAAATGCTTCCATTCCATTTACAGATAGTATAAAACTGGGCAGAGCTGCAAACAATAAAAATAGTTATCATCATATCCTGTGCAGAGCACAAGGGTTCTCCAACAAATGTGATCATTTGCAACATGTTCAGGATCATCTCAAGAAACACTGATGGTTTGGGGATCCTTCTTGAGTGTTTTTTTGAGGCTGGCCTGATTTGCTCTTTTTTCCCAGGGGTTATCCACCGTAGTGCAGTTTTTGGATACCAATCTTTGGACATGTGTAGAACGCGGCCAACAAATTGCATTCAGTGTTTGTTCACAATTGTAGGTGGATGTTTTGAATCTGATCCTTGTAGTACTTCTTCATTACTGATATGATCTTGATTAGAGATGGGCACAAACTGAAAAAATGGTGTTTCATTTTGGTTCGGTTCATTTTAGGGATTGGTTTGGTTCGTTTTGTTTTTAACATTTTTTTAAAATATTCATTTCATTGGTTCGTTTTGAATTATTTGTTTTTTCCCTGCTTTGCACGATTTTATCCATTTGACAGTGCGCAGGCGGGAAAAAAAATTCCAAAAAAAAACCCCAAAACCAACAAACAACAAACAAACCACAGACGTTGACAACTGCACAAAATGGACTGGCAGCATCCTCATCCTTACCATCCACATCCTCATCATCTTCTTCAATCATCATTCATCACATTATCCTTACCAGGCAGTGGTGGCAGAGGGGTGATCCTGGCCCCTGTGGCTGGGGCTTTTTGAGGTGCTAGCTTGGGGCCAGCACCCCAGTTTTGGTTGGATTTTTTCTATTTGTTTTTCAAGCACCGACTGCACAGCCCCTGGGGCCGGGTCAGCACTTCTTTTGTTATTATTTTTTCTTTGTTTTACAACACAGACCCAGCCACCCCGGGGGCCAGGTCGGCGCTTCTGTTTTGTTGTTTTGTTTTGTTTTGTTGTTTTGTTTTTTAAAGCACCAACTACACAGCCCCTGGGACAGGTTCAGTGCTCCTTTTTTATTTTATTTTATTTTATTTTTATTTTTATTTTTATTTTTATTTTATTTTTTTACTGCCAACCATGTAGTGTGGGTTGGTTGGCTTTTTAAAAAAAAGTTTTTGCTGGCTGCGGGCCGGGTCCGGTGCTCACAGGCTGGTTTTGGGCTCATGCGCGGATTTTTTATTTTTATTTTTTAGCCCACCTCCGGGCTGGTTCTGTGGACCATGGGCAAGGTCTCCTGCTTGCGAGCCGGTACCATTCTAGCTATGGTTTTCAGAATGTTCCAGCTAGCATCGCATTCGCAACAGAACATGCTGCCTGGTCACTTCTGCGAGTCATACTCTCAAATTGTAGCATTCCCAGCTTTCCAGAATGATATGAGTGGCCATCACCACCAGACCCACTCAGATATTCACCAGGGCAGGGCAGGAAAGTCAATGCTGAGTGAGATAGTGGAAGTTAATATAAGAATATAAGAACATAAGAAGAGCCCTGCTGGATCAGGCCAAAGGCCCATCTAGTCCAGCTTCCTGTATCTCACAGTGGCCCCACCAAATGCGTCTGGGAGTGCATGGGACTAGATATCTGTCTCCTGATACCACCTCCCCCCTGCATCTGGCCCTTTTATTCTCAAGAAACTTGTAACTGATCAGGGGAGTGGGGGATACTGGTGATGCAGCCAAAGTTGACCTGTCTCTAATTTGCCGAATCAGTGACCACCATTACTTTCAGGTACAATCCAACTAGGTATATACCTAACTTTATAGATCATTAGAGAGAACATACATGTGCAAAATTGTGGGACATATTTTGGGATCACAAAATGTTTTTGATTATGTGCACCATCTTTAGTGTAGATCTATGCCAACAAAACAAAATAAAATGGCTGAGATGTGACCATAATTATCGGCCAGATCAATTTAGAAGACCTCTGGAGCTAGGGTCACAGATCTCAGAATTGTGGCTTGAAATGCTGCAGAAACTGCTCAAGCACTTACTGTGTTTATGCTGCTGAGTGAGTTGGAAGCCCCTGCTTTAGGTGCTGTCCTGACAAGTTATTTTTCTTTCAACAAGCCCAAGTGTCTCCAGTGCCAGCTTCTTGATGAGAGGCACATGGGAGTTTACTGCATCCAAATAAATTAAATGGCTTCTCTCTCCTCCCCACCTTAACTTATCTGTCTGCAACTTTGATGCCTTTCAGATGCTAGTCCAAAAAAGAACATGAGAGGAAAATAATGATATGTGCTTCGATGCTTGAGAAATCTGGTGAGAATGGGGGAAACAAATGCATGCAAGGCACTTGCATCAGAAGAAGTGCAGTAAAAAGTTTCCCTACAATTTATTTTAGGATGAAGGCTGGCCAACATTTTGGGGAAAATAAAACCGGGGCACCCCTACATAACTCTTTAATTTCCAAATAAAGGGCACATCCCAAAATAACAGTAATTAGACTTTGGGTATACTTTAAGCATTTGCCTAGTGCATCCTACCCCTGATTTCCTTTTTGCTGCATTGCATCCCCCAACTCCTCTGATCAATTACAAGTTTCTTGAGAATAAATGGGAACTGTGTGGTCCAAACAAAATAAAATGCAAATGCAAAAATTGGCAAGCCCTTGACAGGCCACAGAAAAATCATCACAAATACGTGAACTTTTGTGGATGAAAAACCTCCTATGTTAAGTTTGTACCAGTATGAAGAAATCTAAAGTTCAAAGGTTCATGGCAAGATTGCCAGGAAAGTTACTCTTAGATGTCAAGTCCAAAAGTTCTTGGCCATGTGAAATTTATCAGGCACGCCTCTCTTAGATGTAAGACAGGAAGCTGTGAAGAGGCTGTTTTATGGTTACAGCTGTGTATTGGATGTGACCCAACATTTTCCAAAAAAGAAGCATAGATCAAGTGTCCAGTCTTGGGGCAGCAATCTGTCTTGCTTCACCTATGTAACTCTGCAAGTTCACAGAGGTTACTTGCCCAGCTGAGAGCAGGTTTTACTGAATTCAGTATGTCTGCCTAGGATTGTACCATTTATGGTTCCCTGTACATTGCAGGGGCTGAAGTGGTGGTGGTGGTACATAAGAACATAAGAACAGCCTTGCCGGAACAGGCCACAGCCCATCCAGTCTAGCATTCTGTCTCGCACAGTGGCTCACCATTTGCTTCAGGGTATTCCCAAGCAGGTGTCTTCACCTGCTTACGATTCCCTGCAAATGGCATTGAGAGATAGCCTGCCTCTTTCTCCAACCCGGACGTTGTCCTTAGGCATCCATAATTATAGCCATTGATACCCTTGTTCTCCATGAACCTGTCCAATCCTTTCTTAAAGCTATCAAGGCTGACAGCTGTTACCATTTCTTCTGGCAGGGAGTTCCAGAGACCAGTCATCCTCTTGGTGAAAAAGTACTTTCTCTTATTTGTTAGTAGTCTTGGTGGTGATATTAATTATGATATTGCCTACTCCAAGCTGGAGAATGGAGCGGGAGATAATAATAAAAATACCTAAAGATATGTTGGGCAGCTCAATGGTTTAGGTAGTTGAGATGGGCTATTCATTTTGGAAGCTACTAGCTCTAAAATGATGTGCAGGAGCCCAGCTGGTGTTCAGAAGCCTCCAAAACGCAATCAGCCAATCCCTTATGTTGCGCTGCACCCACGTGAGGCTGAGTTCTAACAGGGAAGAAGCCTCCAACATCATCGTTCCTTCCCCCTGGCGCTGGCCAATCAAGAGCTGTGCAGGGAAACCCCACCTCCCTGTCTGATTGGCCAGTGCCAGGGAGAAGGAAAGATTACATCAGAGGCTTCTTCCTCATTCGAGCTCAAACTCACACGGTAGCAGAGCAAGATAAGGGATTGGCTGATTGCGTTTTGGAGGCTTCTGAACACCAGCGGGGCTCCCTCATGTTGTTTTGGAACTGGTAGCTTCTGAAACAAATAGCCCATCTCTAGTTGGGAGTTCAGTTCCCCACTGTGTCTCCTATGAGTGAAGCCAGCCTGTGTGCCCTTGGGCAGGCTGTACAGTCCCAGAGCTGCCCCCAGAAGAAGGGAATGGCAAACCCCTTCTGAGTATTCTCTAACTTGAAAACCTTGGAAAGGGTCACAGAACTGACTTGACGATGCATGAGACCCTTGTGGCACAGTGGTTAAGCTGCTGTAGCTGTGCTCACAACCTGGGTTTCAATTCCAGGTAGCAGTCTCAAGGTTCACTCAGCCTTCTACCCTTCTGAGGTTGGCTAAATGAGTATTCAGCTTACTGGGGGCATGGTGTGTGTGTAGCCAATATAATTACATGTAAACCACCCAGAGTATGCTTTAAGCACTAAGGTCGGTAAATATATAAGGTATAGGGATATATAACATAGCAGTTGAAGTTAAAGTATACAAAGATAGTGCTAAATATATACAGCATGCCATTTATTTTAAAGAAAAGGAAAACTTCAGGGGTACTAGCTCTATTAGGCTGTTACAGAAAACAACAATGTATTTTGTAGCCCTTTCAAGATGTAAACCTTTCATTTGGCATAATTGTTGGTGGACTGCAACCCATTTATTTAGATGCTGTCACTTTTGTCATTTTCCCCATTACATCATATGCAAGCAGTGTCTTGCTAATCCTACAACATGCATTTTTTCCCATCATCTCCTCATAACTTACTGATCAGAAGAAACAATAAAATTGAAACTGAAATTATATCTGTCACAGAAGGCATAGCAGTTAAACTAGTTACATAACTTCCTGGACTTTGAGATATGTAGGGATATATTTAACAAACAGCCACACTGTTCCTGATAATAAGTGATTTTTTTCCCTGGTGAGACAAACAAAGTGATAGAACAAGGTGTTTTGGCACTATCTGTGGATTACAATGTTCTGTGCAGGCCAGAGATTAGAGGACAATTAAATTAGTCAATTACAAGCTATCATCTCAGATGTACTATTACAAAGAATTTTCCCTCTCTGTCTGCAGAAGCCCAGCTGCTCTGTAGATACACCCAATAAATTCTCTAGCGAGCTCTGTGGAATTGGCGTTGCCTTTGAAAAAAAAGAATTTGCCGATACTGTATAGAAATTCAATGAGAGGGGGAATTTGTAAAGCAACATGATGTATTTTCCAAGAAGCTCACAACACAGTTGACATCATGGTGTTTGAGGATTCGTTTCTGTAGAAACAGACAACCCATGCAAATTTGCACACCTACTGTGTGGTAAAAGTAGGGTCTTTCACCCCTCAACAAACAAACAAACAAACAAACAAAACACCTAGGAAGGGAAACAGGTATGATGCTTATGGTTTACCTCAGAGTAACCTGCCCTAAGTACATCCGATCTCGCCTGATTATGGAAGCTAAACAGGGTCGGCCTTGTTAGTACTTGGATGGGAGACCACCAAGGAATACCAAGTGCTGTAGGCGCCGGGAGTAGAAACTGGCAAACCACTCCAGTATTCCTGCCAAGAGAACTCCATGGACATGGGGTCACGAAGAGTTGGTCACGACTGTAACGACACAACACACACAGCCTAAGAAAGAGATGGGAGCAAAATGGAGACATCAGCTTGTAGCTATCATCGTGTCCTTGAGCCCCGTGTTGATGCAGTGGAGGGGCAAAATTCAGTCACGCACAGGTGGCAGGGTCTCCCCTCTGAAATTTTGGGGTGAAGTCTGTGGACTTCCACTCACCCCACCAGCCTCTCAGAGTGGTCCATCATCTGGATGGTTTTCCAGTTCTTCCCCCAGAAGGCAAACATCAGAACTAAGCACAATCTATTTTGAAAGCAAGCGAGCAAAGGGGGTGATATTGCACATATTGGACATTGCACATATATTGCACCTGCCTAAGGCTTCCATATTTGCATTTTCCTTTGGATTAGCTCCTGTTCCTGCCTAGATGCCCTAAGCATATCCGATCTCACCTGATTTCAGAAGCTAAGAAGGGTCAGCCCTGGTTAGTACTTGGATGGGAGACCACCAGGGAATACCAGGTGCTATAGGCGCCTGGAGTAGGAACTGGCAAGCCACTCCAGTATTCCTGCCAAGAAAACTCCATGGACATGGAGTCACGAAGAGTCGGTCACAACTATAATGACACAACACACACCCTGCTATTTATTTAATAGGCCCATAGTTCTTCATTTTGATTGTTGCTGTTGTTATTTCAAGTTATATGCCACACCATAGTGCTAGAGCACTCTCTGGGTAGTTTATAACATATAATTATGGAAACAATAGCTACCCCCCCCCCAGTAAGGTGAGTGCTCATTTTACCAACCTAGGAAGGCTAGAAGGCAAAGTCAATCTTCAGTGGGTCAGCTGGACCCCATGCATGGGCTGGTAGGAGACTGGGAGTAAATCCTCTGTGACTGTCCATGAATACTCTATGCATGCTTCTGCCCTAGAAAGAATGTCACATTGAGGAAGGGACTGGTTTGTTTTCCATAGCTTCAGAGGCTAGGATGCGGGGCAATGGTCTCAAACTACAGGAAAAGAGATTCAATTCAATTCAAATCATTTCTGCTTTCTCCCAGTAACATGGTGTCATCTGCATACATTTTACAGTAGTGCCCCGTAAGACTAATTTAATTCATTCTATGAGTCAATTCATCTTATGAAAAATTTGTTTCATGAGGCACGATATCCCATAGGAATGCAATGAATACCAATTAATCCATTCCAGAGGGAACGGATTAATAGGTTTTCAATGCATTCCTATGGGAAGGCTGTCTAAACCCCCCTCAATCGTGACAGAGCTGTTCGACAATGGAATATGCTGCCACAAAAGAGGGTGGTGGAGTCTCCTTCTTGGGAGGCTTTCTAAGCACAGGCTGGATGGCCACCTGTCGGGAGTCCTGTGATGGGGGTTCCTGCATGGCAGGGGGTTGGACTAGATGGTCCTAGAGGTCCCTTCCAACACTTTGATTCCATGGTTCCCTCTGAAATATATGTGTCCTAATCAGTTCTTATGCATTACTGGAAGATTAATGAATTTTGGAATAAGTGAGGTTAAAACAATGGAATTCTGCTCTCTAGGAGAAAATCCCTCATAGGGGACTCACTTAATATAACATGAGAAGGTGGAGGAGATGGGAGAGGGGGGGAAATAAGCATCATATGAAGTAGCATCACAGTGTTTTTTCCAGAAAGATTCCAAGCAATATCTGGTTCTCATCAACATTATCTTTATAACAGGCTTTCTCAAGTCACAAGAGAACATTAGTATGTCAATATTTCACAATCTGAGTGTGATAAATCTCACCCTTTTAACTTCTGATCTGTGATTAATCCCAATATTCCATTCCACCCTTTCCTAGAAATAATACAAGGTGCCAGAGATAAAGGGGAGAAAGCTGGATTCTGCTTCTTTCATTGCAATCACAGCAATATTGACAAGAAATTGTAGGGTGTTGAAAACTCTTTGAAATAAAGCAGCCCTACTGCAATCTTCCTTCTTAGCACTACAGCTTTTAGCCATTCATGCCATAACTAGTCTATCTTCTTCCAACTGTATCATCAGGTTAAGCTTCACTTTTTTTTTTGCTGTATTTCCAGATGTCTGATATTCCTACAGCCTGTTCCACAAAGTTCATAACCAGAATCGAATGCGATGTCCCCAACAAAGGTATGGAGAAAAGATAACTCATCCTTGTTTTACTCTCCAGCAACTTGTATACACTGTTATGGGTTTGAAACCAGATGGTTTGTTTAGCGATCACAGTTAAATACAGTTGCGTATAAACCCAACAATCATAGCATATATCGGGGGAAAAATATTTTTGTTTTTAAAGTGCTGACCAGCCCACAGGCCAGCTGATCAGCACTGTGGGGGAATAAAAATAAAAGTTAAAAAGTGCAGACCAGCCCACTGGCCAGCTGGTCTGTGCTGGGGGGTGGAAATAAAAAAAAGAAGCAAAATGAAGCAAAATGAAGAACAAAACAATTTTTTTTAAAAAAATCAGTTTGTTCCTCTTGGTAGTGGGGCGGCTAAAAATCTTGTTAATAAATAAATAAACAAAACAAAACAAAACAAAACAAAACAAAACAAAGGCCATCTGGTAGGTACTAGGAGAATTTTTTAAAAAAAGCAGTGACCAGCCTGCAGGCTAGCTGGTCAGCACTAGGGAAAATAAAAATAAAAAAGAAGCAAAACAAAGGAAAATGAAGAACGAGACAATTTTTTTAAAAAAATAATTTTGTTCCAAACCAAATGAAACAAAACAAAACAAAAAGAAAAGACAAAGTGAAAAATGAACACTGGCTCTTTGGCTTGGAAATGAAGATGAGCACCACCCCTAGAGTCAGACATGACTCACCCGCTTGGGGGGGGGGGGGGGGGGGACTTTACCTTTTACCTAAGGGATGTATAAGTGAGATAGAAGTCCCAGACTGGGAAATCATGGAATTTCTAGTCTAAGAAATATATAAAAAAAATCTCATCCCTAGAGTTATTTTCCCATACTATTTACATTCTCCTGTTTATTTTAACGCCCACCCCCGCTCAATTGTTCTACTCAGATATCTGGAAAATTGAAGGCTATAGGTATTCCATTCTTTGGCTTAATGTTCACATATGCTTCTTTACAAAGCTTCTCACTTGTGTCTGCCCTACACTATAGTGATATGCCCAGATTTTACTGGCTCCATGCCTGGGAACTATAGATGTTTCTGGCTCATCCCAAGGGATATTCTGTACAGCTTTTTCATTTCACGCCATTCAGAAGTTGTTGATTTGGCTTGCTTTCCAGATTCTGCTGCATGACATCTGGGAGTATGCGATTATTCAGAATATATTTTGCAATATACAACAAAGGTTCTCTTTTAGACCCAACTTTCTGGATGGAAAAGATTACAGAGAAATGTATGCAATAAGTTCACTTCTTCAAGTACTACATGAATGTTTCTGCTTGGGCAGGCATATCCAAGTACAAAATACACGTATACATCTCATTGAGTTCAAGGGTTGCACACGTAACAAATTAACTGGAGCAGGTCTCCCTGATAATCCTTGAAGGCCTAGTTCTTTCTTGAGCACCACTGGCTGAATCAATCTGGCTTACACTAACCAATGAGCCTTGATCACTGCAGATGGTGACTGCAGCAACGAAATTAAAAGACGCCTGCTTCTTGGGAGGAAAGCAATGGCAAACCTAGATAGCATCCTAAAGAGCAGAGACATCACTTTGCCAACTAAGGTCAGGATAGTCAAAGCTATGGTTTTTCCAGTAGTGATGTATGGAAGTGAGAGCTGGACTATAAAGAAGGCTGATCGCCACAGAATCAATGCTTTTGAGCTATGGTGCTGGAGGAGAGTCTTGAGAGTCCCCTGGACTGCAAGGAGATCAAACCTATCCATTCTGAAAGAAATCAACCCCGAATGCTCACTGGAAGGACAGATTTTGAAGCTGAAGCTCCAGTACTTTGGCCACCTTATGAGGAGAGAGGAGTCCTGGAAAAGTCCCTGATGTTGGGAAAGATTGAAGGCAAAAGGAAAAGAGGACAGCAGAGAATGAGATGGTTGGACGGTGTCATCGATGCAATCAATATGGATTTGACAAAACTCTGGGAGGCAGTGGAAGCTAGGAAGGACTGGCGAGTTCTGGTCCATGGGGTCACGAAGAGTCAGACGCAACTGAATGACTGAACAACAACAACAACAACAAACCAATGAGCCTGCCTGCTTTGGGACTAGTGGTTATGTTTAAACTCCATGTTTTAAAATGAGGAATATGTAATTCTGTATGTGTCTGCCTAACACTGTTGAGAGTCAATGAAAAGAAGGGTTCAGAGAGGTGGATGAGAAGATGAAGAGAATTCATTCAACCTCTCTATGGTAAACTGGGGTTCTTGCTTGCCTGTAAACTAACGTGTGAATTAGCTTACTTTCATTTCTGTTCTTGAAGAGGGCTCCTTCGTTGGTTTTAAGATCTTTCTAATACCATACTTTTTGCTAAACCTGAAAACACTCAGTTCTTTGGGGCTCTTGCATTTTGTTGTCCCCATTCTGGTTTCAGGTACTAGAGCCAATAAAGCCCTACAAATACCAGGCCCAATAGGCAACCTAACAAGCCATTAATATTTTGGGTTCACTCATTTTTTTCCTATTCTGGTGTCTTGTCCTAGAGCCATTTAAGCTCAACCCTCAAAATCAAGGGATAGGGATGCAACCTGCACTGAACGGAGTCAACCTCCAATTGAAAAAAAGAGGTGCGCAGCTTGGAGATGCTCCTGGACTCATCCTTGAGCCTGGATGCCCAGGTCAAGACTGTGGCCAGGAGCACATCTGCACAAATAAGGCTAGTATGCAAGATATGCCCATTTCTTGAGAAATCACCTCTGGCCACAACAACACATGCCCTAGTGACATCCCAGCTAAACTACTGTAATGCCCTCTATGTGGGACTACCAATGAAAAGTCTCAGGAAAGTTCAATGGGTCCAAAATACAGCAGTCAGATTGCTGACTGGGCTGGGTTACAGAGATCACATTACACCCCTATTAAAGCAGCTCCACTGGCTACCAATCTGCTATCGGGCACAATTCAAAGTGATGACCTTAACCTACAAAGCACTGTACGATC